>JAOWBW010000279.1:319321-645588 GCA_026119855.1 Campanula takesimana
GAATTGGTCTTTTATACACAAGTATGACCTATTCCAAATAGGAAACTTGTGTCAAAATCCGTTCCAAAATTCGTTTCCTAATCAAATTAGGAATCTGCCACCCGACAGTAAGTGCGGCCACCCAAAAACCTCGTGCGGTCGCACAACTATCTGAAATAAAACTGGTACAAAATTTGGCAAAGTGTGCGCCCGCCCAGTCCATACTGTTGCGGTGTCGCTCCACTTCCCCAGAATGTCCAGAATTTCCAAAATTCCAATTATAGTCCTTTTAAAGATTCGTTCTATTGTGTGTGACCCTCTAGGATTATACTAAGTTGGCAATGAGGTTCAAACATGAAACCATAAGATATGATTAGGTCTAGCACCGTCATACCTACCAAATAGTAAACTAGATACAAGTTCGCATTCCTCTTAGAATATGGCACAATCCTTTTGTCCACGATATCATTGAACACAAGTCATGGTCAAAGAGTCACTTGTTTGTTCAATACTTTCTCCGATTCCGAATATGTTGATAATCCAAATTGTCATTGATCCAATCAATTCATTGAGTCGGCCGAACATTTCATCAACATCATTCTACGAGAGGCCCAAGGCTTGATATCTCTCCGAGAGGGACAAATCCATTTAGCTTATTATTCCTTCCTACGTGAATTCCGATTATGCCAATCATACCCTTTATAACTACTCGGTTAAAAGTAGCATTTGAATAGTCAACATAATGTTCATCAAGTGGAAGACTATAATAACTTCATGTTAAGGATTCAAATGACATAACTAATATGAGATATATGTACGACATAGACCATGACATAAATCTCATAGAGCGGGTCATGTCCAGTAACCTGTTCCAAACAAGTACCCATAAATCTAACATGATCATCCCATGATCATTTAGCCTTTATACTAGTGCTTAACAAGTACTAGGGACGGAGATTATTATAAGTAAACATGAACAACAATAATAATCAAAACATCTCTTTATTGATATGAAATAATGATAACAATTTACAACGTTTATTAAACGTGCCTAGGGCACCACTACCAAAAATTTCCCACCTGCCCTAGTCCCAATCTCCCATGTATCTAATACCCATGACCTAACATGACCATCATGTTTAGCTGTGGAAAGTCTCTTTGTTAGCGGGTCCGCAACATTGTCATCAGTAGGTACTCTGCATATATTTACGTCTCCCTATCAACGATCTCTCGAATGATATGAAAACGCCTAAGTATGTGTTGGATTTTGATGTGCTCTTGGTTCCGTGCTTGAGCAATAGCACCATTATTATCGCAATAAAGGTCTATTGGATTAGCAATACTAGGAACCACTTCAAGTTCAGTTATGAACTTCTTAATCCAAACAGCTTCCTTTGCAGCATCCGATGCAGCAATATACTCAGCTTCTGTTGTGAATCAGCGGTTGTACTTTGCTTGGAACTCTTCCAGCTTACAGCTCCACCATTAACATAAACACAAAACCGATTGCGATCGGCTATCATCTTTGTCGGTTTGGAAGCTTGCATCCGTGTAAGCATTTACAACGAGATCATCTTCCATTCCTCCATAGACCAAAAACGAGTCTTTACTTCTCTCAAGTACTTAAGAATCGCTTTTACAGCTATCCAGTGATTTTCGCCAGGGTCGGATTGGTATCTACTTGTCATGCTCAAAGCATAAGATACATCCGCCTAGTACAAAGTCATGGCATACATGATGGACCAATTGCCGAAGCATATGGAACATCATTCATTTCTCACGCTCATCGTTTGTCTTAGGACATTGAGTCTGCTTAGAGAAACTCCATGTAACACGGGCAAGGTGCCTCTCTTAGAATTTTCCATACGGAATCTTCTAATGACCTTGTCAATGTATGTACTTTGGCTTAAACCAAGTAGCCTCCTTGATCTATCTCTATAGATCTTAATGCCAAGATATATGCGGCTTCACCCATATCTTTCATTGCGAAGCACTTTCCTAACCAAGTCTTCACAGACTGAAGTGTAGGAATGTCGTTTCAATGAGCAATATGTCATCCACATATAAAATAAGGAATAGCAATATGCTCCCACTAATCTTCTTGTATACACAAGGCTCATCTTCGTTCTTGATGAAACCAAACTCTTTGACCGATTCATCAAAAACGGAGATTCCAACTCCTAGAAGCTTGCTTCAATCCATAGATGGATCTTTGCAATTTGCATACTTTAGAATCTTGTTCAAAACCTTCTGGTTGTGTCATATACACATCCTCTTGGAGTTTTCCATTCAGGAAAGCGGTTTTGACGTCCATTGCCATATTTCATAGTCATGATATGCGGCAATGGCAAGCAAAATTCTTATAGACTTGATCATTGCTACGGGTGAAAAGGTCTCATCATAGTCAATACCATGAACTTGCCTATAACCTTTCGCTACAAGTCTAGCTTTGTAAGTATGCACCTTCCCATCCATGTCAGTCTTCTTCTTGAAGACCCATTTGCATCCTATGGTTTTGTTTTACACTTCGGGTGCATCAATCAAATTCCAAACTTGATTGTCTTGCATGGATTGCAATTCGGATTCCATGGCTCCAAGACACTTGTCCGAATCAGGAGAAGACATCGCCTCTTGGTAGGTTGACGGTTCATCATTCTCAATGATTTCTACCTCATTACTATCCGTTACGAGAAATCCATATCTCTCGGGCTCGGATCGTAACCTACTAGATCTGCGAGTTGCTTGTGTATTCTGAACAGTTTCCCACAACTCCTTGTGGTTCTTGTTCTTGTTCCACTATGGTTCAATGTTATTTTCTGGGTCTCGAATTTCTTCAAGATTTATTTTACTCCCACTGATTTCTTTGGAGAGAAACTCTTTCTCTAGAAAGACACCAGTTCGGGCAACAAACACTTTGTTGTCCTCACGGTTGTAAAAGTAATATCCTCTAGTTTCCTTAGGATATCCCACGAAAATACATTTATCAGATTTGTGTGCAAGTTTGTCTGAGACAAGTCT
The DNA here is from genome assembly GCA_026119855.1 of Campanula takesimana. Classification (NCBI taxonomy): domain Eukaryota; kingdom Viridiplantae; phylum Streptophyta; class Magnoliopsida; order Asterales; family Campanulaceae; genus Campanula; species Campanula takesimana. Next base: position 322,319 of record JAOWBW010000279.1, read on the forward strand.
TTGACAAAAGCTTCACAACCCAAATCTTCATGAAAGATAACAAGTTTTCTTTCCACTCCACATCTCATATGGAGTCTTTTGAACCGATTTAGTTGGAACTTGATTTAGTGTGAAAGCAGCGGTTTCTAGGGCGTAACCCCAAAAGGATATTGGAAGATCAACTTGACTCATCATTGATCGAACCATGTCTAACAAAGTCCGATTTCTCTTCTCAGACACACCATTCCATTGTGGTGTTCCGGGCGGAGTCAATTGTGAAACTATTCCACAATTCTTAGATGATCATCAAATTCTTGACTTAAGTATTCACCACCTCGATCTGATCGAAGTGCCTTTATACTTTTGCCAAGTTGTTTTTCTACTTCATTTTGAAATATTCTAAATATCTCAAATGCTTCACTTTTATGTTTCATTAGGTAAGCATACTCAAATCTACTATAATCATCAGTGAAGGTTATGAAGTATTGAAATCCTCCCCTAGCATTGCTACTTATGGTCCGCATACATCGGAATGTATCAACCCCAATAAGTCGCTTGCCCTTTCACCCAACTTGGTAAAAGGTGTCTTAGTCATTTTCAAGAAGACACGACTCACAAGTATCATACGACTCTAAGTCACATGAACCCAAAAGTCCGTCCCCATGGAGTTTTGAGATACGCTTCTCATTAATATGACCAAGACGGCAATGCCACAAATAAGTATGATTTACATCATTAGTTTAGATTTCTTATTTACATGATAGACATTATTTTCATTCTTGACATCAAGATATAAAGGCCATAAATGAATTAGCAATACCATAAAGCACATCATTTAAATAAATAGAAAATTTCTTATTCTCAATAAGAAACTTAAAACCTTCATTATCCAAACAAGAAATTGAAATAATATTTCTGCTTAAATCCGGAACATAATAACAATTGTTCAAAACAAGAATTAATCCAGAAGGTAAAGTGACTTCATAAGTCCCTACGGCTAATGCAGCAACTCTTGCTCCATTCCCACACGTAGATCTACTTCACCTTCTTTAAGCAGTCTCCTATTCTTTAGTCCCTGCACATTTAGACAAATGTGAGAACCACATCCGGTATCCAATACCAAGAATCAGTGGTAGAAAGGAGAATATCTATCATATAGATACCTGAAGTCGACACAGCCTTGCTGCTCTTCTTCTTCTTTTGCTCTTCCAAGAAAGCCTTGCAATTACGTTTCCAATGACCAATTTCTTGACAATGGAAACAGATTGCATCCTTTTGTGAATCGGGTTTGCCTCAGAAGCCTTGGCAACCTTTGCCTTGCTTATTTTGGGTTTGATAACTTTCTTACCCTTTCCTTTAGCATTAGCCTTCTTCCCATCATGAACCAAGAGCACGGGAGAACATTTCTCCACAATTTCATCTCTGCAGTTTTGAGCATCCCATGCAACTCAGAGAGATTCTTATCCATTCCATCATGTTATAATTCATCACAAACTGATTATAACTTTTAGGCAATGAATTAAGAATGAGATCCGTGGCTAGCTCAAAGGGATTGGATTGCCAAGTTTCTCAAGGTGCTCTACATAACCTTTCATTTTAAGAAAGTGAGGACTCACTTGTTGCCCTTCATTCATTTTACTAGTAGTGAATGCAACACAATGGTCTTGTACCTCTCTTGCCTAGCTTGCTCTTGAAACATGGTTCTCAACTCCACGCCTATCTCATAGGCTTCCAAATGTTCCAAACTTTGTTGGAGTTTTCGAACACATAGCAGCAAGCATGAGACAACTTACATCTCTAGAATCATTACGATGTTTCTTGTAATTGTCTCTTTCTACCCTAGGGGCAGTAGGCGGTGGTTCAGCAGGGAGAGGCCCATCGAGAATGTACAACTTATCTTCTTGCCTAAGAACGATTCTTATGCTACGGATCCAATCCATAAAGTTTGTACCATTCTCTTCGAGCTTATCCTTCTCAAGGATTGATCGCAACGACATTGATTGAGTGTTATTAGTCATTATCTACAAATATGCAAATTTCCAAAATTTAATAAGTACCGGTTTTCATTAAAGAGACAAATAATGTATTTTTCAAACAAAATACTCCCACTAAATTATATAACCTTCTTATACATCCAATGTATAATATAATTTAATTGGGCTAAGATCCAACTTTAATTTAACTTTTTAGTCCACGGAGGCGGACCGCTCAAAAACTAAATTAATTAGGTAGACAATCATGTCAATCATATCCCCATATGATTCTTAGATCCTTTTATGAGATTCTTTGAGAAATCCAATTTCAAAAAGCATGTTTAATCTCCTCTTTTGCCTAGGCCCAAAACTGTTTTGACGCCTAATTAAGTCCAACCATTTTAAACGCATAGGAACCATTCAATTTGATGCACCTTGCGGAGGCAAGCCCACATTAAATTAATGAACCTCATCTTGCTCATACATGAATAAGATTAATGCACCTCGCGGAGGCGAACCCACATCAAGATTACCCATGTATAAACAAGTGTTTTAATCATGGCATGGCAAAGAAGGACTTAAAACTTTCTTTGAAGGTTCATCACATATAGCATATAACACATTTATGAGCACATAATATAAACATGTTACGCATCAAGTTTAGCCACTAAATTAATCTCCATTAATTTAAGCATGATATTTATGTGTCATTACTTTCTCTATAATTATGAGGATGAGACTATTTCAACTTTGGTTACTATCTCCAAATCAAGACAACAAGAAGTGCGGTCGAACTAAGCCATTAGGCAACAACAATCCCGCACTAATTCAAGAAACCAAGAAAGTAGTCCATGTGGCCGAAACTAAGCAATAGATGGTCTCGATGAACGTAGGCCAATTGCATTCACAATTCCACATGGATCTCCAATCATTGAATCAAGAACTTTGTTTCTCAATTTTAGCAATTATGAACTCTTCATAATTCTAACTTCGTTTTATCTTTGAAACTTTGATTGCAATCAATTTTGGGAAACACAATCTCGATGAACGCAGATTAGCCATCCAAAACTTGAACCAATCTAGGAATCACAAGACTAAAACAAATAGGAAAATCAAACCCCAAAATCCACAACAAAACCAACTACCCAAAACCCATTCCAGATCAGCAAGTCTGGACTGGTTCTGTTACTGGTTTTGTTGAATTTTCGAAAATTCCAAATTTTGTTTTGAGCAAAATCAGACATTCTGATCTTGGCGTGCGACCGCCCAAAATATCTGTGCGGTCGCCCAAAACTGTGCGGCCGCCAAGTAGTATCTTCCGTGCGGTCGCCCGGTTCAATCAGAATGTGCAGAATTTTAAGTTCGAAAATTTTGTCTCAAAATCATTTTTCCCCGATTATTAAAACTTTGATCCAATCAAAAAATTAATAATCAACAATTCTGAATCCACCATAATTATTTATTGCGATTGAATCGTGCGATTAAAGTTGCAAAAAATAAACCACATAAAATCACATAACACATAAACGTCATATATTCCAATATTCACATCATGCAAGGCACATAAACAATTTATATACACATAACATGATCTTGGTATTGAAATAATCAACATGAACGGGGCTCTGATACCACTGTTGGGTTTCGATCAAACATGCGCAGCGGAATTTAGCATTAAAATTTTGAAACCCAAAGCCCATAGATCCGTTCTTATGATTAAATCAAATACAATAACATGAATATAGGATAAAACTAACCATTGATGGCTATCAAATTCTCTTGGTCTTTGGTGGAGGTTTGAAGATTTGATCACGATCACAAAGCTTGAACACGAACTTTGAAGATGATGATTTTCACCCTCTAGCGGTATCCACACTTCGAACGAATATCAAAGGAGCTTCTTTGATCTTGGTTGCTAGACCAAATTGTGAAAACCTTTCCACAATCAAAAGAACTATATGGAATTTATTATGTGTATTATTTTGTTCTTCAACCAAGAATGTCTTAGAACAAAATAAACCCTCTCTCAAACTCTTTGAGACTCACAAAATCATTAGTTTAGAGTGCTGGCCGAATTTGGACTTTTATACACAAGTATGACCTATTCCAAATAGGAAACTTGTGTCAAAATCCGTCCAAAATTCGTTTCCTAATCAAATTAGGAATCTGCCACCCGACAGTACTGTGCGGCCGCCCAAAAACCTCTGTGCGGTCGCACAACTATCTGAAACAAAACTGGTACAAAATTTGGGCTAAGTGTGCGGCCGCCCAGTCCATACTGTGCGGTCGCCCACTTCCCCAAAATGTCCAGAATTTCCAAAATTCCAATATAGTCCTTTTAAAGATTCGTTCTATTGTGTGTGACCCTCTAGGATTATACTAAGTTGGCAATGGGTTCAAACATGAAACCATAAGATATGATTAGGTTCTAGCAAACCGTCATACCTACCCAAATAGTATAACTAGATACAAGTTCGCATTCCTCTTAGAATATGTCATAATCCTTTTGTCCACGATATCATGAACACAAGTCATGGTCAAAGAGTCAACTTGTTTTGTTCAATACTTTCTCGATTCCGAATATGTTGATAATCCAAATGTCATGATCCAATCAATTCATTTGAGTCCGGCCGAACATTTCATCAACATCATTCCTACGAGAGGCCCAAGCTTGATATCTCTCCGAAGAGGGACAAATCCATTTAGCTTATTATTCTTCCTTACGTGAATCCGATTATGCCAATCATACCCTTTATAACTACTCGGTTAAAAGTAGCGTTTGAATATGTCAAACGTAATGTTCATCAAGTGGAAGACTATAATAACTTCATGTCTAAGGATTCAAATGACATAACTAATATGAGATATATGTACGACATAGACCATGACATAAATCTCATAGAGCGGGTCATGTCCAGTACCTTGTTCCAAACAAGTACCCATAAATCTAACATGATCATCCATGATCATTTAGCCTTTATACTAGTGCTTAACAAGTACTAGGGACGGAGATTATTATAAGTAAACATGAACAACAATAATAATCAAAACATCTCTTTATTGATATGAAATAAATGATAACAATTACAACGTTTATTAAACGTGCCTAGGGCACCACTACCAACAATTAGAAGATTCCGTATGAAAAATTCTAAGAGAGGCACCTTTCCCGTGTTACATGGAGTTTCTCTAAGCAAGACTCAATGTCCTAAGACGAAAGATGAGCGTGAGAAAATGAATGATGTTCCATATGCTTCGGCAATTGGGTCCATCATGTATGCCATGATTTGTACTAGGCCGGATGTGTCTTATGCTTTGAGCATGACAAGTAGATACCAATCCGACCCTGGCGAAAATCACTGGATAGCCGTAAAAGCGATTCTTAAGTACTTGAGAAGGACTAAAGACTCGTTTTTGGTCTATGGAGGAATGGAAGATGATCTCGTTGTAAATGCTTACACGGATGTAAGCTTCCAAATCGACAAAGATGATAGCCGATCACAATCGGGTTTTGTGTTTATGTTAAATGGTGGAGCTGTAAGCTGGAAGAGTTCCAAGCAAAGTACAACCGCTGATTCTACAACAGAAGCTGAGTATATTGCTGCATCGGATGCTGCAAAGGAAGCTGTTTGGATTAAGAAGTTCATAACTGAACTTGAAGTGGTTCCTAGTATTGCTAATCCAATAGACCTTTATTGCGATAATAATGGTGCTATTGCTCAAGCAAAGGAACCAAGAGCGCATCAAAAATCCAAACACATACTTAGGCGTTTTCATATCATTCGAGAGATCGTTGATAGGGGAGACGTAAATATATGCAGAGTACCTACTGATGACAATGTTGCGGACCCGCTAACAAAAGGACTTCCACAAGCTAAACATGATGGTCATGTTAGGTCCATGGGTATTAGATACATGGGAGATTGGGCCTAGGGCAAGTGGGAGATTGTTGGTAGTGGTGCCCTAGGCACGTTTGATAAACGTTGTAATTGTTATCATTTATTTCATATCAATAAAGAGATGTTTTGATTATTATTGCTGTTCATGTTTACTTATAATAATCTCCGTCCCTAGTACTTGTTGAGCACTAGTATAAAGGCTAAATGATCATGGGATGATCATGTTAGATTTATGGGTACTTGTTTGGAACAAGGTACTGGACATGACCCGCTCTATGAGATTTATGTCATGGTCTATGTCATACAAATATCTCATAATAGTTATGTCATTTGAATCCTTAGACATGAAGTTATTATAGTCTTCCACTTGATGAACATTATGTTTGACATATTCAAACGCTACTTTTAACCGAGTAGTTAAAAGGGTATGATTGGCATAATCGGATTCACGTAGGGAAGAATAATAAGCTAAATGGATTTGTCCCTCCTCGGAGAGATGTCAAGCTTGGGCCTCTCGTAGGAATGATGTTGATGAAATGTTCGGCCGGACTCAAATGAATTGATTGGATCAATGTCATTTGGATTATCAACATATTCAGAATCGAGAAAGTATTGAACAAAACAAGTTGACTCTTTGACCATGACTTGTGTTCAATGATATCGTGGACAAAAGGATTATGACATATTCTAAGAGGAATGCGAACTTGTATCTAGTTATACTAATTGGGTAGGTATGATGGTTTGCTAGAACCTAATCATATCTTATGGTTTCATGTTTGAACCCATTGCCAACTTAGTATAATCCTAGAGGGTCACACACAATAGAACGAATCTTTAAAAGGACTACATTGGAATTTTGGAAATTCTGGACTTTCTGAGGAAGTGGGCGACCGCACATAATGGACTGGGCGGCCGCACACTTAGCTCAGTTTTTGTACCAGTTTTGTTTCAGATAGTTGTGCGACCGCACAGAGGATTTTGGGCGGCCGCACAGTACTGTCGGGTGGCAGATTCCTAATTTTATTAGGAAACGAATTTTGGACGGATTTTGACACAAGTTTCCTATTTGGAATAGGTCATACTTGTGTATAAAAGACCAAATTCGGCTAGCACTCAATGCTAATGATTTTGTGAGTCTCAAAGAGTTTGAGAGAGGGTTTATTTTGTTCTAAGACATTCTTGGTTGAAGAACAAAATAATACACAAAATAAATTCCATATAGTTCTTTTGATTGTGGAAAAGTGTTTCACAATTTGGTCTAGCAACCAAGATCAAAGAAGCTCCTTTGATATTCGTTCGAAATGTGGATACCGCTAGTGGGTGAAAATCATCATCTTCAAAGTTCGTGTTCAAGCTTTGTGATCGTGATCAAATCTTCAAACCTCCACCAAAGACCAAGAGAATTTGATAGCCATCAAGGGTTAGTTTATTCCTTTATTCTTATGTTGTATTTGATTTAATCATATGAACGGATCCATGGCTCTGGGTTTCAAAATTTTAAATGCTAAATTCCGCTGCGCATGTTTGATCGAAACCCAACAACCTGAAAGGGAAGCCAAGGCAAATGCTAAGTGTGTGCAAACATGACTAATATAAAGTACAAAGCCGTACCCCAGCATCGGGCGGAGGAATGAATGTCTCCTCAATAAGATCTGCATCAGTCGGCTCCGAGCTAAGCTCCACCTCCCGGCCGCCCCTCATCACTCTCACGCTACTCGAGCGAAGGGGCATGTCAACCAAAGGCCGACTCCGACCAACATACCGGGCCGAGCTCGATCCCTCTCCCGATAGCATCCTAGCCTGAACCTAAGGGCTGATCAGCCGTGTCCACACATAGCCGGCATAGTCATCACTCCCTCTGTAATGCTCTGCCGGAGTGGGAGCCAAGAAAGTCGCCAACCTCGCGGGACAGAGCATATCCCGAGGAGGGTCATAAGGAGCCCATGGTAACGCACCAGCCTTGTGCTGACGAACCACCCTCTCTCCGAGATACATGGCCTCCCCGGTGAGACCCACAAGCAGAACCCTAGAAGCGGTCAACTCCACTACATAGGGACCCACCGAAGCCTCATTGGACAGACTCCATGGGTAAAATCTAACCCCGACAGGCTCAGACATCGCGAACACCCTCCTCAGATCAGCAGCATCTACCGCCTGTCCCAGTTTCTGCGGGGAGGAGCCCTGTTGCCCTTGCACCAGTACGACATGATGGGAACAACCTTGTTGGCACTCATCACCAACTGAAAAGGGGCGACACCGAAGATCTCGTACACCCAAGCCTGTGCATACAATGAAAAAGACATTTCAGACCATAAGATAGAGCAGAAATCTCAACAATGTGAAAAAGAAGGGTAGTCAAGAGCATACCTCAAAAGGCGAACTGAAACCCGTCAAAGGCCGATGAGCTAGCCCTCGAGCAATGGTCCAATGCCCGGTAAATCTCAGCCAAACTGGCTCCGCCCCAAGAAATCCCACCGACTAGGTCCAAGTCCACAAAATCCCCTAGCAGTGAGTACCGGCAGACAGTAGCCCCACTGGGAAACAAGATCTCTGAAAAGCTGTACCATAAGAACAGTCGGACCAAACAATCCAAATCATACTCCCCCCTATCAAAGGCCTCAATAGCCATCTCCACCAAACGGTTTACCTTCCCGGCCTCCACTCCATAACCCTTGATACCTCCTCCCTGGTCGGTGTCAACCCCCAGCAAAGCCTGCCTGTAGTCCCGCCGCTCCGCCAAGATCTCATCAAAAGGCAAAGGGGTACCAGTAAACCTCAACCCCGTGATAGCCGCAAAATCCATCGGCGTGATGGTAATCTCTCCCCAACTGAAGTGGAAGGTATGGGTAGTATCCCACCAGAACTCCCTGCACACCTCTATCACCGCCGCCACCTTCAGGGTGCCCCAACCATGCGAACACTGTCAAAGAATGGGCCGAACCCCATAGCCTCGATCCGAGCACGTAAACCGCCCGGTCCCTCCGGCAGAGACGGCCACAGTTTGCCCACAGTCCACGAGCCTTGATCCTCTGCAGGTAAACACAGCACAGGTATGTTACCATTCTAGCAATTTACAATTCTAGCAATTTAAATTCTAGCATTCCATTATTCTGGCATTTCATACTATGTATAAAACATATAAATGTGCGAGAAGGAGAGGAGTGAAAATTCGAAATTTACCTCTCGCGTCTCCGGAAGCCCCATCGACCAATGACGCTCAGAGTCAATGTAAAAATCGTAATCTTGGTTGAACGTAGACCGCAGCAGATTATCGCGATAATTCCAAGTCGCGGCTCGTGGTCATAAACCACCCCCCGCGAAATCAAGGGCGCCGCTTCAAAGCCCGCTCCCCGGTCAACCCCCACATTTCCCTCGCCCTGAGCATCACCGTGCCCCTCTCCTTGTTGCTCTTGTTGTGGAAGCATATACCCACATTGGCCCGGAAAATCCCTGAATAACGCCTCATTGATCCAATCTGCCATAGCTTCAAGAAATATGTGAAATGAAGTCTTCAAAATTATCAAAATCTGAGCTTTCTCTCTCTAAAAACTCAATTTTCTCTCTCTAACTCGTCAACAATGGAGGAAGGAAGAAGAAGAAAGAAGAAAAGAAGGAGAAGAGGGAAGGTTTATGGTGATGTGACCAAGGAGTCAGCCCGACGGTGACCTTGGCCACGCGGCCACTTATGCACTCTCTATCCCAGCCGTCAGATCAGCGATCCGCGTGAAGGAGATCTGACCACTCAGCGGTCTTGGCCACGCGGACACTATTGCAATTCAGTGTGTTTGGCCACGCGGCCAACCTTGTCCCTTCAGATAAAATTCCATATTTTCCCTTGATCTTTTCCCTTTAATTCATTTTAAGTGCCCTTAGCACTACTTTGACTGATATTCGTTGCCTTTGGGTACGGAAAGCCCCTTAAAATTTCCATTCTTCACCAAATATTTGCTTAGGATTCGTATGGTTGTAGAGACTTCGGCGCCTCTATGACATACGCATCCTAGATCGATCGTGGTTGGAAGAAGCCTCGGCGTTTCTGTTTGCGAGAGATCCAGCATCTATTGTTAGGATTTGTATGGTTGTAGAGACTTCGGTGCCTCTATGTCATACGCATCCTAGATTGATCGTGGTTGGCAGAAGCCTCAGCGTTTCTGTTTGCGAGAGATCCAGCATCTATTATTAGGATTTGCATGATTGTAGAGACTTCGGCGCCTCTATGACATACGCATCCTAGATCGATCGCGTTTGGCAGAAGCCCGGCGTTTCTGTTTGCGAGAGATCCGGCATCTATTATTAGGATTTGCATGATCGTAGAGACTTCGGCGCCTCTATGACATACGTATCCTTGATCGATCGTGGTTGGCAGAAGCCTCAGCGTTTCTGTCTGCGAGAGATGCAGCATCTATTATTAGGATTTGCATGATCGTAGAGACTTCGGCGCCTCTATGACATACGTATCCTAGATCGATCGCGATTGGCAGAAGCCTCAGCGTTTCTGTTTGTGAGAGATCCAGCATCTATTACTTTAGCGCAATCGGCAGGAACCCTGGCAATCCTGATTGCGTTTACCATTCCATCTTTGGATTATTTAGACAACGTAGTCTTTATTTTTCCCAAATAGCTTCATTACTTATGAATTTTCGTTCTTCATACAAGATAGTATCCGTAGGTTCATTATCTGCAGCAGAAGTTCGATGTCTCGTCTTTCCCCAATGTCTCTGAACTACGACCGGCTTGATTCCTTGGAGGATACGTAGGAAACCAGAAAAGGTCCAGCCACCCGACCGACGCGGTCATCTATCATCCCCAGCAGGTGCATTTTCCCCAGCAGAAGATGTTGCTCCCCATCAAAGGACAGTCATTCTCAATTTCCCAATCAGATCTGAACTACGTTTGGCTTGATTCCCCCGCGGATACGTAGGTCGCCTGTCAAGGTTCAGCCGTACCTTTCATCTGTTTTGAAACTCATGTTTCAGACGGATCCTTCTTTTATCGTCGAGCCCACATTGCCTTGCAAGAAGCGTCGCCGAGGGGCTACTGTTAGTACCCGACCTGAAAATGAGTTTATTAGGACTTTCCCAAAAATACAAGGACTTTATAGGAATTAGAAACCTTGCAAAGCCTTGTCCCGGATTCCCAAAATATCTCATTTATGACAAAATCTATCAAAATAGGTAGCAAATGGTTTCCTTAAAACCATGCAGAAACCCTAGCTTAAGAATCAAGTCAGCCAGCAGAATTGGCCACGCGGCCAACCTTGCTATGCGTCGACCTTGGCCACGCGGCCACTCTTGTCACCGGCTTCAATCATGGCCAGGCGGCCACCTTTGTCCCAGATGATCTCATCCGTCAGATCTTCCCCTCAGTTTACTATATAAACCAATCTCAGCCTATTGGTTTAGGGTCCGATTTTGAGAGCTCTAAGTCCGAATTTTGGAATTCTTAAGCACAATTTTCTCCCTAATTAAGCATTGAAACACTCAAGAAGTTCCAAGGTTAATTTCTTGCCAACATAGGTAAGTTTTCTAACTTTTTCTTCGTGTTCTTGCATCATTTTTAATGTAGATCTTTTATATTCATGTTCTTGTATGTTTATTCATAGTTTCTTCATATGCTTTGCATGTTCCTTCATATGTTCATAATATGTTCTTCGCATGTTCTTCGTGTTCATAGATTAAAACCTTATTTATGCTATATTTAGGGTTGCGATCTTCATAATTACATGTTATTTCATAGCCGATGATGATCTAGGGTTCATCAACCCGAGGATGATCTAGGAACTACTTCTAAACCCTAATCTTTAGGTAATTCCCCCTTCATTATGCATGATCCCGATTCTTCTTCCTATTCTAATTCTCTGCGAACTACGCTGACCTGAGTTTCTCACATTGAGAGGAACGTAGGCAATCTTCAGATCCGGTCTCAATCACTAACACACTACTAACACATTCATCATGATAGAAAGACCGATCAATTCGGGCAATAGGAGTGATAACGTCCAATATTCTTCTCTTGTTGTAATTTGACCCCCGAACCCACTAAAAATGTTTTTTTCAATGTTTTGGCTTTAATTAAAACGGTGTGGTGACTCTCATAATTTTAATGTCGTTAAGAATATTCCCTTTGTAAATAATAATAATCACAAGATACTTCCCATGCGTCGCTTCATCGGAAAGGGGTATTCACAGGACCTTATTGGGGAATGGAGGTGAGGCCATACGCACGGCACGACAAAAAGTTTAAAGAATCGAGAATAGAATTAGGGATGGATTCTAACTTCCTATAGAGTGCGCGTAATTGAATAATTTCTCGATAAACTATGGTGCCTAGAGAGGTATCTCCTCAGGTTCGCAGAATTTGGTAAACGGTAACGCCGATTGTCTAGAGCTCGCACGGGTTATGCCAATAACTTTCTCAATCGGGAGCAGGATTCTTGGGATTAATTTGGTTATTAATAAAGAATTTAAGATGTTTTCATTAATCCTCTTATAATCATAATATTTTGGGTTTACGGACGTTTCCCACCTCCAATTATAGATTTATAAAGATTTTAAGACGGTTTCTTTAATCCGCTTTAGGCTTTAAGGATGTTTCCCACCTATAATCATAATCTTTTAGGTTTACGGACGTTTCCCACCTCCAATTATAGATTAATAAAGATTTTAAGATGATTTCTTTAATCCGCTTAAGGGTTTAAGGATGTTTCCCACCTATAATCATAATCTTTTGGGTTTATGGGTGTTTCCCACCTTCAATTATAGATTAATTTGGTAATTTATTGAGGTCTTCCGGACCCTTTTTGATAAGTTTTTGAATTTATTAAGGTCTTCCGGACCCTCTTTGATGATTTTGGGAATTTATTGGGGTCTTCCGAACCCTTTTTGATAGGTTTGGGCCAAATTCTGGTTAAATATGGCTAATGGTGCTAATTTGGATTAAAAATAAGCTGGAGGGGATAAAGTGTAAATTTTGGCGCCTGGGGGCATAAGTGGCCGCGTGGCCAGTCCTTCTTATTGGCTGAATTTCGTATACGGGGATTTCTTGTGAGCACGCAAGATGGATGGCTGAGATCATGCCACGTCGCCCGGAAAGTCCCTTCGTTGGACAGACCCTACAAACAGCCACTGGCTGTTGCTTTCTTCTCCACTTTTCTTCTTCCATTGTCGGGCATAGAGAGAAAAAAGAGAGATTTTGACATTGTAGTGATGGATTTTAATTATATCTTTTACCCGGAGCAACCTTATGAGCAGGGTGAAGGTGCGGGGCAACATTTTGACCAAGGTGGAGGCGCGGAGCATCACTTTGAGCAAGGTGGAGGTACGGAGCAATATTTTGACCAAGGTGGAGGCGCGGAGCATCACTTTGAGCAAGGTGGAGGTGTGGAGCAACCTCACCACGAGGAACAACTGCAGCAGCGGGGGAGGATGCCCGCGAGGAATTATCGTCCGGATGACTGGCTTTTTACTCGGGGTCAACGTTTCAATCTTTACGTGGGCCCTAACAAGCATTGGTCCGGCGGGATCTTGATGGAGACGAAAGAGGTAAAAATCTTGCTTTTTATCGCTTTTGGGTATTTTATGTCTTTTATTTATACTCGTTGTATTATTTCAAGACTGTGTTAAATTAATTAATTGTTTGTGATTATTTAATTTCTAAGATTGTTGATTATTTTGGGGATGGAAAATATATGCACAATTAGATAAATAAAGCATGCATATATACTTTAAATATAGCACATATTTGTTTAATTGCCAGTTGGGTAACATACCTTTGCTGTGTTTACCTGCAGAGAATGAAGTCTCGTGGGTCCACGAAGGCTGTGGCAGAGATATGGGATATGTTGCCGCCGGGTGGCGTGGTCAGAGAGGGTCCGGGCTCTAGGCTTTGGTCCATTTTTTGATGCTGTGCAGGCTGTCGGGGGGACCCAGAAGGTTACTGGTCTGGTGGAGACCATGAGAGAGTACTGGTGGGACACCACTCACACATTCCACTTTAGTTAGGGATAGGTCACCATTATTCTGACCGACTTTTCTGCTATTACTGGGTTGCAGTTCACTGACGTGAACTTGCCATTTGATGAGACTTTGTCTGAGGACCCGATCCGTCAGGCTGATCTGATAGAGATGCCATTGGGCAAAGGTGTGTGGGAAATGGCTTCGAGGCGGGCTGTCTGAGGACTTTGTTGGAGGGAGCCATTCATGGCTTTGTTAAGGGTGTGAGCGATACAGATTGCCTGGTGCGGGCTATTTTGTGGTATAGTCTGACACAGACTTTGTTCCCGAGTGTCGGCACCTTTTGTCGGTTCCCTTTGTTGGGTGCTCTGGCTGATTTGGAGTAGGCGAGTTGGGTCGCTTGGGGCGGATCTGGACTGGCAGAGATGTACAGAGCCCTTGATTTGTGCTCAAGGTTTAGTACCTCGTCTTTTGACTGTTTTCACTTTGCTTTTGAGGTACGTCTCTGATTCACGTCTTTATTCCCTGTCTGTCTTTTGTTTAGAACTGTATAGACTGAAACGTTTCCATTCCACAGGTGTGGGTCTACGAACTGTTCCACATTGCTCCCTTTGGTGTCCAAGGGGTTAAGAAGGTGCCGGTCATGAGGTTCTGGGCGAATAGTAACCAGTTAGAGGACCGTGGAAAGGCCAGGAAGACTCCGGATCTGGGGATCTTTGCCTCGAGGTTGAGTGGTCCGCTGCATGAGGATTTTCAGTTCTTCCTTTGGTCTGATGGGGTACTGGCGGGTATAGGCTTTGATCAGGAGTTTAATGCTTCCCGCTGCTTTCTGGTGGGTTTGACTAGGGACGCCATATATCTTGCGAGAGGGTCTGTCGGCAGCTGTAGACACCCCGCCTTGGATCGCTCACCCCGATTGTATGATTGATCTTGTGTTTCTCCCTATTTTAAGTGTTTTTCGTTAGTTTCTATTACTTCTGTTAAGTTCTTGACTAACTCCGTTAAGTCCAGGGACTAAACTGAATAACAGGGCTAACTTTCTAGTTTATTCTATCGAAAATGCCCTCCCTGAGTCGCGCGCCTCCGACCATAGGAGCCAGAAGCGCGCGTCTTCCACCTCCAAGGTAGGAAGCGCGCACCTCTGGGCGTCAGTTACAGATTTATGTCCAAGAATCTCTCCCTTGCTCATTTTACATGATTTTCCCCGGGAAAGATTTCTTGGTGACTGAGTTTTGGCACCAAAAATACCTTGTTTTCACCTATAAAAACATCTCTTCTCGACCATTTCAAAGGACTTCTTTTTGGACCAAAAATTTTCAATACAAAAACTATATCGAAATCATTTCCAAGGTGTTTTCCAAGTATTTCAAAAAGAAGTGTTCGAAGTTCTTCAAAGCATAGGTAAAAGTTAATCTTCATTCTTCTTCTCTACATCATCTCCCCTCTCTCTTTCTTTTACTTTAATCAAACGTGGAATCACCCAAATCATTTTCGGACATGACACCAAAGATTACTTCACTTTATTGAAGCTAGTCAAGGAGTCATCTCCCTACTTTCCAAAACCCCTTTTAAAACCCCCTTTTATCATTATTAAGAATAGGAAGAACATTTTAATTATGTAGACTTTGAACAAGCAAGACCAACATTAGTTGGGCGAGATGGGTGTTTAAGTACTTCCCATCTCGTAACCTAAACCCCGAACCTCATAACAAGAATCTTTGTTTTCGTGATCAAACTTAGGCTAAATATTAGGTTTTTCTTATGTTCATCTAAAACATAGGTGGCGACTCTACAATTAAAACTCAAGTTAGACATCCTAGGAACCACACACGCGCTCTAGCCAAGCCGTCCCCTTCCCGGGGTATCTACAGTGGCGACTCTGCTTGGGAATGTTTGAGGGTTAAACTCGCATTTCTATTCAAAGTCTACATCTTTTCTGGGCATTCTGGTTTCTGATGGGGGAAGCGTGCGCCTCTGGCCTTCTTGGCCTAAGGCGCGTGCATCCCACATCAAGGACCAGAATCGCCCGCCTCCTATATGTTCTTCCTATTCTTCTTCTTTTTCCTACGCTAATCATTTCTGCAGGGGTTACAATATATATTCAGGACCAGGGCAATCCTCTGAGTCCAAAGTCTGATAGTCTGACATGTTTTCCCAGAAGCGGGCGCCTCCCACAGACATTACGCCAGGCGCGCGCATCTCACAACAAAGGACAGGGGCGCGCGCTTCTGGGTAGTTTTCTAGAACAGGGACAGTTTCAGAACAGAGCAGAATGATGGGGTGTGGGCACAGTTGCCTGCATCAGGACCGATTTAGACCTCTTGGACTGTTTTACTTTTGTGTTTTGTTTTATCGGTCACACGGGTGATTCGAGAGTTGTAATTTATGTGTTTATTTTCTTTCTTTTTTAAAAAAAAAAAGCAAAAATGTTTTGTCACATGTTGGACCTCACACTACGTGAACAAATTCCTATAAATTGCTCACTATCGAGTCGCACAAGTTTATAACCCCAAACCCGTCGAGGCCCATCCTAGAAAGTTTCAAGCTCCACCCGACCTTGACTCTTTCGAAGCGGTAAACCTCAGCCCGTGGCGTAGTTCATGACTACATGCCGGGGGTGACCTTTGAGCCTCTCATTAGCCGAGCACAAGCCAACACAATTCTAGTTAGGGTCTAACACTCCGTGACTAAAGTCGGTTTTCATGTGCCGAGATTTCCCTAAACTAATGTCTTCAAAACATACATGCCAAGTGGTTATCACGGACGAAATAAAACTCCCTCCCCAAGTGGTTATTATGGATGAAAATAAAAAATTCGTCCCCGCATGTATGCTTTACTACATTAATTTAGTTTAATCCCGACATGTGTAGGATTCACAAGCGTGATGGAATCCGATGAGTATATGGGACCGCGAGAAGGTCTATATACTAGTGTGACGATTCCATTATTTTCATAGAAACTCAAAAGGGATTCCATCCCTCCGACTTATATATAAAAAAAAAAGTCTTTTCTTTATGTGGTTTTGAGTCGTGTGCCCACTGTGTGTTCTAAAGACTCTTCATGGACCGAAAGTGTTACTCAAGACTGACAAAGGCCTCTTCTGCAATATAGGTTCAATTGGTACTTACCGTGTCCACCGGGATTCATCGAATCGGTTAGTTCGTGAAGAGATTACTCCAACAGCGTTAATGGCCGGCGGCTCCAACACCGACAACACCTTGTCTCTTGAGCAACTCTCAACTATGGTCCAACTTCTCCAAGAGCAAGTCTCTACTCTTAATAAAGAGGCCCAAAACAAGGATGATCTTTGGCAATCCCACCTCGACAACCAAAGGGAGGCCCACGAGGCCAAAATGGAACAAATGAAAGCAAAGCTCACCAAGCTTGCCAAGGGCAAAAACAAGAATGACGGTGATGAGTCCGAATGGACCAAGGGTTGTTCGAGAGTCCTTATGTTAGTGCCCGTACCAAGAAAATGGGGGAACCAAGCACCGAGAACAATGAACACAAGATGGTTGATTCAATTATGGCCTACATCGACCAACGTTTCAATGGCCTCAACTTGGGGAAAGGCTCCGACACAAGCCTTTATCAGTCATCCATTCTCATGAACACGATGGCATCTCTCCCCGACAAGTTCAAGATGCCCGACATAAGCAAATTTAAGGGAAATTCTTGCCCCATGGCACACATCGAAACTTACATATGGGCTATGGTTCCAAAGAAGGTCTCTCCTAAAGTTATGGCACAATGCTTCCCTCTTACTCTCGAGGGGGCGGCAAAGGATTGGTATGCAACTCTCCCGCTCACAGTCCATCTTGATTGGGACGCTGCTATGCTCACCTTCAGAAGTCAATACCAAGGCAACACCACTCACCGCCCGACCAAGAAAGAGCTCGAGAACACTACTCAAAGGGACAATGAGTCCTTTATTGATTTCACTCGAAGGTGGAATGATTGATCTCCGCACCCACTTAAGTGGGGCTTGCTATGCGGATTTCTCTCAAATGTATGAGGCGGGGATCCGAATGGATGAGTTACTCAAGGAGATCAAGAAAAGTGCTCCTAGCTTCCGTTACAAGGCCGCCTCTAACTCTACAAAAGAGGCTTCTGTCAATGCCATCACCACTGACAAGGGGAATTACAAAATGGTTCATCCACCTCAAGGCAAGAGATCTCAAAATGACCGTGCCTACAAGCCTCTCCAAGTCATGACTCAAACTGAGGCCTTCGAAGTTCTCAAAGCAAAGGGGAAAGTCACACCTATACAAGGGTACCAACCCAAGTCAATCAATGCCAATCATGCTCATCACAAATATTGTGGCTACCAGCAACATAGTGGCCATCTCACCTAGGAATGCTTCGTCCTCCGCAACATCATCCAAGATCTCATAGATAAGAAGGAATTTATAGTTCCTAATGAGGGTGATGTCAATGTAATAGAGGTAGGAGAATTTGAGGAGACCACTCATTCAATCCCAATTGTGAATGAGGGCTCCAATGTTATGAATAAAATTGATAATTCTTGTTACGTTGTGACTTACGATGAGGTAATGAGGGAAGTACTAGAGAATAGGAAAAAGAGGCAAGATGGGAACGTTAACATGCTAACTCGATCCGGATGAGTCATAGCAAGTAACCCTACTACTTCAGCACGAAGCACCTCTTCTCAAAGATCGCAAACTCGCGATACTCCCGAAGACCCTTTACTGGTTCAACTCAAGAAAACTCAAGACAACATCTCCATTTGGGACCTCATTGCATCCTCAAAGAAACACCGAGATCTTGTCATCAGTAATCTTGACGACACATCAGTTTCTCCTGATACCTGAGGACCTTACAGCAATGATAGGTCACATCCATTTTTGCAACGTCATCACTTTTGCCGATATGGACCTCCCGCCATTTGTATCCATGAAGAGTCTTTCAGTCATGGGTATGGTTGAAATAGACATTGAATTTAGGAGCATGGTTATGTCCGTCCCGTTCTAAGTGCTCGGCGTTCCCTCCTCATTCAATTTGGTCTTGGGCCAACCGTGGATACACAGTTCTAATGCTATTCCTTCGACTCTCCATCAGTGTGTCAAGTTCCGAAATGGGGATGAAATAGTGACTGTCATGGCAGAAAATGTTACTATCCACAGAAAGGGTGAACCAATTCACCAAGTTCAACATGGTTTAGCAGAGTCTACTCTCTCCGGCGTCTTAATCAACGCCATTGACAAAGAAGGGGGAAACAGATCATGGACCCTCGGCAATCGCAAAGTCCTCCGCATGATGAGGAATATGAATTACTTCCCTGGTTTAGGCCTAGGGAAATGTCAATAAGGAAGGATGCAACCTATTGAGGTCCCTTTTGTTGTGAACAAGTTCGGTTTAGGATATGAGCCTTCCAAAGATGACTTGAAACATGAACAAGTGGTCAAGATTGAAAAGGCCCGAGCTCGAAGGGAAAGCCGTCAGGCCTTACCATAAGACATTGAATGGCTACTTTGTCCACTAAGGGGAAAACGTTCCGTACATAATCTTTCCCGAGCCATGGGTCAACAGCAAAGGCATTAGAAAGCCCGGTCTCGAAATCTTTTCTGATTGTGAGATTCAGAAGCACGAAGAGGAACCAACTCCTATGTCACCCCGAGAATGGTGGGGGAAGAAAGTGACCATAGAGTCTGAGACATAGATTACCGTGGGGGAAGAGTTGACGGATCTAGCCTCCATGTTCGAAGAACTTTCCATCATGGACGAATGCCAAGTCAAATCCATCTACGACACCGACACGAGAAGGGAAACTATTAGCGAACAGCTAAGCTCCGAGCCAATCAACAACTGGTATTCTACAAAGGGTCCCGTTGTATCTAAAGAATTCTTGATCGAGAAAATGGGTTGCATTCCGCGCAAGGTTACAAAGGAAGACTTGTTCACATTCACTTTCGAGTCCGAGTGTGTTTCTGATACCCTCACCCAAGAGGATATGGAGGCAATAGACGAGCGTGTGTTCCCTTTCTTTGTTAATGAAAAATTTTCTTTCTGAGTACCCCGAGATTGCAAACATCATGAATGATGAATTAACTAGTAACGAATTTAATGAACTAGTTAATAACGATTCAAATAATGATGAAATAGACCACAAAAACGCAACATACTTAAATGAACTTGCTCAACAGGTCCGTAGTCGTGGTGAAAATGATCCAGGGGATGACGAAGAATTGCATGTTGTTGTAGATACCCCAGGGGAAACCACGGCTTCATGCTAGAGCGCGTGAATTATCCTAGGATGTCTAATTGATGTTTTAGAGTCGCCACCTATGTTTTAGAGGAACATAAGAAAAACCTAATGTTTTTGAGCCTAAGTTTGATTTACAAAAACAGAGATTCTTTGGGATGAGGGGTTCGGGGGTTAGGTTACGAAATGGGAAGTACTTAAACACCCATTTCGCCCGAGCAAAGTCGGTCTTGCTTGTTCATAATTCACTTTCTAAGATAAATGTGTTCTTCCTATTAAAATGATGATAAAAAGGGGTTTTAGAGTTTGAAATGTAGGGAGATGACTCCTAGGCCAATTCAATGTAATGAAAGGACCGTTGGTGTCATGTCCCAAATGGTTTTGGGTGATTGCACATTTGATTGAAGAAGAAGAAGAAGAAGAAGAAGAAGAAGAAGATAAGTGCTTAAGACATTTACCTATAGTATTCTTTGAAAAGAGAACCTCTTGCAAAGCCTTGAAGAAGAGGTTGAGTACTTTTGTTGAAGAAGTCTTAGAGGAAAAGCCTATGCAAAGAGTGAGTAAAAAGTTTAAAGTGATGATTTTTCCAAGTCTTCCTCCAATGATGGATTGGAGGGGTTTTTATAGTTGAAAAGTGATGTTTTTTGGTGCCAAAACGGAGTCACAAAGATCAGTTTCCCTGGCAAAATCATATAAAATGAGCAAGGGAGAGATTCTTGGGCAGAATCTGTAACTGACATGCCCCAGAAGCGCGCGCATCCCACCTAGGCGGCGGAAGGCGCGCGCGTCTGGCCTCCAGGGGAGGAGGCGCGCGACTCTGAGAAGCGACTTTTGACAGAATGGACTAGAAAGTTAGAACTATTATTCAGTTTAGCCCCGGGACTTAACAGAGTCCATCTAGAACTTAACCAAAGTTACAGAAACTAACATGAAACACTTAAAAGAGGGAGAAAAACAAAATCAAGCGTGCAATCGGGGTGAGCGGTCCAAGGCGGGGTGTCTATAGAGCCCCTCGGTGGCGTGGATTGCGAGGCAAACGCACCGACGAAAGACAGACATCCGCCTAGGTCATCATCAAGAAAAGGAAAAGACTCGATAAAAGCAGGAATTTGAAATTGCGGAGGATAGAGGTGCGCTCCCTATGTGAGCGGCTTTGAGAGATAAGGGTGCGCTCCCTGTGTGAGCGGCTTTGCCAATAGCGGGATCCGTTTGCTGGGAGCGGGATCTGTTTGCTGGAAGTGGGATCTGTTTGCTGGGAGCGAGATCCGTTTGCTGGAAGCGGGATCTGTTTGCTGATATCGAGATCCGTTTGCTGAGTGCGGGATCCGTTTGCTGAGAGCGAGATCCGTTTGCTGGAAGCGGAATCTGTTTGCTGAGAGCGAGATCTGTTTGCTGAATGTGGGATCCGTTTGCTGAGAGCGAGATCCGTTTGCTAGAAGCGGGATCTGTTTGCTGAGAGGGAGATCCATTTGCTGGAATGCGGGATCCGGAGGACTGTTTGCTGGAGTGCGGGACCCGGAGGACCGTTTGCTGGAGTGCGGGACCCGGAGGACCGTTTGCTGGAGTGAGGAACCCAGAGGACCGTTTGCTGAAGTGAGGGACCCGGGGGACCGTTTGCTGAAGTGCGGGACCCGGAGGACCGTTTGCTGAAGTGCGGGACCTGGAGGACCGTTTCAGCGGGACCCAGAGGACCGTTTGCTGGAGTGCGGGACCCAGAGGACCGTTTGCTGGAGTGCGGGACCCGGAGGACCGTTTGCTGGAGTGCGGGACCCAGAGGACCGTTTGCTGGAGTGCGGGACCCAGAGGACCATTTGCTGAAGTGCGGGACCCGAAGGACCGTTTGCCTTGAATGGATGTAGATCTCGCTTGAAGATGAAGCCGTGATTCTGTGGATCATCCCGGGCCAAATTGTTGTCGTGAGCCGTACTTTGACTGTTTGACTTTGACTTTTGATGGGGTGCGGGCACAGTTTACTGCGGAGTGCTTTGTGCTGGGGATGAATTGTGAAAACTGATCTTTTGAGAATTAAAAGATGCCTTATTTTTGAATGGGAGTTTCTACCTTATTTCAATTTTTAGACATGCCTTAAGGGCGGACCAAATAAATGTGTGCCCTTCCGAGTGCTTGCTGCCGTCGTTTTGAGCTTCTCTGGTCGGTGGGATTGATCTTTTCTGTAGATAGAAGGCGTTTGAACGTGCCTGGGCTTCCTTCTTGAACTGATAAGGGCTATTTCTGGAGCCTTCTTATGCCTGGGACGCGGGCGCTTCCTCTCTCGGACACGGGACGCGCGCGCCTTGTAGACCGGTGTCGGGAGGCACGCGCCTCTGGGAGGCAAAATTCAGGGCCTGATATTTGCTGGCCAAAAGCTCCTCCAACAGCTATAATATCAACTTCTGGTCGACAATTCGATTCCAACATCCATTTCTTGTCATTTTTGAACACCATTCTATTACCCAATCTTGTTTATAACCTTCTTTCCCATGGCCTCCAACCTCTTTAGTCTTGATGCCGAGGTTGTCAAGAGTTACGAGAAGGATTTGTCGACCTTCGTGTATTCTTTTAAGACCCATCCCAAAAATGCCTTCATCAAAGATTTCGGGCTTCGAATTCTCTTTACTTTGCGGACATTGAAGCCGGATTGAGATTTGTTGAAGGCTGCTGCAGCCTTTTAGGATTGTGATAGCCATACATTCAACTTTTCGGCTAATGAAATGGTGCCGACCGTTGATGATTTTGGGGCCATTTTGGGTATGCCTTTGGCCGGTCGGATTGCCGTCCCCAAGTATTACCGCGGTGTTGTTGATTCTTGGGTTGACATTCTGAATCTCCCTGTCGGAGAAGTAAAGAAGATGATGCATGGGACCGTTGTTGACATAACTGAGCTTCCGATGTTTTTCAGTTTGCATTCGGAAGATGCCGCGGTTCAGTCCTTTAAGAGAAATGCCATGGTTGTCTACCTTTTCAGCGAGGTTTTGTTTGTCACTCCTCTGGGTACTGCGGATGCACAGTTGGCTGAGATAGTGTTTCAGGCGAAAGGATAATGATTTAGCATGGTTCCGCTTATTGTAGGAGAGACCTTGCATGGTTTGGACGAGTTGCACCGTACAGGCGAGATGCGACGAGGAAGCCCCTTGCTTTTGACCATATAGCTTCGGGAGCATTTCAGGCTTTATGCGTTGGATGGCGACCTTTCCCCTTTTGCTGTTCATAGGCGACGGTTGCTGATTAGAGATTTGACCGAAGAGGGTTGGAGGAGATTTTTTGCTTCTCGTCTCACAGCTGATGTTGAGTGGTGTCCTTGGGGTCTTCGCCCTTTTGTGGAGTGGACCTTCGGTTTTCAGCATGTGGTTTTACCCGGATTGAGGGACTCTTCGTTTTATCAGCCAGAACGGGTTTTGAGACAGTTCGGTCGTTAGCAAGTAATTCCTTTTCCGAGGAATGGGGTACTTCGTCCGGTTTCTTACATGGGTCCGGACTTCTCGAATGAGCTTCAGTTGGCTTGGGGAGATGATCGTGACCGTTGGGTCTCCGCTCCATTGCACCGGGGCAGCATTTTTCTTCCCGAGAGTTACTTGGATCATTTGCTTGGTACCATCTACCGTGGCATTACTTGGGTAGATGCTCTTCGGGCGGAGTTGCTAGGAAGGGATTTTGAGCCCAGCAGTGCTTTGGGGTACAAGGAAGCTGCTGCTGATGTGAACAATATCATGACCGATCCTTTCGGTACTCCTTTGGATGACTTTTATGCTCGGAGGCGTTCGGTTGCGCAGAAGATATCGGTCCGCATCAGTGTCCCTAGGCCTCCCAAGAAGAGTAGGATTGATGGTCGTTCGGGTGGTCCTTCAAAGGCCAAGAGAAAATTAGATTTTTCCTAGCACCCCCAAGAGATTGCAATTAGAATAGACCACTTGTTTAGGATTTAATGTTTTAATGTCTTTTATTAGCTCAAAATTTTCGTTGTAATGATAATAATGATTCAGTGGATAAATAAAAATTGCATCTTGTTAATTTGGAAATGATTTGGGTATTTGTTTATGTTTTAGACCGCACCCGAAGGTTGCCTACGTTCCTCCAGTGTAGAGGCTCAGGTCTCCGTAGTTCAAACAAATGAAGACCATTTTTTCTTTGTGTGCACCCTGTTTTTTTGCCTAGACCGCCCTTTCGGGTTTTCAATCTGGCGGGCTTCTTTTTTGCACATGCTCTAATTTTTGCCTAGGCCGCCCTTGCGGGTTTTCAACCTAGCGAGCTTTTTTTTTTTTTTTTTTTGTTATGGTCTTCGTTTATTAGACGTAGAACCTCTTTAATTTGTCGAGGTTGACTTCCTTTGGCAGTTGATCTCCGTCTAAATCCACAAGTCGGACTGCACCGCCGCTTAGTATCTTCTTGACTACGTACGGACCAATCCATCGGGGTCCCCATTTTCTAAGGGGGTTCATGGCATTAGGAGGGTGTTGTCATAGGACCAAATCTCCCACATTGATGTTTCGGGGCTTCACCTTTTTGTTGAAAGCCCTAGCCATTCTTTGTTGATAAGCCTTCGTACACTCGATTGCCCTTAGCCTTTTCTCGTCGAGTAGGGCTAGCTTTTCATATCGACTTTGCATCCAATCGACTTCATTGACTTGGTTCTCGAGGAGGACCCGCAGGGACGGAACTTCGAGCTCTATTGGTAGCACAGCTTCGGAACCATATACCAGTGCATAAGGGGTTTCTCCAGTCGCTGTTCGTATTGACGTGCGGTAGCCCCATAATGCTAGAGGTAACTTTTCGGGCCAATCCCTTCCAGTGGGGGCCATTTTCTTCATAATGGTCTCGATTGTCTTATTAGCTGCCTCGACCGCGCCGTTTGCTTGAGGGCGGTATGGAGATGACTTGTGCTTAGTGATATTGTATTCTACCAGGAGTGCGTCCATCTTTTTCTCGAAGTGAGAGCCGTTTTCTGAGATGATCTCATGAGGAATGCCGTATCGGCACATGATGTGGGTTTTCACGAATTCGGCCACTTTCTTGGCGTTGAGAACTCGGTAAGCCTGTGCTTCGACCCATTTTGTAAAGTAGTCCACGGCTACTAGGATGAAAGATTGCCCGTTGCTACCAGTAGGGTGAACTTTGCCGATGATGTCTATGCCCCAACAAGAAAAAGGCCAAGGTGTGGTCATATTGTAAAGCTGTGAGGGTGGAGTGTGCTGTAGATTGGCGTGGAATTGGCATTTGGCGCACCTCTTGACTTTCTCGATGCAGTCCCTTTCCATGGTACTCCAATAATAACCCATGCGGAGTATCTTCTTGGCCAACATAAACCCGTTCATATGGGGCCCGCATTTACCTTCGTGGATCTCGTGCATTATTTTTTGAGCTTCGGTCTCATTTGCACATAGGAGATTGATCCCCTCGAGATGCCTTTTGTAGACTCTGTCCCCAATCAGTACATATCGGGAGGCTAGTCTTTGCAATGCCATTTGAGACTTCTTATTGCTGTTCTCGGGATAAGTACCATCCTTGAGGAAATTCATGATATCTGCGTACCACGGGGAGTTTGTTTGGCCCTCGTTGATCTCAATACTCATGCAGTATGCCGGACTGTTTCGTCAGGAAATTTTGAAGGGCTTCACCATTTTACCCTCAGGCATTTCGACCAGTGAAGCGATGGTGGCTAGTGCATCAGCAAAACGGTTCTTGTCCCTTGGCAGGTAATTGAAGGTGATTTCTTGAAATTGTTCAACCAATTCCTCGAGATGTTGACCATACCGTTGCAGGGTTGAGTTTTGAATCTTCCATTTTCTGGATGTCTGGTTGATGATGATCAAGGAATCACCGAATACTTCTAAACTTGTGACATTTCTTTCGAGGGCTGCTTCGAGCCCCACTATGCAAGCTTCGTACTCAGCGGTGTTGTTAGTGGCTTCAAATTCGAGGCGGATGGCAATTGGAGTATACATATCCTTTGGATCAACAAGTAACATCTCTATGCCATACCCCATGCTTATTGGCTACGCCATCGAAAAAAAGTTGCCACTTGTTTTCTTCTGTTGTAGAACAAATTAAATGCTCGTTGGGGAACTGTACATCTTCCCCCTTCACTTCGTCACACGGAA
Source organism: Campanula takesimana (assembly GCA_026119855.1). Lineage (NCBI taxonomy): Eukaryota > Viridiplantae > Streptophyta > Magnoliopsida > Asterales > Campanulaceae > Campanula > Campanula takesimana. The sequence continues at coordinate 348,440 of JAOWBW010000279.1, forward strand.
ATTCAGCAAGCTGATCACTGAACACTTTCCCCCTGATGGATTTGAGTGTGACGTAAGTGATATCGTAGCCGGCGAGCATGAAATACCATTTGGCTATTCTTGTTAACATGAAAGGCTTCTCGAATATGTAGCGGAGCGGGTCCACTTTTGCTACCAACTTGATTGGGAAGGCCTCCATGTAATGTTTGAGCTTTTGAGTAACCCAAACCAATGCAGCACAAGACTTCTCTAAGACAGAGTAGTTCTTTTCAGCTCCTTAAAACCGGCGGCTGACAAAGTAGATGGCATTCTCTTTTGTGGAGTCTCGCTGTTCTTGTGCTAACATAGCCCCTAGGGCTTCATCATTGACAGTGAGATAGAGTAAGAGAGGCTTTTCTTCGTGTGGTGGAACCAAAACTGGAGGGCATGTCAAGTAATGCTTCACTTGGTCAAAGGCTTCTTGGCACGTATCGGTCCATTCTAGAGCCACGTTCTTTTTTAGTAGCTTGAAGATTGGCTCACACATGGAAGTGAGTTGGTGCACAAACCGGCTGATGTATTGGAGTCTGCCCATGAAACCTTTGATTTCTTTCTGCGTCCTTGGGGGAGGCATGTCAATGATTGCCTTGATCTTGGATGGATCGGCTTCAATTCCTCTTTCAGTGACCATGTAACCAAGAACCTTTCCTCTGATGACCCCAAAAGTGCACTTTGCGGGATTGAGTCTCATGTTGTGTTGTCGAAGCCTTTCAAAGAACTTGCGAAGGTCGATCAAATGTTGACCGTTGGTTCCCTTTGAATGGATGATCATGTCGTCCACATAGACCTCAATCTCTTTATGAATCATGTCGTGGAATAGGTCCGTAACAGCCCTTTGGTAGGTAGCCCCATCGTTCCTTAGTCCGAACGGTATGACTGTGTAGCAGAAAGTGCCCCACGGAGTTGTGAAAGCTATCTTGTGTTGATCTTCTTCAGACATGTGGATCTGATTGTAACCGGCAAAACCGTCCACGAATGAGCGGACTTCATAGTTGGCAGTTGAATCGACGGGCATGTCGATGTTTGGTAGTGGAAAATCATCTTTCGGGGAAGCTTTGTTCAAATCCCGGAAGTCCACACAAACTCGAACCTTGCCGTTTGCCTTTCTGACTGTCACAATGTTGGCTAGCCAAGTCGGATACTCAATGACTTTGATGAAACCCACACTGAGGAGCTTTTCAATCTCTTCCTTGACTTGTAGAGACCATTCTGGCTTGATCTTTCTGAGCTTCTGCTTTACTGGCTTGGCGTCCTCTCTGATCGGAATTCTGTGCTCTGCGACCTTTCTGTCCAAACCCGGCATGTCTTTGTATGACCATGCGAATACATCCACAAATTCTCTGAGCAGTGCAGTCAGTCTGTCTTTGTCTTCCCCCTTGAAGAAGCTGCCAATCTTCGTTTCTTTCGGCTCTTCGTCGGTACCCAGATTAACAGTATGCAATTCTTCATCAGCCCCTGGACCATTTTCACCACGACAACGAACCTGTTGAGCTAGTTCATTTAGGTATGTTATGTTTTCGTGGTCTATTTCATCATAATTTGAATCGTTATTAACTTGTTCATTAAGTTCGTTATTAGTTAATTCATCATTTATGATGTTTGCAATCTCGGGGTACTCAGAAATATCGAATTTTTCATTAGCAAAGAAAGGAAACACACGCTCGGCTATTGCCTCCGTATCCTCTTGGGTGAGGGCATTGGAAACACTCTCGGACTCAAAAGTAAGTGTGAGCCGCTCTTCCTTTGTTGCTGTGCGGGGCATGCAACCCATTTCTCGGATCAAGAAATCATCGGATACTAGAGGCCCCTTCGTTGAATACCAGTTGTTGATTGGCTCGGAGCTTGGCTGAATCTTGCTAATAGATGGGCTCTCCATTTCTGTGTTTTCGAAGATGGCGTTGACTTGACAATCGTCCATGATGGAAAATTCTTCGAACATGGAGGCTAGATCGGATAGTTCTTCCCCCACAGTAATCTCCACCTCGGACTCTATAGTCACCTTCTTGCCCCACCACTCTCGGGGTGACATTGGAGTAGGTTCCCTTTCTAGTGCCGGTATTTCACAGTCGGTGAAGATCTCGAGACAGGGCTTTCTGATGCCCTTGTCGTTAACCCATGGTTCGGGAAAGATCATGTACGGGACATCTTCCCCTTGGCGAACAAAATAACCGTTTAGTGTGTTGCGGTAAGGCCTTAAGTTGGGGATTTCATATCGTCGACCTTCTTTGCGAGCTTGGGTTCTTTGATTCTTGACTGCTTGCTCGCACTTCAAGTCATCCTTGGTAGGCTTGTATCCCAGACCAAACTTGTTCTTGACAAAAGGAACTTCCACGGGGTGTAATATTCCTTGTTGATGTTTCCCTAGGCCGAGACCGGGAAAGTGATTCATGTTCCTCATCATGCGGAGGACTTTAGGATTGCTGGGAACCCACTGTCTGTTTCCCTCTTCTTTGTCAATGGTGTTGACGCTGGAGAGAGTGGCATCTTCTATCCCGTGTTGGACTTGGTGAACGGGTTGTCCCCCATTTCTGTGGATGCTGACATTTTCAGCCATGATAGTGACTATCTCGTCCCCGTTTCTGATCTTGACACACTGATGGAGAGTGGAAGGCACCGCGTTGGAACTGTGGATCCAAGGTCAGCCCAGAAGTAGGTTGAATGAAGCAGGGACGTCAAGTACTTGTAATGGGACGGACATGATCATGATTCCAAATTCGATATCAACTTCTAACATTCCCATGACTGTACGGGCAGTGCTGTCGTACCCTCTAATGACTTGTGAGGAGGGTTGTAAATCGGAGCTTTTGAGCCCCAGTATGCCCATGACTCGGCTAGGCATTAAGTTGAGTGTAGAGCCACCGTCTACTAGAACCCTTGAGATGGGTCTCCCTCTTGCCCTTACTTTGAGGTAGATGGCTTCATTGTGTTCGGACCCAAATGGCGGGAGGTCCATGTCGGCAAAAGTGATGACATTGCCGAAGTGAATGTGACTTATCATTGCTGTGAGGTCTTCAGGAGTCGTGTCGGGAGGGACTGATGTGTCGTCCAAGTTCTTGATGACAAGGTCTCGGTGTTTCTTTGATGATGCAATAAGGTCCCAGATGGATATGTTGGCTTGCGTCTTCTTGAGCTATGTTAACAAAGGATCTTCGGGTATGTCGCGTGCTTGCGATCTTTGAGAAGAGGTGCTGGTTGCTGTAGTATTGGGAGGGATTGTGCTCGTTGTTACTCGGCCGCTGTGAGTGAGCACGTTCACGGTCCCTTGTAGCTACTTCTTCCTAGTCTCTAAGACTTCCCTCATAATCTCATCATAAGTCACAACATAACAAGAATTATCAAGTTTATTCATATCATCGGAGCCCTCATTCACAATTGGGATCGAATGAGTGGTTCCTTCAAACTCTCCTACCTCTATTACATTGACACCACCCTTATTAGGGATTGTGAATTCCTTCTTGTCTATGAGGTCTTGGATGGTGTTGCGGATGGAGAAGCAATCCTCGGTGAGGTGGCCGGTGCATTGATGGTAGTCACACCATTTGTGGTGAGCATAAACGGAGCGGTTGTGGTTGCTTGTACCCTTGAAGAGGGGTGATTTGTCCCTTGGTCTTTAGAGCTTCATAGGCCTCGGTGGTGGTCATGCCGTTGAGAGGAGTGTAGACTCGGTCGTTTTGGAACCGCTTGCCTTGTGGTGGGGGAATCTTCTTGTAATTCCCCTTGTCAGTAGTAACGGCATTGACAGAAGCCTCTTTGTTTGAACTAGAGGCGGCCTTGTATCGGTAAGTAGGAGTGGCCTTTTTAATCTCCTTGAGCAAGTTATCCATGCGTACCCCCGCCTCATACATTTGGGAGAAGTCGGAGTAGCAAGCCCCACTTAGGTGGGTGCGGAGATCAATCTTGAGACATTTGAGAAAGATGTCCATTTGCTCTTTCATGTTTGGACTTTCAACAATTTCAGAGAGTTTGTCATTCCATCTCCTTGTGAAGTCAATGAAGGACTCGTTGTGTCTTTGAGTGGTATTCTCGAGCTCTTTCCTTGTGGGCCGGTGAGTGGTGTTGCCTTGATATTGATTTTTGAAGGCAAGCATGGCGGCATCCCAATCAAGACGGACGGTGAGTGGGAGAGTTGCATACCAATCCTTGGCCGCCCCCTCGAGGGTGAGAGGAAAGCATTGATCCATAACTTTTGGGGAGACCTTCTTCGGAACCATAGCCCAAATGTAAGTCTCGATGTGAGCCATCGGGCATGAGTTGCCCTTGAACTTGCTAATGTCGGGCATCTTGAATTTGTCGGGAAGGGCGGCCATCGTGCTCATGAGGATGGATGACTGATAAAGGCTTGTGTTGGAGCCTTTTCCCATGTTGAGACCATCAAATTTCTGATCAATGTAGGCCATGATGGAATCGACCATTTTGGGGTCGTTGTTGTCGGTGCTTGGTCCCCCTACTTTTTTGGTACGGGCACTAACATACGGGATTTCAAATAAACCCTTGGTTCACTCGGATTCCTCGTTGTTATTAACCCCCTTGTTCTTGGAGAGTTGGAGGAGCTTGGCTTTCAGTTGGTCAACCTCGTCCTCGTGGGCCTCCCTTTGACTGTCGACATGAGCTTGCCACAAGGCTTCTTTGGTTTGAGCCTCGTTGTTGAGAGTGGTGATTTGTTGTTGGAGTGTTTGAACCATGGCAGAAAGCAGTTCGAGAGTCATGGCGTTGTTGGTGTTGGAGTCGCCGGCCATTGATGATGTAGAAGCTGTTGGACTGATCGGTTCACGGACAAGCCTGTTGGATGAATCTCTGTAGATGCGGAGAGTACCAATCGGACCTATAATTGGACAAGTAGCCCTTGTCAGTCTCGGTTCACACTTTCGGTCCATGAAGAGGTTGAGAACACACAGTTGGGCACACGACTCGAACCACAAAAGAAAAAGACTCTAGTTTTTTTTTATATAAGTCGGAGGGAATGGGTCCCTTTTGGGGTTTCTAAGAAAATAATGGAATCGTTACACTAGTATATAGACCATCTCGCGGTCCCATATACTCATCGGATTCCATCACGTTTGTGAATCCTACATGTATCAGGATTAAACTAAATTAATGTAGTAAAGCATACATGCGGGGACGGATTTTTATTTTCGTCCAAAATAACCACTTTTGGGGACGGATTTTTATTGCGTCCGTTTCAACAAGTTGGCATGTATGTTTTGAAGACATTAGTTTAGGGAAATCACGGTACATGGAAACCGGCTTGAGTCACGGAGTGTTAGACCCTAACTAGAATTGTGTGGCTTGTGCTCGGCTTGAATATGAGGCTCAAAGGTCACCACCGGCATGTAGTCATGAACTACGCCACGGGCTGAGGTTTACCGCTTCGAAAGAGCCAAGGTCGAGTGGAGCTTGAAACTTTCTAGGACGGGCCTCGACGGGTTTGGGGTTGGACTTGTGCGACTCGATAGTGAGCAGTTTATAGGAGTAATGTGCACGTAGTGTGAGGTCTATCATGTGACAAAAAAAATTTTATTATTATTTTTTTTTTTTTGAAAAGAAAAGATAAGAACACATAAACACATAAATTACAACTCCCGAATCACCCGTGTGACCGGTAAATAAAAACATAAAAATAAACAGTCCAAGGGTTCAATTCTGTTCTGATGCAGGTAACTGTGCCCACACCCCACTGTTCTGTCCAGTCACTGAAACCTGTTATTGCCCTGGAAATTGGCCCAGAAGCGCGCGCCTCGGGCTAGCGTTGTGGGAAGCGCGAGCCTGGCGCATAGAAACTGGGAGGCGCCCGCTTCTGGGCTCACCTGTCCGATTGTCAGAAACTTATGGACTCAGGGGATTGCCCTGGTCCTGGTTGTGTGATGGAACCCCTGCAATGTTTGTTAGCATGAAATAATAGGAAGAATAGGAAGAACACATGGAAGGCGGGCGATTCTGGAATTTGACGCGGGACGCGCGCGCTTTGGACCATGAAGGTCCGAGGCGCGCGCTTCCCATGTCAATTTCCAGAATGACCAGAAAAGTGAATTATGAACAGGAACACAAGTTTAACCCTCAAGCCATCCCCAGCAGAGTCGCCACTATAGATACCCCGGGGGAAGCCATGGCTTCAGGCTAGAGCGCGTGAATTATCCTAGGATGTCTAATTGATGTTTTAGAGTCGCCACCTATGTTTTGGAGGAACATAAGAAAAACCTAATGTTTATGAGCCTAAGTTTGATTTACAAAAACAGAGATTCTTTGGGATGAGGGGTTCGGGGGTTAGGTTACGAAATGAGAAGTACTTAAACACCCATTTCACCCGAGCAAAGTCGGTCTTGCTTGTTCATAATTCACTTTCTAAGATAAATGTGTTCTTCCTATTAAAATGATGATAAAAAGGGGTTTTAGAGTTTGAAATGTAGGGAGATGACTCCTAGGCCAATTCAATGTAATGAAAGGACCGTTGGTGTCATGTCCCAAATGGTTTTGGGTGATTGCACATTTGATTGAAGAAGAAGAAGAAGAAGAAGAAGAAGAAGAAGAAGAAGAAGAAGAAGAAGAAGAAGAAGAAGAAGAAGAAGAAGATAAGTGCTTAAGACATTTACCTATAGTATTCTTCGAAAAGAGAACCTCTTGCAAAGCCTTGAAGAAGAGGTTGAGTACTTTTGTTGAAGAAGTCCTAGAGGAAAAGCCTATGCAAAGAGTGAGTAAAAAGTCTAAAGTGATGATTTTTCCAAGTCTTCCTCCAATGATGGATTGGAGGGGTTTTTATAGTTGAAAAGTGATGTTTTTGGTGCCAAAACGGAGTCACAAAGATCAGTTTCCCGGGCAAAATCATATAAAATGAGCAAGGGAGAGATTCTTGGGCAGAATCTGTAACTGACATGCCCCAGAAGCGCGCGCATCCCACCTAGGCGGCGGAAGGCGCGCGCGTCTGGCCTCAAGGGGAGGAGGCGCGCGACTCTGAGAAGCGACTTTTGACAGAATGGACTAGAAAGTTAGAACTGTTATTCATTTTAGCCCCGGGACTTAACGGAGTCCGTCTGGAACTTAACCAAAGTAACAGAAACTAACAGGAAACACTTAAAAGAGGGAGAAACACAAAATCAAGCGTGCAATCGGGGTGAGCGGTCCATCTTTGTGATGTGTTTGGCTTGATTCCCTACTTTGAAATCATTGCCCCTGGTTGTTTTTTTTTAAGCAAGTATTCATTACTATGCTCGTTTGGAAATCCAGGTGGTACTTGTTGTAAAGTCGGGCAGTGGTAGAGATTATAATGGCACACGATCCAAGTTCATTGTAAGGCTTCTACCATTGGTTTCCCATTTTTAACCCCCTTCCTTGGGCCACGGATTGGGTCTGGGCTAGCTCTCCTTTGAGTGTGTTTAGTCACCGTTTGGGTTATGACTATGTGTCATTTTCCCCTTATGTTGTTGTTGTTGTCGTTGTTTGGTTTATGAACCGGTTTCAGCCCTTTGGTGCTGCTCAGTTGATAACTCTCATATGGTTATATGTTTGATTCGAGAACCTTGGCTCAGTATCCACATATGAGTGTGTATTTCCGCCTTAAGTGTGGTATGATGAGTTGGTCGTTATTTCCAACCGGTATGGGACGGTTGGCGATAGGGAGCCTCTCATGTTATGTGCTTACTTGCTACATGATTTTTTATTGGTATTGATCTTTATAATTATCATATCAGCATGTAACGTAGTTGCATTTTAGTAGCTTACTGAGATTGATTCTCACCCTTTATTTGTTTACTGTTTTAGATAAAGGCGAATTCTTTGGCACGGGAGGACGTTAAAGTGGTAAGAGTTGGGATTTGTTTTTTAAAGGTTACATTACATAGATGTAATACCTTTTGGGTAGAGTTTCCGTGACTTCATCCTTTTGTAACACCATTATTTTGGATAATGTTGGTGTATGTACATTTGTATAAAAGTTTGTAAGCCTTCGGGCTAAGAACTTTCGTTTGTGAAAGAGTTTGTTTGAAAGTTAAATGAAGTCTTTGAACTTCGAGTGTGGATTTTTTTAACTTTATGAAAGTACATTTCAAAAAAAATTCTAAAAGTGTTTTAGAACGTCTTCCACTCGTGTCCCAAGCGTGGGGCCAAGTAGGACCACGGGTCTGGGGCGCGACAGTTGGTATCAGAGCTAGGTTATAGATGGTCTAGAATGACTATGTGACCTAGGAGGGTAGTTGTGTAGAGAATGAGTAACGTTGAGGGTTTTATGCAGGTACTTATTGAAATGGTTGGGACAGAAGGAGATCAGTCTGGGCCTTCAGGGCAGGGTAATGTTAAAGAAGAGGTTCGAATGATGTTCCAAGGTATGTTTGAAACTACATTGAAAGCAATTAACGACATAGTTGAGCGTAAAAGCAAGGTTGAAGCTTCAGATGTGATAAGACAAGGAGGACAGCCAAAACCACAACATCAGTATGGCGATAATAGAGGATCTCAGGGTATATCTTCGCAACTTAGAGGATCTTCTCAAGGACCACAGAAAATCAGAAGTCAAGTTAAACGAGTATGTAGTTATTGTTGGAGGGAAGGACACTTAGAGGAGAAATGTTGGAAGAAGCAAGGTAAATGTATGAGATGTGGTCAGTTGGGTCATTTTCAGAAGGATTGCCCAAGAATGAAGAATAAGGCATTGGGAAGTATTGTCAGGTCTTCTCTGGGCCAGAAGAGGGATTCTTCAGGGAATCTTAAGGTGCAGGATCGTGATATTGCCATCAATCGACAACATATCTCCGATTCAGCTAATGTGATTAGAGGTATGATTTCTGTGTCTAGTTTGAGAGCACGAGCACTTATAGACCCTGGTTCTTCGCATTCTTATGTGTCTGTGCATTTTGCTTCTTGGTTGCATTTGTATTTTGAGTCTCTACCTTATGTGTTAGAGGTGTCTATACTAAGGGGAGTGTTTGGTGATTGATAGAGTGTTGTGCACTTGTGATGTGCAAATTTATGAGCATGTTTTACTTGCTGGTTTAGTTATTTTTCCATAGCAAGATTTTGATATTATTGTGGTGGAGTTTTATATGTTAGTGTGCTTTAATTAAGCATGGTAGATATATGTGTTGGTGTAGACACCCCGCCTTGGACCGCTCACCCCGATTGCACATTTGATTTTGTGTTTCTCCCCATTTTAAGTGTTTCTCGTTAGTTTCTGTCACTTCCGTTAAGTTCCTGACTGACTTCGTTAAGTCCAGGGACTAAACTGAATGACAGGGCTGACTTTCTAGTCCATTCTGTCAAAATTGCCTTCTCTGAGTCGCGCGCCTCCTACAGGAGGAGCCAGACGCGCGCGCCTCCCGCCCCCAAAGCAGGAAGCGCGCGCCTCTGGGCGTCAGTTACAGATTTCTGGCCAGGATTCCCTCCCTTGCTCAATTTACAAGATTTTGCCCGGGAAGGATTTCTTGGTGACTGAGTTTTGGCACCAAAAACACCCCTCTTTCACCTATAAAGACCTCTCTTTACCTCCATTTTCAAGGACCGAAGATTGAACTTACAAAAACTATACCAAAATCACTTTCTAAAGGTTCTCCAAGGATCTCTTCAAGCAATATTTGAAGTTCTTCAAATTGTAGGTAAAAGTCCATCTTTTCCTTTCTTTTCTACTTCATCTCCTCTCTCTCTTTTACTTTAATCAAATGTGCAATCACCCAAATCATTTTGGGACATGACTCTAATGATCACCTCATCTCATTGAGGTTGGTTAAGGAGTTATCTCCTACATTCCAAATCCTATTTTAAATCCCCCCTTTTCATGACTTAAAGAAGAAGAAGAAGAACATTTTCATTCATGTAGATTTTGATCAAGCAAGACCAACGTAAGTTGGGCGAGATTGGTGTTTCGGTACTTACCCTCTCGTAATCTAACCCCCGAACCTCAAAACAAAGAATCTCTGTTTTCGTAATTAAACTTAGGCTACAATCTATAGGTTTTTCTTATGTTCCTCAAAACATAGGTGACGACTCTAAAAACAAGTTAGACATCCTAGGATAATTCACCGCTCTAGCCAAGCCGTGGTTCCCCGGGGTATCTACAGTGGCGACTCCGCTGGGGATGTATTTGAGGGTTAAACTTGCATTCTGATCAAAATCTACATCTTTTCTGGGCATTCTGTTTCCTGATGGGGGAGGCGCGCGCGTCTGGCCTTCTAAGCCTAAGGCGCGCGCATCCCGCATCAAGAACCAGAATCGCCCACTTTTTCATGTTCTTCATCTTCTTCTTCTGTTATTCTACACTAATCACTTCTGCAGGGGTTACAATATGAACATAGGACCAGGGCAATCCCCTGAGTCCAAAGTCTGACATTCTGACAGGTGTGCCCCAGAAGCGCGCGCCTCCCATAAGCATTGCGCCATGCGCGCGCGTCCTGTATCAGCACTCAGAGGCGCACGCTTCTGGGTTGATTCCCATAACAGAAACAGGTTTCAGTGACTGAGCAGAACAGTGGGGTGTGGGCACAGTTGCCTGCATCAGAACAAAATTGAACCATCGGACTGCTTTAATTTTGTGTTTTATTTACCGGTCACACGGGTGATTCGGGAGTTGTAATTTTATGTGCTTATGTGTTTTGTGTGTTTTTCTTTCTTTTCAAAAACAAAAAAATATAAAAAAAAAATTTGTCACTTGTTAGACCTCACACTACATGCACATATTCCTATGAACTGCTCACTATCGAGTCGCACAAGTCCAACCCCAAACCCGTCGAGGCCCGTCCTAGAAAGTTTCAAGCTCCACCAGACCTTGGCTCTTTCGAAGCGGTAAACCTCAGCCCGTGGCGTAGTTCAAGACTACATGCCGGGGGTGACCTTTGAGCCTCATATTCAAGCCGAGCACAAACCACACAATTCTAGTTAGGGTCTAACACTCCGTGACTCAAGTCGGTTTCCATGTACCGAGATTTCCCTAAACTAATGTCTTCAAATCATACATGCCAACTTGTTGAAAGGGACGCAATAAAAATCCGTCCCCAAAAGTGGTTATTTTGGACGAAAATAAAAATCTGTCCCCGCATGTATGCTTTACTACATTAATTTAGTTTAATCCCGATACATGTACGATTCACAAGCGCGATGGAATCCGATGAGTATATGGGACCGCGAGATGGTCTATATACTAGTGTGACGATTCCATTATTTTCTTAGAAACCCCAAAAGGGATTCACTCCCTCCGACTTATAAAAAAAAAAAAGAGTCTTTTCTTATGTGGTTCGAGTCGTGTGCCCAACTGTGTGTTCTAAGCCTCTTCATGGACCGCAAGTGTTACTCAAGACTGACAAGGGCCTCTTCTGCAATGTAGGTTCAATTGGTACTTACAAAGTCTACCGGGATTCAGCAAATCGGTTAGTCCGTGAAGAAATCACTCCAACAGCTCCAACATCAACTATGACCGGCAGCAGCAACACCATGTCTCTCGAACAGCTCTCAACCATGGTCCAACTCTCCAAGAGCAAGTCTCCACCCTTAACAAAGAGGCATAAATCAAAGACGACATTTGCCAATCCCACCTCGACAGCCAAAGGGAGGCCCACGAGGCCGAAATGGAGCTAATGAAAGAAAAGCTCACCAACCTTGCCAAGGGAAAGAACAAGAACAATGATGATGAATCCGAGTGGACTGAGGGTTTGTTCAAAAGTCCGTATGTCAACACCCGCACCAAGAAAATGGGGGAACCGAGTTCTGAGAACAATGAGCCCAAATGTATGAGGCGGGGGTACGCATGGATGACTTGCTACTCCGACTTCTCCCAAATGTATGAGGCGGGGGTACGCATGGATGACTTGCTCAAGGAAATTAAGAAGTCCACTCCTGCTTACCGCTACAAGGCCGCTTCCAACTCCACAAAAGAGGCATCGGTCAACGCCGTCGCTATTGACAAGGGGAATTACAAAAAGGTTCCTCCACCTCAAGGGAAGAAGTCCCGAAGTGACCGTGTCTACACGCCTCTCCAAGGCATGACTCAAACCGAAGTGTTCGAGGTCCTCAAGGAAAAGGGTCAAGTCACACCCGTGCAAGGGTACCAACCCAAGACGATCCTCTCCAATCATGCTCACCACAAATATTGTGGCTACCACCAATATATTGGCCACACCACCGAGGAATGCTTCGTTCTCCGCAATGTCATTCAAGATCTCATAGATAAGAAAGAATTTGTAGTGACTAATGACGAGCATGTCAATGTAATAGAGATAGGAGAACTCGAGGGGACCACCCATTCAATCCCAATTGTGAATGGGGGCCCCAATATTATGAATAAACTTGACAATTCTTGTTATGTAGTGACTTATGATGAAGTAATGAGGGAAGTACTAGAGAATAGGAAAAAGAAGTAAGATGGGAACGTCAACATGCTAACTCGATCCGGTCGAGTCATAGCAAGCAACCCTTCCACTTCTGCACCGAGCTCCTCTTCTCAAAGGCCGCAAGCTCACAACACTCCCGAAGATCCTCTACTTGTCCAACTCAAGAAAACTCAATCCAACATCTCTATTTGGGACCTCATTGCATCCTCGAAGAAACACCGAGATCTTGTCATCCGCAATCTCGATGATACATCAGTTTCTTCCGATACTACTCCCGAGGACCTCACGGCAATGATTGGTCACATTCATTTTAGCAACGTCATCACCTTTGCCGATATGGACCTTCCACCGTTTGGTTCCAACCATAACGAAGCTATTTACCTCAAGGTACGAGCAAGGGGGAGGCGCGTCTCAAGAGTCTTAGTGGACGGTGGTTCCGCACTCAATCTCATGCCTGGTAGAATCATGGGCATACTGGGGCTTAAGGATTTTGATTTGAAGCCTTCTACTCAAGTAATCCGAGGTTATGACAGCACCGCCCGTACAGTCATGGGTATGATCGAAATAGACATTGAGTTTGGGAGCATGGTCATGTCCGTTCCATTCCAAGTGCTTGATATCCCGGCCTCGTTCAACTTACTGTTGGGTCGACCATGGATTCACAGTGCTAATGCCGTACCGTCAACTCTCCACCAATGTGTCAAGATCCGAAATGGTGATGAAATAGTGACCGTAATGGCTGAAAACATCACTATCCACAGAAAAGGTGAGCCCGTCCACCAAGTTCAGCATGGTCTACCAGACTCCACTCTCTCCGGCGTCTCAATCAACGCCATTGACAAAGAAGGGGGAAACGGATCATGGACCCCCAGCAATCACAAAGTCCTCCGCATGATGAGGAATATGGACTACTTCCCTGGTTTAGGCTTAGGGAAATATCAGCAAGGAATCCTACATCCCGTGCAAGTCCCATTTGTCAAGAACACCTTCGGTTTGGGGTATGAGCCTTCCAAAGAAGACTTGAAACAAGAGCAAGCGATCAAGAACAAAAAGGCCCGAGCTCGTAAAAAAGGCCGTCGGTATGAAGTCCCTAATCTAAGGCCTTACCGCAAGACGTTGAATGGTTATTTTGTCAGCCAAGGGGAAGATGTTCCATACATGATCTTTCCCGAGCCGTGGGTTAACAATAAAGGTGTCAAAAAGCCCGGCCTCGAAATCTTCTCCGATTGTGAGATCCAGAAATCCGAAAGGGAACCAACTCCCATGTCGCCCCGTGAATGGTGGGGAAGGAAGATGACTATAGAATCCGAGACAGAAATCACCGTGGGGGAAGAACTGACAGATTTAGCCTCCATGTTTGAAGAGCTTGCCTTGATGAATGAATGCCAAGTTAACGCCATCCATGACACCGTCATCATGAACGAGACTATCAGTGAGATCCCGCCAAACTCCAAGCCGATCAACAATTGGTATTCAACAAAAGGGCCCGTGGTATCCGAGGAGTTCTTAGTCCAAGAGATGGGCTGCATACCCCGCACAGCAACAAAGGAAGAGCAGCTCACACTTACTTTCGAATCCGAGAGTGTCTCTAATACCCTCACCCAAGAGGATTTGGAGGCCATAGCCGAGCGTGTGTTTCCTTTCTTTGCTAATGAAAAATTCGATATTTCTGAGTACCCTGAGATTGCAAACATCATAAATGATGAATTAACTAATAATGAACTTAACAAACAAGTTAATAACGATTCAAATTATGATGAAATAGACCATGAAAACACAACATACTTAAATGAACTTGCTCAACAAGTCCGTAGTCGTGGCGAGAATGGTCCAAAGGCTGACGAAGAATTGCATGTTGTTAATCTGGGTACCGAAGAAGAGCCAAAAGAAACCAAGATTGGAAGCTTCTTTAAGGGAGACGACAGAGACAGATTCACTGCATTACTACGGGAGTTCGTGGATGTGTTCGCATGGTCATACAAAGACATGCCGGGTTTAGACAGAAAGGTAGCGGAGCACAGGATTCCGATCAGAGAAGATGCCAGGCCAGTAAAGCAGAAGCTTAGAAAGATCAAGCCAGAATGGTCTCTGCAGGTCAAAGAAGAGATTGAGAAGCTCCTCAGTGTGGGTTTCATCAAGGTCATCGAGTATCCGACATGGTTAGCCAACATTGTGACAGTCAGGAAGGCGAACGGCAAGGTTCGAGTTTGTGTAGACTTCCGGGATTTAAACAAAGCTTCCCCAAAGGATGATTTTCCACTCCCTAATATCGACATGCTAGTCGACTCCACTGCTGCCTATGAGGTTCGCTCATTCGTGGATGGGTTCGCTGGGTACAATCAGATTCTCATGGCCGAGGAAGATCAACATAAGACAGCCTTCACAACACCGTGGGGTACCTTTTGCTACACAGTCATGCCATTTGGGTTAAGAAATGCTGGGGCTTCCTACCAAAGAGCCGTGACAGACTTGTTCCACGATATGATTCACAAAGAAATCGAGGTCTATGTGGACGACATGATCATTCACTCCAAAGGAACTGATGGTCAACACCTAATCGATCTCCGCAAGTTCTTCAAAAGGCTTCGTCAACACAAGAGAGGCTCAACCCTGCAAAGTGCACATTCGGGGTTATCCGAGGCAAAGTTCTTGGTTATATGGTCACTGAAAGGGGAATCGAAGTAGACCCCTACAAAATCAAGGCAATCATTGACATGCCTCCTCCAAAGACGCAGAAAGAGATTAAAGGTTTCATGGGAAGACTACAATACATCAGTCGGTTTGTGCACCAACTCACTTCCATGTGCGAGCCAATCTTCAAGCTACTCAAGAAGAATGTGGCTCTAGAATGGACCGGCGCGTGCCAAGAAGCCTTCGATCAAGTAAAGCATTATTTGACGCGCCCTCCTGTTCTAGTTCCGCCGCACAAGGAGAAACCTCTGTTGCTTTATCTCACTGTCAACGATGAAGCCCTAGGGGCTATGTTAGCACAAGAGCAACGAGAGTCCACAAAGGAGAACGCCATTTACTTTGTCAGTCGCCGATTCCAAGGAGGCGAAAAGAACTACTCTGTCTTAGAGAAGTCATGTGCAGCAGTTTTTTGGGTCACTCAAAAGCTCAAACACTATATGGAAGCTTTTCTGATCAACCTAGTAGCAAAGGTGGACCCGCTCCGCTACATCTTCGAGAAGCCTTTTATGTCAACAAGAATAGCCAAATGGTACTTCATGCTCGCTGGCTATGATATCACTTACGTCACACTAAAATCCGTCAGGGGGAAAGTGTTCAGTGACCAGCTTGCCGAATTCCTGTGTGACGAAGTGAAGGGGGAAGATGTACAGTTCCCCGACGAGCATTTAATTTGTACTGCAACCGAGGAAGACAAGTGGCAACTGTTTTTCGATGGCGCCGCCAATAAACACGGTTTTGGTATAGGGGTATTGCTTGTCGATCCAAAAGACATCTACACTCCCATTGCCATACGCCTGGAATGCCGAGTACGAAGCATGCATAGCAGGGCTCGAAGCGGCTCTCGAAAGAAACGTCACGGAACTAGAAGTGTTCGGCGACTCTTTACTCCTTATCAATCAGCAATCGGGTAAATGGCGAACCCAAGACCCGACTCTCCAACAGTATGGTCAGCACCTTGAAGAACTGGTTGAACAATTCCAAGAGATCACTTTCAACTACCTGCCAAGGGATAAGAATCGCTTCGCTGATGCACTGGCCACTATAGCTTCATTAGTTGAAATGCCCAAAGGGAAAATGGTGAAGCCTTTCAAAATTGCTCGAAGAAACAGTCCGGCATATTGCATGAGTATCGAGATCAACGAGGTTCAAACAAACTCTCCGTGGTATTCGGATATCATGAACTTCCTCAAAGACGGCACTTATCCCGAGAACATCAATAAGAAGTCTCAAGCAGCTCTGCAAAGGTTAGCCTCTCGGTACGTACTGATTGGGGACCGAGTCTATAAAAGGCACCACGACGGGATCAATCTCTTATGCGCCAATGAGACCGAAGCTCAAGAGATAATGTGTGAAGTGTACGAAGGAGAATGTGGACCCCACATGAATGGGTTTATGCTAGTCAAGAAGATACTTCGCATTGGTTACTATTGGAGCACTATGGAACGAGACTGTATCGAGAAAGTCAAAAGGTGTGCCAAGTGCCAATTCCACGCTAATCTGCAACATGCTCCACCCTCACAACTTTACAACATGGTCACACCTTGGCCTTTATCTTGTTGGGGGATAGACATCATCGGTAAAGTTCATGGGCAGTCATTCGTCCTAGTGGAAGTCGACTACTTCACAAAGTGGGTCGAGGCACAAGCCTATCGAACCCTCAACGCCAAGAAAGTGGCCGAATTTGTAAAGATTAATATCATGTGCCGATACGGCGTGCCTCATGAAATCATTTCCGACAACGGCTCTCACTTTGAGAAGGAAATGGATGCACTTTTGGTAGAATACAAGATCACCAAGCACAAGTCATCTCCTTACCGGCCCCAAGCAAATGGCGCAGTCGAAGCAGCAAATAAGAC
Organism: Campanula takesimana; assembly: GCA_026119855.1. Lineage (NCBI taxonomy): Eukaryota > Viridiplantae > Streptophyta > Magnoliopsida > Asterales > Campanulaceae > Campanula > Campanula takesimana. Next base: position 365,307 of record JAOWBW010000279.1, read on the forward strand.
CATCAAGACCATCGTCAAGAAAATGGCCTCAACAGGAAGGGATTGGCCCGAGAAGCTACCATTAGCATTGTGGGGCTACCGCACATCAATACGATCCGCAACAGGAGAAACTCCTTATGCATTGGTCTATGGTTCTGAAGCCGTACTCCCTATCGAACTTGAAGTCCCATCTCTACGGGTCCTCCTCGAGAATCAAGTCAACGAGGTCAACTGGATGCAAAGTCAATACGAACAGCTAGCCTTACTCGATGAGAAAAGGTTAAGAGCACTCGAACGCACGAGAGCATATCAGCAAAGGATGACAAGAGCTTTCAACAAAAAGGTGAAGCCTCGAAACATCAATGTGGGAGATTTGGTTTTAAGACAACATCCTCCTAATGCCATGAATCCCCTGGGGAAATGGGGACCCCGATGGATCGGTCCGTACGTGGTCAAAAAGATACTAAGCGGTGGTGCAGTCCGGCTCGTGGATTTAGATGGTGACCAGCTGCCAAAGGAGGTCAACCTCGACAAGCTCAAGAGGTTCTACGCTTAATAAACAAAGACCATTAAAAAAAAAAAAAAAAATCGCTCGCTAGGTTGAAAACCCGCAAGGGCGGCCTAGGCAAAAATTAGAGCACGTGCAAAAAAGAAGCCCGCTAGATTGAAAACCCGCAAGGGCGGTCTAGGCAAAAAACAGGGTGCACAACAAAAAAAAAAAAAAAAAAAAAAAAAAAAATGGTCTTTGTTTATTTGAACTACGAAGACCTGAGCCTCCCAACTGGAGGAACGTAGGCAACCTTCGGGTGCGTTCTAAAACATATCAAAAATACCCAATTCACTTCAAATAACAAAATGCAATTTTTATTCATTCAATGAATTATTCAAACCATTACAACGGATTTATTGAGCAACAAAAGACATCAAAATATTAAATCCTAAAACAAAGTGGTCTAATTGTAATCTCTTAGGGTACTAAGAAAAATCCAATTTTCTCTTAGCTTTCGAAGGACCACCCGATCGTCTCTCAATCCTTTTCTTCTTGGGTAACAAAGGAGCACTAATACGCACCGAAACCTTCTGTGCTGCAACACGTCTCCTAGAATAAAAGTCATCCAAAGGAGTACCGAAAGGGTCAGTGAGAATGTTACTCGAATCAGCAGCAGCCTCCCTATATCTCAAAGTGCTGCTAGGCTCAAAACCCTGTCCCAACAACTCGGCACGAAGCACATCAACCCAAGTGATGTTGGTAGTGGTGCCCTAGGCACGTTTAATAAACGTTGTAATTGTTATCATTTATTTCATATCAATAAAGAGATGTTTTGATTATTATTATTGTTCATGTTTACTTATAATAATCTCCGTCCCTAGTACTTGTTAAGCACTAGTATAAAGGCTAAATGATCATGCGATGATCATGTTAGATTTATGGGTACTTGTTTGGAACAAGGTACTGGACATGACCCGCTGTATGAGATTTATGTCATGGTCTATGTCGAACATATATCTCATATTAGTTATGTCATTTGAATCCTTAGACATGAAGTTATTATAGTCTTCCACTTGATGAACATTATGTTTGACATATTTAAACGCTACCTTTAACCGGGAAGTTATAAAGGGTATGATTGGCATAATCTGATTCCCGTTGGGATGAATAATAAGCTAAATGGATTTGTCCCTCCACGGAGAGATGTCAAGCTTGGGCCCCTCGAAGGAATGATGTTGATGAAATGTTCGGCCGGACTCAAATGGATTGATTGGATCAATAGCATTTGAATTATCAAAATATTCGGAATCGAGAAAGTATTGAACAAAACAAGTTGACTGTTTGACCATGACTTGTGTTCAATGACATCGTGGACAAAGGGATTGTGACATACTCTAAAGGAATGCGAACTTGTATCTAGTTATACTATTTGGGTAGGTATGACGGTTTGCTAGAACCTGATCATATCTTATGGGATCATGTTTGAGCCCATTGCCAACTTAGTATAATCCTAGAGGGTCACACACAATAGAACGAATCTTAAATAAAAGGACTATATTGGCATTTAGGGTCGGAGGACTTCCAAGGAATTTCTGTAAAGATCTGGGCCTCCTGGTCAACCAAGCGGGCGCTTGGGTTGCACCAGGCGGGCGCCTGTTCAAGCCGGAAAGGAACTGGACTTTCTGCCCAAACAAGCGGGCGCCTGGGTGGTACCAGGCGGGCGCCCGGTATGCCGGATGGAAAATTCCTAATTTGATTAGGAAAGGTTTTTGGCACAAGTTACCTATTTGGAATAGGTCTTAATTGTGTATAAAAACACCAATTCGGCCAGACCATAAAAACAAGTGCTTTTGTGAGTCTCAAAGAGTTTGAGAGAGATTTTATTTTGTTCTAAGATATCATTGATTGAGGAACAAAATAATTCACAAATAAATTCCATATAGTTCTTTATTATATTGTGAAAGTGTGTTTCATAATATTGGTCTAGCAACCAAGATCAAAGAAGCTCCTTTGATATTCGTTCGAAGTGTGGATACCGCTAGAGGGTGAAAATCATCATCTTCAAAGTTCGTGTTCAAGCTTTGTGATCGTGATCAAGTCTTCAAATCTCCACCAAAGACCAAGAGAAAATTTGATAGCCATCAAGGGTTAGTTCATCCTTTATTCATCTTGTTGTATTTGATTTAATCATATGAACGGATCCATGGGTTTGGGTTTCTTAAAATTTTAATTGCTATTTTCCGCTGCGCATGTTACTTGGAAACCCAACAGTGGTATCAGAGCCCCGTTCATGTTGATTAATTCAATACTTGGATCATGTTGTGTGTATATAAATTGTTTATGTGCCAAGCATGATATGAATGTTGGATTATATGATGTTTATGTGTTTTGTGATTTTATGTGGTTTATTGTTTTTCCAACTTTAATCGCACGATTCAATCGCAATAAAAATTATGGTGGATTCTGAATTATTTCGATTATTATTTTGATTGGATCAAAGTTTTAATAATCGGGGAAAAATAATTTTGAGACAAAATTTTCGAACTTTAAATTCTATACTATTCTGGCCATTCAAGCGGGCGCCTGGTCCTTTGCAGGCGGGCGCTCGGTGGTCAAGATTTGTTCTGATTTTGGTTAAAATCTGAATATGGAATTTTCGATAAATTCAACAAAATCAGTAACAGAACCAGTCCAGACTTGCTGATCTGGAATGGGTTTTGGGTAGTTGGTTTGTGTGTGGATTTTGGGGTTTGATTTTCCTATTTGTTTTAGTCTTGTGATTCCTAGATTGGTTCAAGTTTTGGATGGCTAATCTGCGTTCATCGAGATTGTGTTTCCCAAAGTTGATCGCAATCAAAGTTTCAAAGATAAAACGAAGTTAGAATTATGAAGAGTTCATAATTGCTAAAATTGAGAAACAAAGTTCTTGATTCAAAGTTTGGAGATCCATGTGGAATTGTGAATGCAATTGGCCTACGTTCATCGAGACCATCTATTGCTTAGTTTCGGCCACATGGACTACTTTCTTGGTTTCTTGAATTAGTGCGGGATTGTGGTTGCCTAATGGCTTAGTTCGACCGCACTTCTTGTTGTCTTGATTTGGAAATAATAACCGAAGTTGAAATAAGTCTCATCCTCATAATTATAGAGAAACTAATGACACATAAATACCATGCTTAAATTAATGGAGATTAATTTAGTGGCTAAACTTGATGTATAACATGTTTATATTATGTGCTCATAAATGTGTTATATGCTATATGTGATTAACCTTCAAAGAAAGTTTTAAGTCCTTTTGCCATGCCATGATTAAAACACTTGTTTATACATGAGTAATTTTATGTGGGCTCGCCAAAGCGAGGTGCATTGATTTTATTCATGTTTGAGCAAGATGAGTGAATAAGAGTTTCCTATGCGTTTAAAATGGTTGGACTTAATTAAGCGTCAAAACAGTTTTGGGCTTAAGGCAAATATGAGATTTAACATGCTTTTTGAAATTGGATTTCTTAAAGAATCTCATGAAAAGAACTGAGAGTCATATGAGATATGATTGACAAGAGTTGTCTACCTAATTGATTTAATTTTGAGCGGTGCGCCAAAGCGTACTCAAAATTAGATTAAAGCGGGATCTCAACCCAATTAAATTATATTATACATTGGATGTATAAGAAGGTTATATAATTTAGTGGGAGTATTTTGTTTAAAATACATTATTTATCTCTTTAATGAAAATCGGTACTTATTAAATTTTGGAAATTTTGCATATTTGTAGATAATGACTAATAACACTCAATCAATGTCGTTGCGATCGATCCTTGAGAAGGATAAGCTCGAAGAGAATGGTACTAACTTTATGGATTGGATCCGTAGCATAAGAATCGTTCTTAGGCAAGAAGATAAGTTGTACATTCTCGATGGGCCTCTCCCTGCTGAACCACCGCCTACTGCCCCTAGGGTGGAAAGAGACAATTACAAGAAGCATCGTAATGATTCTAGAGATGTAAGTTGTCTCATGCTTGCTGCTATGTACTCAAAACTCCAACAAAGTTTGGAACATTTGGAAGCCTATGAGATAGGCGTGGAGTTGAGAACCATGTTTCAAGAGCAATCTAGGCAAGAGAGGTACAAGACCATTGTTGCATTCACTACTAGTAAAATGAATGAAGGGCAACAAGTGAGTCCTCACTTTCTTAAAATGAAAGGTTATGTAGAGCACCTTGAGAAACTTGGCTATCCAATCCCATTGGAGCTAGTCACGGATCTCATTCTTAATTCATTGCCTAAAAGTTATAATCAGTTTGTGATGAATTATAACATGCATGGAATGGATAAGAATCTCTCTGAGTTGCATGGGATGCTCAAAACTGCAGAGATGCAAAATTGTGGAGAAATGTTCTCCCGTGCTCTTGGTTCATGATGGGAAGAAGGCTAGTGCCAAAAGAAAGGGTAAGAAAGTTATCAAACCCAAAATAAGCAAGGCAAAGGTTGCCAAGGCTTCTGAGGCAAAACCCGATTCACAAAAGGATGCAATTTGTTTTCATTGTCAAGAAATTGGTCATTGGAAACGTAATTGCAAGGCTTTCTTGGAAGAGCAAAAGAAGAAGAAGGGCAGGAAGGCTGCGTCGACTTCAGGTATCTATATGATAGATATTCTCCTTTCTACCACTGATTCCTGGGTATTGGATACCGGATGTGGTTCTCACATTTGTCTAAATGTGCAGGGACTAAAGAATAGGAGACTGCTTAAAGAAGGTGAAGTAGATCTACGCGTGGGAAATGGAGCAAGAGTTGCTGCATTAGCCGTAGGGACTTATGAAGTCACTTTACCTTCCGGATTAATTCTTGTTTTGAACAATTGTTATTATGTTCCGGATTTAAGCAGAAATATTATTTCAATTTCTTGTTTGGATAATGAAGGTTTTAAGTTTCTTATTGAGAATAAGAAATTTTCTATTTATTTAAATGATGTGCTTTATGGTATTGCTAATTCATTTAATGGCCTTTATATCTTGGATGTCAAGAATGAAAATAATGTCTATCATGTAAATAAGAAATCTAAACCTAATGATGTAAATCATACTTATTTGTGGCATTGTCGTCTTGGTCATATTAATGAGAAGCGTATCTCAAAACTCCATGGGGACGGACTTTTGGGTTCATGTGACTTAGAGTCATATGATACTTGTGAGTCGTGTCTTCTTGGAAAAATGACTAAGACACCTTTTACCAAGTTGGGTGAAAGGGCAAGCGACTTATTGGGGTTGATACATTCCGATGTATGCGGACCATTAAGTAGCAATGCTAGGGGAGGATTTCAATACTTCATAACCTTCACTGATGATTATAGTAGATTTGGGTATGTTTACCTAATGAAACATAAAAGTGAAGCATTTGAGATATTTAGAATATTTCAAAATGAACTAGAAAAACAACTTGGCAAAAGTATAAAAGCACTTCGATCAGATCGAGGTGGAGAATACTTAAGTCAAGAATTTGATGATCATCTAAAGAATTGTGGAATAGTTTCATAATTGAGTCCACCGGGAACACCACAATGGAATGGTGTGTCCGAGAGGAGGAATCGGACTTTGTTAGACATGGTTCGATCAATGATGAGTCAAGTTGATCTTCCAATATCCTTTTGGGGTTACGCCCTAGAAACCGCTGCTTTCACACTAAATCATGTTCCAACTAAATCGGTTCAAAAGACTCCATATGAGATGTGGAGCGGAAAGAAGCCTTGTCTGTCTTTCATGAAGATTTGGGGTTGCGAAGCTTTTGTCAAAAGACTTGTCTCAGACAAACTTGCACACAAATCTGATAAATGTATTTTCGTGGGATATCCTAAGGAAACTAAAGGATATTACTTTTACAACCGAGAGGACAACAAAGTGTTTGTTGCCCGAACTGGTGTCTTTCTAGAGAAAGAGTTTCTCTCCAAAGAAATCAGTGGGAGTGAAATAAATCTTGAAGAAATTCGAGACCCAGAAAATAACATTGAACCAATAGTGGAACAAGAACAAGAACCACAAGGAGTTGTGGAACCTGTTCAAAGTACACAAGCAACTCGCAAATCTAGTAGGTTACGATCCGAGCCCGAGAGATATGGATTTCTCGTAACGGATAGTAATGAGGTAGAAATCATTGAGAATGATGAACCGTCAACCTACCAAGAGGCGATGTCTTCTCCTGATTCGGACAAATGGCTTGGAGCCATGGAATCCGAATTGCAATCCATGCAAGACAATCAAGTTTGGAATTTGATTGATGCACCCGAAGGTGTAAAAACCATAGGATGCAAATGGGTCTTCAAGAAGAAGACTTACATGGATGGGAAGGTGCATACTTACAAAGCTAGGCTTGTAGCGAAAGGTTATAGGCAAGTTCATGGTATTGACTATGATGAGACCTTTTCACCCGTAGCAATGATCAAGTCTATAAGAATTTTGCTTGCCATTGCCGCATATCATGACTATGAAATATGGCAGATGGACGTCAAAACCGCTTTCCTAAATGGAAAACTTCAAGAGGATGTGTATATGACACAACCAGAAGGTTTTGAACAAGATTCTAAGGTATGCAAATTGCAAAGATCCATCTATGGATTAAAGCAAGCTTCTAGGAGTTGGAATCTCCGTTTTGATGAATCGGTCAAAGAGTTTGGTTTCATCAAGAACGAAGATGAGCCTTGTGTATACAAGAAGATTAGTGGGAGCATAGTGCTATTCCTTGTTTTATACGTGGATGACATATTACTCATTGGAAACGACATTCCTACACTTCAGTCTGTGAAGACTTGGTTAGGAAAGTGCTTCGCAATGAAAGATATGGGTGAAGCCGCATATATTCTTGGCATTAAGATCTATAGAGATAGATCAAGAAGGCTACTTGGTTTAAGCCAAAGTACATACATTGACAAGGTCATTAGAAGATTCCGTATGGAAAATTCTAAGAGAGGCACCTTGCCCGTGTTACATGGAGTTTCTCTAAGCAAGACTCAATGTCCTAAGACAAACGATGAGCGTGAGAAATGAATGATGTTCCATATGCTTCGGCAATTGGGTCCATCATGTATGCCATGACTTGTACTAGGCCGGATGTATCTTATGCTTTGAGCATGACAAGTAGATACCAATCCGACCCTGGCGAAAATCACTGGATAGCTGTAAAAGCGATTCTTAAGTACTTGAGAAGAAGTAAAGACTCGTTTTTGGTCTATGGAGGAATGGAAGATGATCTCGTTGTAAATGCTTACACGGATGCAAGCTTCCAAACCGACAAAGATGATAGCCGATCGCAATCGGGTTTTGTGTTTATGTTAAATGGTGGAGCTGTAAGCTGGAAGAGTTCCAAGCAAAGTACAACCGCTGATTCTACAACAGAAGCTGAGTATATTGCTGCATCGGATGCTGCAAAGGAAGCTGTTTGGATTAAGAAGTTCATAACTGAACTTGAAGTGGTTCCTAGCATTGCTAATCCAATAGACCTTTATTGCGATAATAATGGTGCTATTGCTCAAGCAAAGGAACCAAGAGCACATCAAAAATCCAAACACATACTTAGGCGTTTTCATATCATTCGAGAAATCGTTGATAGGGGAGACGTAAATATATGAAGAGTACCTACTGATGACAATGTTGCGGACCCGCTAACAAAGGGACTTACACAAGCTAAACATGATGGTCATGTTAGGTCCATGGGTATTAGATACATGGGAGATTGGGCCTAGGGCAAGTGGGAGATTGTTGGTAGTGGTGCCCTAGGCACGTTTAATAAACGTTGTAATTGTTATCATTTATTTCATATCAATAAAGAGATGTTTTGATTATTATTATTGTTCATATTTACTTATAATAATCTCCGTCCCTAGTACTTGTTAAGCACTAGTATAAAGCCTAAATGATCATGCGATGATCATGTTAGATTTATGGGTACTTGTTTGGAACAAGGTACTGGACATGACCCGCTGTATGAGATTTATGTCATGGTCTATGTCGAACATATATCTCATATTAGTTATGTCATTTGAATCCTTAGACATGAAGTTATTATAGTCTTCCACTTGATGAACATTATGTTTGACATATTTAAACGCTACCTTTAACCGGGAAGTTATAAAGGGTATGATTGGCATAATCTGATTCCCGTTGGGATGAATAATAAGCTAAATGGATTTGTCCCTCCACGGAGAGATGTCAAGCTTGGGCCCCTCGAAGGAATGATGTTGATGAAATGTTCGGCCGGACTCAAATGGATTGATTGGATCAATAGCATTTGAATTATCAACATATTCGGAATCGAGAAAGTATTGAACAAAACAAGTTGACTGTTTGACCATGACTTGTGTTCAATAACATCGTGGACAAAGGGATTGTGACATATTCTAAAGGAATGCGAACTTGTATCTAGTTATACTATTTGGGTAGGTATGATGGTTTACTAGAACCTAATCATATCTTATGGGATCATGTTTGAGCCCATTGCCAACTTAGTATAATCCTAGAGGGTCACACACAATAGAACGAATCTTAAATAAAAGGACTATATTGGCATTTAGGGTCGGAGGACTTCCAAGGAATTTCTGGAAAGATCTGGACTTTCTGCCCAAACAAGCGGGCGCCTGGGTGGTACCAGGCGGGCGCCCGGTATGCCGGATGGAAAATTCCTAATTTTATTAGGAAAGGTTTTTGGCACAAGTTACCTATTTGGATTAGGTCTTAATTGTGTATAAAAACACCAATTCGGCCAGACCATAAAAACAAGTGCTTTTGTGAGTCTCAAAGAGTTTGAGAGAGATTTTATTTTGTTCTAAGATATCATTGATTGAGGAACAAGATAATTCACAAATAAAATCCATATAGTTCTTTATTATATTGTGAAAGTGTGTTTCATAATATTGGTCTAGCAACCAAGATCAAAGAAGCTCCTTTGATATTCGTTCGAAGTGTGTATACCGCTAGAGGGTGAAAATCATCATCTTCAAAGTTCGTGTTCAAGCTTTGTGATCGTGATCAAGTCTTCAAATCTCCACCAAAGACCAAGACAAAATTTGATAGCCATCAAGGGTTAGTTCATCCTTTATTCATCTTGTTGTATTTGATTTAATCATATGAACGGATCCATGGGTTTGGGTTTCTTAAAATTTTAATTGCTATTTTCCTCTGCGCATGTTACTTGGAAACCCAACAAGTGATGCCACGGTAAAGGGTGCCAAATAAATAATCCAAGTAGCTCTCGGGAAGGAAGACACTCCCCCGATGCAGAGGAGCGAAAGCCCAACGATTGCGGTCATCTCCCCAAGCCGACTGAAGATCACTCGAGAAGTCAGGACCCATGTAAGCAACTGGACGAAGCATTCCATCCCTCGGAAAAGGAATTGTCTGTTGGCGACTGAACTTCCGCAGAACCCGCTCTGGCTAGTAAAATGAAGAATCTCTCAAACCGGGTACAACCACGTGCTGAAAACCAAGAGTCCATTCCACAAAAGGACGAAGACCCCAAGAAGGAGGACACCACTCAATATCAACGGTCGCCCGAGAGGCAAAGAATTTCTTCCAATCATCTTCAGATAAATCCCGGATCAACAACTTCCTCCTATGAACAGCAAAAGGAGACAAATCACCATCCGGAGAATAAATTCTGAAGTGTTCTCGGAGCCATATGGTCAAGAGCAAAGGGCTTCCCCGATACATCTTGCCAGTCCTATGTAACTCATCAAGGCCGTGCAACGTCTCCCCTACAATAAGAGGGATTACACTAAATTGCTGCTCCTTAGCTTGCAAAATAATCTCAGCCAACTGCACGTCCGCAGTCCCGAAAGGTGTAACAAACAGTACTTCGCTGAAGAGACAAACGGCCATGGCATTCCTTTTGAAAGATTGAACCATCAGGTCCTCCGAGTGTAAACTGAAGAACATCGGCAATTCAGTTATGTCAATCACGGTACCATGCAACATCTTCCTCACGTCCTCAACAGGGAGATTCAGTAACCCAACCCAAGAGCCGATGGCACCGCGGTGATATTTAGGGACGGCAATCCGACCGGCCAAAGGCATGCCAAGGATGGCCCCGAAATCGTCAACAGTCGGCACCATTTCATTAGCTGAAAGGTTGAAGGTATGGCTATTGCAATCCCAGAAAGCCGCGGCAGCTCTCAACAAATCCCAATCCGGCTTCAACGTCCGCAAGGTGAAAAGAATTCGGAACCCGAAATCTTTAATGAAGGCCTTCTTGGGATGGGTCTTGAAAGAATACACAAAAGTGCCCAAGTCCTTTTCATACGCACTAACGACCTTGGCATCAAGGGCAAAAGAATTGGAAGCCATGGAAAATGTTGATCACAAGCGAAGTTAAGCAATAATATGATGTTCAAAAATGGCAGAAAGGAGCTGTGAGAATCAAGTGGTCGAACAGAAGATGATATTATAGCTGTTGGGGGCTCTTTTGGTCAGCAAATGTCAAGCCCGGAATTCCGCCTCCCAGACGCGCGCGCCACCCGCCAGCAGTCTGAAGTGCGCGCGCGTCCCAATCCTACATAGGAAGGCGCGCGCCTCCCAGGTCTAAATCGCTTCAAGAAAAGGGCCTTGTCAGAGATCTCCAGCCTAAATCAAGACACTGTCCCAATCCTCGGACACCCAGTTGGGCACACCTTTTTCTGGTCCGCCCTTAAGGCATGTCAAAAATCGAAAGTAGGATAGAAACTCCCACTCAAAAGTAGGCTGTCCTCTTCAAAATTCTGAACTCCCTAAGTTCTGTCACGGGTGCCACACCCCCTCAAGAGTCAATCTCAACATTTCATCCCCAGCAGGAACATTTCTCTGGTCGCGGTCAACTGTGCCCGTACCCCATAATTCAAAAAGTCAAGCGTGACTCCAAATGGCACGAGACTTCAAAGCAGTATTTCATCAAACGGATTCACTAACGGATTCGTCAACAAGGGTTCACCAACGGACTCATCCAAGGGATTCACTAACGAATTCATCAAACGGATTCACTAACGGATTCGTCAACAAGGGTTCACCAACGGACTCATCCAAGGGATTCACTAACGGATTCATCAAACGGGTTCACTAACGGATTCGTCAACAAGGGTTCACCAACGGACTCACCCAAGGGATTCACTAACAGATTCATCAAACGGATTCACCAACGGATTCATCAACAAGGGTTCACCAACGGACTCATCCAAGGGATTGACTAACGGATTCATCAAACGGATTCACTAACGGATTCGTCAACAAGGGTTCACCAACGGACTCATCCAAGGGATTCACTAACGGATTCATCAAACGGATTCACCAACGGATTCGTCAACAAGGGTTCACCAACGGACTCATCCAAAGGGTTCACCAACGGACTCATCCAAGGGTTCACCAACGGACTCACCCAAAGGATTCACTAACGGATTCATCAAACGGATTCACCAACGGATTCATCAACAAGGGTTCACTAACGGACTCATCCAAGGGATTCACTAACGGATTCATCAAACGGATTCACCAGCGGATTCGTCAACAAGGGTTCACCAACGGCCTCATCCAATGGATTCACTAACGGATTCATCAAACGGATTCACCAACGGATTCGTCAACAAGGGTTCACCAACGGACTCATCCAAGGGATTCACTAACGGATTCATCAAACGGATTCACCAACGGATTCATCAACAACGGTTCACCAACGGACTCATCCAAGGGATTCACTAACAGATTCATCAAACGGATTTAGTAACGGATTCGTCAATAAGGGTTCACCAACGGATTCATCCAAGGGATTCACTAACGGATTCATCAAACAAGGGTTCACCAACGGACTCATCCAAGGGATTCACTAACGGATTCATCAAACAGATTCACCAACGGATTCGTCAACAAGGGTTCACCAACGGACTCATCCAAGGGTTCACCAACGGACTCATCCAAGGGATTCACTAACGGATTCATCAACAAGGGTTCACCAACGGACTCATCCAAGGGATTCACTAACGGATTCATCAAAAGGTTCACTAACGGCCTCATTCAAAACATTCAGCCGGCAGGTTCACCTAACGGATCATGCCACCCCCTCTATCAACAAAAGCCACTCACACAGGGAGCGCACCACTATCTCTCGCAATTTCAAATTCATGCTTTCATCGAGTCTTTGCTTTTTTCTTGGTGATGTCCTCGGCGAGTGTTTTTAACTTTCGTCGACGCGTTCTGCTTTGCAGTCCACGTCGCTGAGGGGCTCTGTAGACACCCCGCCTTGGACCGTTCACCCTGATTGCACATTTGATTTTGTGTTTCTCCCCATTTTAAGTGTTTCTCGTTAGTTTCTGTCACTTCCGTTAAGTTCCTGACTGACTTCGTTAAGTCCAGGGACTAAACTGAATGACAGGGCTGACTTTCTAGTCCATTCTGTCAAAATTGCCTTCTCTGAGTCGCGCGCCTCCTACAGGAGGAGCCAGACGCGCGCGCCTCCCGCCCCCAAAGCAGGAAGCGCGCGCCTCTGGGCGTCAGTTACAGATTTCTGGCCAGGATTCCCTCCCTTGCTCAATTTACAAGATTTTGCCCGGGAAGGATTTCTTGGTGACTGAGTTTTGGCACCAAAAACACCCCTCTTTCACCTATAAAGACCTCTCTTTACCTCCATTTTCAAGGACCGAAGATTGAACTTACAAAAACTATACCAAAATCACTTTCTAAAGGTTCTCCAAGGATCTCTTCAAGCAATATTTGAAGTTCTTCAAATTGTAGGTAAAAGTCCATCTTTTTCTTTCTTTTCTACTTCATCTCCTCTCTCTCTTTTACTTTAATCAAATGTGCAATCACCCAAATCATTTTGGGACATGACTCTAATGATCACCTCATCTCATTGAGGTTGGTTAAGGAGTTATCTCCTACATTCCAAATCCTATTTTAAATCCCCCCTTTTCATGACTTAAAGAAGAAGAAGAAGAACATTTCCATTCATGTAGATTTTGATCAAGCAAGACCAACGTAAGTTGGGCGAGATGGGTGTTTCGGTACTTCCCCTCTCGTAATCTAACCCCCGAACCTCAAAACAAAGAATCTTTGTTTTCGTAATTAAACTTAGGCTACAATCTATAGGTTTTTCTTATGTTCCTCAAAACATAGGTGGCGACTCTAAAAACAAGTTAGACATCCTAGGATAATTCACCGCTCTAGCCAAGCCGTGGTTCCCCGGGGTATCTACAGTTGGGAATTCATGTTATTTATGCATTAAATTCTGAAAATTGTTATCAGAAGGATGTGTCGGGTATTTAGTTTACGTGGTTGGTAGTAGAACGTCTACATCTAAATTGGAGGATTGATCCTTTCTTTGTGAGATCTCAGATATATTCTTTATTGAGTAGTACATGTTACTTGAGGAGAAAATTGGGTTATATTGAGTTGTTACAGTACAATGCTACAGTGCTAATATCTAGTTTAATATACCTATAACACCGGTTGAGTTAAAAGAGTAGAAGATTCAGCTTGAGATATTTCTTGACAAGGGATTCATTACGTTTAGTATATCTTCGTGGGATGCATCAGTATTGTTTATTATGAAAAGGTATGGTACTTTGCGATTGTATATTGAATACTAAGAGCTTAACCAGATGACTATAAAGGATCATTCCTTGTTATCTTATATGGGTGATATATTTTATCAACTTCAGAGATCAGTGGTTTATTCAGTGTTTGACTTGAAGTTATGATTATCAGTTGAAAATTTGAGATGGGTATATTTCAAAGACGGCTTTTCATACCAGGTATGGGCATCATAAATTTGTGTTTATATTGTTTGAATTAACAATTGCTCCAGTGGTATTGTTGGATATTCTGAATTATATCTGTAATCATAATTGGATTGCTTGAGAGAAGCAACGGGTTGTGAAATCAAGGTATTATGTCTTCTTATTAGCGGATATATTATTTTGAGGAAGTTTCAATTCAGGCATGGCTATTGATTCTTTAATTATGGAAGCAACAGTATGTATGTGGCTTGTTGGGATTGGCATGATATTGTTAGAGATTTATTGATGAATTTCTAAGGTAGCTACACTGTTAACTAATTGATACAGAAAGATATACTTCCTCGATGGATTGATAAGTGTGTAATGAGTTTTGATTATTGAAACAAGGGTTAATAACAACTTCAGCATTAATATTGCTTAGTGGATTTGATTAGTATTACAATTGTCAAGAGGGTATGACCGTGTTACTATTTTCTAATGGATATGTCGAGTTTTACCATTATAGTGGATCTAATCAACTCATTGGTCATGGTGATGCCTCGAAGAGTGATTGAGAGGTTTATCCATTCAGAATTGTATGACAGTTATGTATGCTTCAAGAAGATTGATTCCTTATGAACAAAGTTATCCTCACCATAACTTGAGGTTGATTGCGATTATACATTCATTGCATTAGTAAATGATTTTTGTAGAGCCATATTTGAAGTGTCTACCGACCATGAGAGTTGAAGTAATCGTTTTCTTTAGGGGAGCTACACTTGAGACAATGCAAGTAGAGTATTATGTTATATCATTCAGGAAAGACAAATATATTAGAGGATTCCTTGACTTATAATTCATGTTTGATAACACTAAATGGGGGAAGGTTAGAGGAATTGACATCTTGGAGTCCTTATGAGTCGAGACATGTGATGATTTTGCGATTGTGAAAGCTTTAAGTTTCTACTCTATTGAATGATTTCAACTATAGAAAATTACTAGTGGAATGAACGATGATAGACAACATCGTTGCTAGTGATGGAACTTTAACTTTTGTAGCAGAGTATGTAGTCGACACTTAGTGGAACCAACATGCATAACGGAATTCAACTACAGGTACTTAAAGAGTTACATTTGATTTGTTTGACATGACAAATTCTAAGCATTCAACTAAGTCCTTGAGCTGCGAATAATCTGGAAGTAAAATATCAGTGATCAGTTGGTTTGTGACAAGCCTTTGAGATTTCTGAGTGAATATGAATCTACTGCGAAAGGTTCTATTGAAGGAGTTACACTGAATAGTTGAGAACAAAGATGTTGATTGATAGCGGATTGGTTACCAAGTTTCCTCACCTTATCTATTTTGAGGGTATAAATGTTAATTCCAGTTGTTACTTATTTGTTCAGAAGATAGTTCGATTTCATGGGATGCCTACGAGCATGGTATTAGATATGGGTTCCTTATTTACATCTTAATTTTAGTAAGCAATTCAGAAGGCTTTGAATTCAGAATTGGGATTTAGTACGGGTTTTCATGCTCAGACAGATGGCCAGTCAGAAAGGACCATTTAGATTCTCGAGGATATGTTGAGAACTTGTTCAGTTGATTCTTAGAATTCATGGGATATACCTTTACTTCTCGTGGAGTTTGCTTAATATATCAGTTCTTTAGTGATTTTGGGAATAGTTGGAGATTGGGCTTATCATCTTGTGTTACTTCCTTCAAGGTTTATAATGTGTTCCATGTGTCAATGCTACGCAAATCTGTTTATGATTTTTCTCATGTATGTCTAAAGTTTTAGAGGATATTGAATCGAGTAAGTCTTAGGAGAAGCATTTAGTTCAAGTGATTGATTCTAGAATTCGAGAATTGAGAAATGAGAGTATTCATTTTGCTTGAGTTGTATAGAGAAATCATAATGTGAAAGAATCTACTTGGAAGTTTCGAAATTGGAAATGGAAACGAAATATCCTTGGTTATTTGATTCGTTTGGTAAATTATCCTAAAATTCGGGACGAATTTTCTTTAAGGGGGAGTGATTGTAACGACCCCAAAAACCCGTCCTATTTATTTTAATTTTTTTTGGGATTTTAATTTGAACTTATGTGTACATTTTATGTGTTGCATCATATTTTATGACTTGCACATATTGTATGATTATTTGTGTTATTTATTTAGTTAGTAGTAATAATGGTTAAAGGAGTTAAATGATTAAGTTGAAACTTTAGGGTCCAAAGTGTAACTTAAAGTTTATGGGTTTAATTGTTAGAAATGGAAGTTGAAGGACTTGGGTGAAAGTTGAAAGAGATAAACTTAAAAGTTATCCCCACCTCTTCACATCTCTGCGTAGGAAACATACACACACACTAAATTTAATTTCTCCATTTGTGCTCTGGGTTGAAGAAGAAAAGAGTAAGTATTCCTCTTATATTATTTTCCTCATTTTTTATTACTACTCCGTTTTAAAATCTAATTATATAAAATGATCAGGGCGTTGAGTAGGTCATTTCTACCCGAACAAAACATATTTCTGCGATACTTTTTCCAGAAATAGGTAAGTTACTAATTCCCCTTAAATAGTAAAATGGTCATATATTTTCTATATGTGTGATATGTGGTGAAATTATTGTGAAAAGAATTTATTTGTCATACTTGTTTATTTGGGAAAAAGGGAGTATAATTATACTAGGTAAGTGACTTGGTTTGTATGCAATGATGTATATGGAGTATGTTTATATACTTGAGAATGTTAGTATAAGTGTTTGAAAGTATACTCCTACTCGTGAGACGGTAAAATATTAACTTGAGTTAAATATTAAATAAGTATATTATAAAAAATATACTATTACTTGTGGGATGGGGAAATGAATGAAAGTATCCCTAAATGAGTATATTAGTATATTAAAAAAATTATATTTATACTTGTGGAACGGTGAAATATTGAAATGGAAATAAAAGGAAGTATTCCTTAAAAATGTTTTCTTGAGTATTAGTAAAATATACTCATAATTTTGGGAGGTGAAAGTGTGTTCATAATTATTTTTCCTGGGTTCCTGGGGTTCATGTTTATGTTATAAGTAAGTTGAGTTTTGTGGTCATAATGTGTTACAAATGTTTAGTAATGTAAGTACTATACTTTTGGGACGGTGAAACGAAGAGAGTAAAAATTTAGTGCAATTTGGTCTGTCGAGTGGAGTGGGAGACCGCCCAAAAAGGGCGTGCGGCCGCACTCTTATCTGGAAAGTTTTTGTCTTGGATCAGAGTGTTTTGGGCGGCCGCACAGGCTGGTGTGGGCGACCGCCCAGGGTTGCTGAAAAATGGAGTTGTTCCATTTCAAGTGATTTAAAGTTCAAGCTTGGTCTAGGTCTTAGGTGATATCTTAGAGTACCTAGAGGGTTGTTGTGGAACACCCTAGTATTTAAATTGGTTCCTTTGTGAACAAATATGTTATGGAATGTGAATAAGTGTTACATGGGGTATTGTTGAACATCTTTTGATGTGGTTTGGATTGGTTCATCTTTGTGATGTGTTTGGCTTGATTCCCTACTTTGGAATCATTGCCCCTGGTTGTGTTTTTTTAAGCAAGTATTCATTACTATGCTCGTTTGGAAGTCCAGCTGGTACTTGTTGTAAAGTCGGGCAGTGGTAGAGATTATAATGGCACACGATCCAAGTTCATTGTAAGGCTTCTACCATTGGTTTCCCATTTTTAACCCCCTTTCTTGGGCCACGGATTGGGTCTGGGCTAGCTCTCCTTTGAGTGAGTTTAGTCACCGTTTGGGTTATGACTATGTGTCATTTTCCCCCTCTTGTTGTTGTTGTTATTGTTATTGTTGTTATTTGGTTCATGAACCGGTTTCAGCCCTTTGGTGCTGCTCAGTTGATAACTCTCAGATGGTTATATGTTTGATTCGAGAACCTTGGCTCAGTATCCACGTATGAGTGTTTATTTCCGCCTTAAGTGTGGTATGATGAGTTGGTCATTATTTCCAACCGGTATGGGACGGTTGGCGATAGGGAGCCTCTCATGTTATGTGCTTACTTGCTACATGATTGTTTATTGGTATTGATCTTTATGATTATCATATCAGCATGTAACGTAGTTGCATTTTAGTAGCTTACTGAGATTCATTCTCACCCTTTATTTGTTTACTGTTTTATATAAAGGCGAGTCCAGGGAATAGGACACTTTGGCACGGGATGATGTTAAAGTGGTAAGAGTTGGGATTTGTTTTGTAAAGGTTACATTACATAGATGTAATACCTTTTGGTTAGAGTTTCCGTGACTTCATCCTTTTGTAACACCATTATTTTGGATAATGTTGGTGTATGTACATTTGTATAAAAGTTTGTAAGCCATCGGGCTAAGTGCTTTCGTTTGTGAAAGAATTTGTTTGAAAGTTAAATGAAGTCTTTGAACTTCGAGTGTGGATTTTGTTTAACTTTATGAAAGTACATTTCGAAAAAATTTCTAAAAGTGTTTTATAACGTCTTCCACTTGTGTCCCGAGCGTGGGGCCAAGTAGGACCACGGGTCTGGGGCGCGACACCAAATCTGCATTTTGACGGATTAAGGAGAATTTTCTGACCTCTCAGAATGTTGAAGAATTTCCGCAAGTCGATTAGGTATTGACCATCTGAACCCTTAGAGTGTATGATCATGTCATCTACGTAGACCTCAATTTCTTTGTGGATCATGTCGTGAAATAATGCAGTCACCTCCCGTTGGTAGGTAGCCCCAGCATTTCTTAATCCAAATGGCATCACGGTATAGCAGTATGTTCCCCACGGCGTAGCGAAAGCATTTTTTTCTTGGTCTTCTTCGGCCATCTTGATCTCATTGTATCCGGCGAAACCATCTAGAAATGACTTGACCTCATAGTTGGTTGTTGCATCTACCAACATATCAATATTTGGGAGTGGGAAATCATCTTTCGGACTTGCTTTGTTGAGATCACGGAAGTCCACACAAACTCTGACCTTGTCGTTAGCTTTCTTGACTGTAACGATGTTTGACAACCATATTGGATACTCAATCACCCTTATGAAACCAAATCTGAGTAGCTTCTCAATCTCTTCTTTCACTTGTAGTGACCATTCTGGTTTGATGCGGCGAAGTTTCTGTTTTACCGGCTTGGCGTCTGATGCTATTGGAATTTTGTGTTCCACAATGGAGTTGTCTAGCCCCGGCATATCTTTGTAAGACCATGCAAACACTTCGACATATTCTTTGAGTAACCCGATTAGTGCTTCTCGCTCTTCGCCTTTAAAGAAGCTCCCAATCTGTGTTTCATTTGGCTCGTCGTCTGTCCCCAGATTCACACATGTTAACACCTCATCGGCAGCTTGGGCTCGGTTTTCCCTTTGATTGATAACCTGCTCTGAGATTTCTCAGATATATTCGTTATTTACTTTGTCTGTGTCTGCATCTTTTAATGAATCGTTATTAACTATTTGTATACCATTTAGTTTATTAGTTAATTTATCATTTATAAGAGTGGCTATAGTGGGATACTTAGAGAGATCGAGGTTTTCGCTTAGTGCTAAAGGAAAGATGGTATTAGCGAACATTTCATAGTCTTCTGACGTGAGGTCATCGGACTGGGAGGAAGACTCAAATTCGAAGGTAGAGACATTAGACCTAGATAACCTAGACGACCTTGGGGAACAGATAGGTGACTCAATAGGGGAGGTGACAGGGGGAGCGGTCAGTCCAAGTTTCTCGATCATGAATTCTGTTGTTGCTAAAGGTCCGCCATATGTACACCAATTCTTCAATTTTCCCACCATGGATACAAAGTTGCGGGAGGATGATGAACATGCAGTTTTTGGAGAGAGATTATTTGATGACAGAGAGTAATAATGAAAATCACTATCATTAATAATTTCTGAAGTACAATCCGAGTCAACATCGGGTGCCTCGCCATCTGCCACAGCCATTTTGGTCAGATTAGCGAGGTTTGCCTTAGTTCTAATTCTAACAAGAGCATCCCTAGGGTCTTCCACTTGTCCATTATGTATGAGTTCTTGAATGACAGTCTTTAGAGCGAAACAATCTTCAATGTCATGGCCGGTGATTTGGTGGTAATCATAGGACATTTCTGAATTGCTACCCGGGCGGGGGTAATATCCTTCCAATGGTTGAATCATCCTCATTGCTAATAAACCGTTGTACATAAGATCCATGGTGATCTGTAGTTGCGCAAAGGCATCTTCCATCTCTAATAGACTTAACTAATCAGTATCGATCATGTTCACGCTTCCATTGTTAGGGAGCGGGTTTGCCACGGTGTTTGGACCTCTAGGATTTTCAATCTTCCCGTTGGCAATCAATTTTTGGATGACACGCTTGAGTTGTAAGCATTCGTCGGTGGTGTGGCTAATGTACTTGTGGTACTTGCAAAATTTGGTTACATCAAGATTAGCCCTTTTGGTAAACGGTTCAAAGTTCTCGAGTGGCTTAATCAAGCCCTTCTTTATCAAAACTTCAAACACTTGGCTAATATGCATGCCGAAGTCATCAAACTGCTCTTCCTTACGGCGGAAATTGCTTGTAACTGCTTGGACTTCAAAGGCGGAGGTGTCTTGAAGCATGCTTACATGACCGGCGACCTCTCTAGTCTTAGGGGCGGTACTCGTCAGAGCTTTCTAGCGGAAGGAAGTTTTTCCTGTTTTGGAAGTTTCTTTAGTAACACCAGTAATGCCGGCTTTGTGTCTGACCCCAGCATCGACCATTTCTCGCAGATCGGGAAAGTAGCCGTTACCAATCGCCACCCTAAGCTCGGGCAACAAACACTTGTAGAAGATTTGTTTTCTCTCCTTTGCTTTTGGGGGGTATTGAACTTCTGCAGCTTGTGGTTCCACCTCTTTTAGAAGTCATAAATAGGCTCGCCGGGCCATTGCATTGTGTTCTCCAAATCAGTACGGTTGACGTGCCAATCTAGGTTTGACTGATACTTCTCGCAGAAGGTAGTGGTAATCTGATCTGATGTCTCTCGTTCGGAGGGATCCAAACTCAAGAACCAACGGAGGGAAATTCCGTCCAAGGTGGTATGGAAGACTCGAGCCATTTGCTCATTGGTGCAGTCCCGGGCTCTCATGGCTAGTACATAGCTATCGAGATGAGTTTTGGGGCATGTGACGCCATGGAAAGTAGAGACTTTCGGCATTTTGAAGTCTCTGGGAAGAGCGCCTACATTACTCGGGTTGATGGTCTTGACAATTGGAGCGGATTGCTTGCTGACTGTATCTGAGAGCTTGCGGATCTGCTCTTGCTTGGCAACAACTAAAGGATGACTGGAGAAGTCCGCACTGGCATAGGCTTGGACGGCCAGAGAGGTAGTAGAGATGGTGGGCATGGCGGCACCGATACTCAATGGTAGTGAGGGCGGAGGCAGCTTGGTGGAGGACAAGTAACTACCCTTCAATTCTGGTGACGGCTCATACGGGCCCTTGCTAGAGCTTGCTTTAGTTCCATAGGCTGTTTGAGGGACCCATTGGCAGTGAGGTACATTTAGAGGGATAGCATCATCGTTTGAGGGGTAAGTGACAGGCACTGATTCGTCCTCGACAAGGATAACTCCTTCATTATGGAAGCTAGTTTCCACCCCTTTCTTCTTCATTTCAGTGTGAAGATGGTCTTTGAGTTCTTGGTTGACCCTCTCTAGAGCTTTGATACGATCCTCAAGCTTGGAGATTTGTAGCATGAGATTTGTAAAGAAGGAATGGAGATGTTGCGGAATGTCGGAGGGTTTGATGCTAGCGGCGACCTTTGGATCAATAAGCGGAGCGGAGACTGGCGGAGAGGAGACATTAGGAATCGAAGGCTCTGATGATGATGATGGAGACATCGTTGCTGTAGAGACTGAAGACTGAGGTTCCGAAAGGCTCGAACGTTGAAGACGACCACCGGAACGGACCCAAACTTGCTTCTTTGTAGAGGTAACGGATGTGAGGCTTAGGACAGGACAAGGCTCATGCAATGTATTTTGTTATTTACAAAAGCAATACATTATTAGTCCTAATGGTTGGAAGCTACCCCTTTTTGGGTTACTATCTACAAAACCTGGATCAGTGGAGGTCATCACTACGTCTATAGACCCCTCATTTTTCACCTACATTGCACATCCCAAACGGACAATTCGGACGAGGGTCCTATAGGGCAAGCAACTTCCACCGACCTAACGGATCGTAACGACTAACCCTTGTTTAAAGACATTTAACGCAACGTAAATGTTACTTCCGTTAAGTATTTACCGAGTTGATATCCTTGTACAAAGTATCACTCGGCTTACCATTTGCACACCCTTATAGGGAATTTGGTTTTTTTGTGCTTTTTCTCTCAAAAGATCTCGACTCATTGAAGACTTAACGGATGACGGCATGAACGACATGTTAATTGTCTATAAAGAAAATCTAGTCAAACCAACCGGTCGACTTTGGAGTGTCCTAGACTCTGTGAGTGCATGGTTTAGAAATGAACAAGGATTAAGCTCAACCGCTCACAAGTAAATACGGTGAGTTAGATAGCCCGGGTGCCACGAAGATAGAGGCGACATGATCACCAAAATCTGTGCTCTCAGCAGAGTATCCAGTAGGGTGTGCAGTGTGACACGAACCTAGTGGTAGTGTGTGGACAAAAACTAGTTATTTTTAGGGAGAAAGCAGAGAGTTTTTTGTTTTTACATGTATGCAATGCAAAACAGTTAAAATAGTACAAAGGAGAACAGTTAAGATGTTAACGCTCTACAGTTATAAGGGAAGCAGATACGTACAAGAGATAAAGTACAAGGGGAAGAAAGTAAGTAAGTACAATCATGATATTGATGAAAGTTTAACCCTCTATGTTTGAAGATGTTCAAAGCTAGTTCCCCAGCAGAATCGCCACTGTGAATACCCCTTTTCGAATTCGGATGACGCACGGGATGTCTTTTTATTATTTATCTTATTTTATCTTATCTATGGGATTAGGATATTCAAATTGGCATTTAACCATATTAAGAGTCGCCACGTTGTTTTCATTGAGCTAAAACATTGAGAAAAGCTAACAGAGAGGGTTCGGGGGTCAAGTTACGACAAGAGAAGAATATCAAGTTATCACTCCTATCGCCCGATTGTTCGGACTTTCTATCATGATTGAATGTGTTAGTAGTGTGTTAGTGATTGAGGCCAGATCCGAATATTGCCTACGTTCCTCTCGTGTGAGAAGCTCAGGTCTACGTAGTTCGCACATAAAGCAGTAGTTCCTAGATTGCGTGGATCATCATCGGCTATGCATATGAATAGGGACTAAAACATTAGTTCTAGCCTGTCACGCGTGGTAAGCCTGTAGATCTAACATATAATAAGAAGGGAGAACTCCGTTTTGTCCATCGTACTTTGGGTCGTGTTTCACTTTTACCATCGAACTTTATTTTTTTCATTTTTACCATCGTACTACAAACAATGGTGTCATTTTATACCAAATTTGGGTGTAAAATGACAACATTGTTTGTAGTACGATGGTAAAATTGAAACAAATTTGGGTATAAAATATCGAATTTGGTTTAAAATGACACCATTGTTTGTAGTACGATGGTAAAAATGAAAAAAATAAAGTTCGATGGTAAAAGTGAAACACGCCCTAAAGTACAATGGACCAAAACGGAGTTTTCCCTAATAATAATTATCATGAACATATATGAGAAAACACATAAGCATAAAGATCGCTACCCTAGTCATAGAGCATATTATGAATTCTAGCAAGAATATGAAGAACATGTTATGAACCATATGAATATAGGTGTATAAACATGATTAGCATAAATCAGATCTAAACAAAGCAAACATATAGAATCCTCACCAATCTTGACAATAACGAAGACGAATCTTTTCCGGAGATTCGTCGGTCCTTCAGGATTGCTAGAAAGGCTTGGGGAGAGAGTTCTGCCGTCAGTTTTGGCTATGGAACTCGGGGGAGAGAGTTGTGTATTTTTTGTTCTTTTAATTATGAACTGAGGTCGCCTATTTATAGGGATTTCTGACCTGGAAGAAGTGGCCGCCCGGCCGGAAGATGTGGCCGCCCTGCCAAACCAAGAGGTTGGCTCGGTTCCCAATGCTCTGATCAATCTGGACTCAAGAAAACTCCTAGATAACGTCTATCTTTGCAGCTCATCCGATCAGGTCGTCAATATCTTCTTATCTGGGCTTTTCGGGAAGCTCCGGATAAGTCCTCCGCATCTTGTAAATACCTGGGAGGTCCTTGTGAGTTCTAGAATGCCTAATAAATCATTTTCAGGTTGGGTACTAACATCCATCTCTTCAACTAACAATATCCCCTTGACTCTCCTGCTTTTTTGTCGCCCTTTCCTGAAAGACCTTTCGATTTAAGGATCAAATGGTACAATCAAATCGTTAGTAGAACGGGTGTGGACCATACACGGTTCCACACTACAGGATAACAAGTAATAAAGATAACTAAAAAGATAGCAGGTAAATAACTTAAAAAAAAAAAAAAAAAAAAAAAAAAAAACGCAAACAATAACACCGGTCCCGGGCACCTACTAAATTAGACATAAACTCGGCCACTAATATTGTAATTAGGGTAAGTCAGGGTCAATCCACAAAGAACTATTATTGTTTACGTTCTAGTCACTTAACCAGATTGGGGGTTGATTTTGATTGTAATTAATTCCTGAAACGGGAAATTAAACTATATTGATTAAAACAATGATTTAAAAGCACTTCAGATTGATCCCTATATCCCCGTCCTCTATTTAATATCATTGGTGCTTCCTTTTGTCCGTTAATCCTATTCACTTGATCAAGAGATGTATTTTAATCTCTATCTCTTCTTACAGTTTAGTCTATAGCAGTGGCACACACACTATAAACCCTAATTAAAATTAAACCTAGACTGGCACAGAAAAGGTCTAATGATTAATTGAATCAATTTTAAGAGACAAATATCAAGAACGCATTCTAGGTTACTAGATAATCGCTTAATTTTTCCTACTTCCCGAATTGCTATTGCACATACACAATATGTGAAGATGCTACAATGAAAATCCTAATTCTGGCACAGAACAGAGAATTCTAGCATAGATTCATTAAAAGAACTAGTGAATTGGCCAAATCCACAATCCAAAGTAATGGAGTTTTAGTTCTCCATGGAAGGGTTACAAGCTCCAAGAAAAAGAAAGAACGCAATATTCAAAAGTGAAAGAATGGTCCTATTCTAATGATTAAAAAGAGTTTTAAATACCCTAGTCTAATACAAAGACAAAAAGGAAAAGAATAAAAGAAAATAAAATAAAAACAATTATTCCCGTCTATCCTTTGCGCTGACAGAAAATCACTCCAGGCCGCTTTACACGAGTCGTGTAAAGGCCAAATTCTGCTCCTTTTCTTTTCTTCAATCTTCTGGTCTCGTCTCGCGATTCCGCCCCATGGTTGACTTGACTTGTACCTTGACTTTTCTTGACCCTTGGACTTCACTTTGAAGCTCATATAAAAAGATTACATCCGGATACAAAGTAAAAAAACAAAAAATGCCCCCAGAGTACAATAAAGCCCAAATTACAATATAATCCCAATTTACATCAAAACTAGTCTAAAATGCATCATAATGAAGTGAAATACATGGAAAACTAAGAAAATGAGAGAAAAATACCTTTTCATCCCTGAACTTATCTATTTTTTACTTTTTGGTCGCCAAACCATTTTTTTCTTACTTAAGAATCCTTGAACTAGGCATTTGTGTCATTGATTGGTCCTTCCGTCGATTTGCCATCCAAATTGCCGTTAAGTGTGGCTGACTTGGCAACATGACATCATATTTTGCATATGTGGCACTGAGTAATCAAGTGAAATGATGATAAGTAAATTTCAATAAAATGAAGGGGTACAAGTGAATATTTGAAACATGAATTCATCAACTCCCCAGCTCCGTCCTACCTCCATCACAACAACCATCATCTAACTCACCATGACCACCGCCACCATCACCATCATCGCCATCATCGTCACCATTATCATCATCATCACCACTGCAGCCAAATACCTAATCTAATAACCCAAAAAAATAAAAATAGAAACCCAATACAAATTACCAGATTCAAGAATAAAATTAATCACAAACGCAGATTCAATATACGCTCACAAATAACCGACAGATCAATTCCCATCTCCATTACTAGAGTATCACCCGGCACAATGTAAACCCATATTCCTCATTAAAAGCCTAGATAAAAACCAAAATATTCGTACTCTCCTCATTAAAAGCCCAGATAAAAACCAAAATTCGTACTCTTAAATGAATTCAATTCACAGAAAATCTAAAACTAAACAATTTTGGGTAATTTTTAATCATAGAGTGAGGGGTAACCTACGATTTTTTGACGAAGAAACCGCCAAGGCGACCGGAATCAAGGGGGCACCACGCAAGATCTAGCTTGAAGCTCCTTCCCTGTTAGGCCCAATCGAGAATATGATGAATCTAGAGAGAGGATTGCGATGGAGGGGGCGGATTGGAAAGGTTTAGTTTGGCCGGTGAGTGAGGAATTTTTTAATTTTTTTACCGGGGTGAGTTAAGAGATATCAGGGGCAGAGGGGTTTAGGAGTCGATGCAACATTAGAGGGGACGACAGGGTTGGTGGTTAGCTAAGTTGTGGGGAAATCAATCCCTGTGTTTTCAATTGTAGGAGATGGGTTTAAATTACATGTAACATGGGTGGAACACGGGGTGGGTGGGATCTTTTCGATTTAAACCCTTTAGTTTAAAATTATGCAATTTTACCTCTCAAATATCTACATGTGCAAATATTTCCTTTGAATGATTCCATGTAAGCAAACAATTCCACATCACCAAGCTATCAGCAATTTAATGGAAATATGAACGGCAGACTGACGGAAGGACTCTTAAGTAATAAAAAAAACATAGTTTGAGGATTCTTAAGTAAAAAAAAAATGGTTTGGTGACCAAAAAGTAAAAAATAGATAAGTTCAGGGACGAAAAAGGTACTTTTCTCAAGGAAATGAATAGTCATAATCCGCCACATCAAATTCCCCCACGCTTAGACAATTACTCTTCCTTGAGTAATATCCTAACCCCACTCTAAACTCCGCTCTAATAGCGTAGCATGAGAGAAAATGACCCCTAGTCTCCTCTAACCTCCTAAGTCAAATAGTCAATTACCAAGCTCGGAGTATAAGAAACTCCGTCCCCATATAACTCCAGAAAATAAGTAATGAACATCAATGACCTTAGCCCGATACAAACTCCGTATAGTAAAATAAAACGTATCCGGACTAAGGCCCACTCATCAAAGCTACGGGGAACTACACATCGTAAATTTCCCCCATGCTATTCTCACACTAGAAGTCTCCCTTGTAAAATTAAGTTTTCGGTTAGGTAGTGGTCCCACGTTGCTAGGTTTCATGCAATCATGCGCAGCGGAAAAATAACATGAAGAAACCCAAAACCCTAGATCCGTTATGTTCAATAATTCATAATATGAAGATGAAAGAAACTAACCCTTGTAGATCGATATGCGAAAACTTGGATTGAGATGCAAAGACATGCACCCTCTACCGGTGATCCACACAACGAATGGATTCAAGAACACCTTCTTAAACTTGACTGCTAGGTCTTCGGTTTGAAAAACAATGGTGAAGAACAATTCTTCAATCTCTGCTTAGATTATTAAAGTTTGATAATAGAGAATAATCAAACTTAATAACCCAAGTAAATAATGTGTATTCTCTCTCTCCAAGAAAGAGTTTGTGATTTCTAAAAGGGTTAATGGCAGATTAGGGCCTGAACTCCAGGGGGTGTGTCTAAAAGGGGCCTGGGTTTTTTTTTTTCCCGCTAGATCAGGGCTCAATATCTAAATTTTTCGGCAGTTAAGGGCTTTTTGACGGAAATCGTTAGAAAAGTCAGTTAAGTGCCATGTGTTGTGCACGTGATCGACTAAATGGATGGATTTGTAATGATATTAGTTAGTAAGGGCTTTAGTGAAATTTTTGAAACTCAAAAGGTTTAAAAATGAAATAAATATTTTTCTTAAAAAATAATCTTTTTTTTTAAATAATCAAGTATATAATAAAATAAGTAATTATCATATATAAAATAAATTTATCAAAATTATTAAACAAATTAATCTAATTGTTATATTAAATATAAAAGGATTTAGATTATTTTCTAAATAATAAATTTAAAGAAAATTATAATTAAATTTAAACATTTCCCTTTTCAAAATTATTAAATATGAATCTTTGCTACCAAAATGTACAAAAAATTGACATTTTCAGATGGCACTTAAAATAAAATTTGGACACTCATTTAGGGACATACTCATTCCGTCCCATTTCAAATTGCAAAATTAACCATTTTGGGTGTCCCAACTAAAATTGCAAAATCTTTAAATAGAATGTTTTTAATACTTTTTAATTAGTGGGTCCCACTTCTTATACTCGCATCAACTAACCCACTTACTATTCCCTACCCTACTTTCTCTCTCCTACCCAACTATCTACACTCACAACACATCACCTTTTTTACTTTTTTCTTAATTCCCGTGTACACCTAGTATTTGCAATTTGAAATGGGACGGAGAGAGTAGGTAGTATTAACAAAAATTATTAAACATTTCCCTTTTCATCATCTTCCATGAACAAGCACCCATCCTCCACTTTAAACCACCATAGCCACCGCCATACACCACCATCCAACACCTCCACCACTTAGAACTACCGAAATGAGTGTCCAAAAACACCATTTACCACCCATAGCCACCATCGTTCACCACTCAGAAACGCACGCACGCACACTCCCACAAAAAAAATGTTCTTCATTTTTACCGGAGTCGGAGAAGATGGCGGAGATCATTAGTTGCCCCATCATCAACACCGGTGGCCGCCACAACATTGTAGCAAGTTAGAGGAAAACAAAGCCGGATACCTAAGTTTCTTAGGCGATCCTAGCGGTGACGACGGTGATGAGATCTGGCCGATCTAAGACGAGGACGCTCGTGGGAGATGAAAGTGAGACTGGAGAAGAATAAGAGAGTTAGGAGTCGCCGATCGGTCGTCGATTGAGGGGAACGAGCGAGGCGGCGGCATCCGATCGGTCGTCGATTGAAAGGGGAGGAGAGGGTGTGCGGCTTCAACAAATCTGGAGAAGAGGGTGTTGATGGATTGGGGTAGGGGAAAACAGAGAGAGAGAGGGAGAGTTGGGAGTCACCGGCATTGGGAGTCGCCGGCGTTGGGAGAGACGAGAAATTGGTGAGGGAGAAAACAGAGAGGAGGGGGGTTTGAGCAAAGAGAGAGACGGGCGGGAGTTTATGATAATTTAATTGAAACTTTTTAGCCCTCTAAGTTTCAGAAATTTCACTAAATCCCTTACTAACTAATATCATTACAAATCCATCCATTTAGTCGATCACGTGCACATCACATGGCACTTAACTGACTTTTCTAATGATTTCCCCCGAAAAGCCCTTAACTGCCGAAAAATTTAGATATTGAGCCCTGATCTAGCCAAAAAAAAAACGAGGCCCCTTTTAGACGCACCTCCTTGGAGTTCAGGCCCTAATCTGTCATTAACCCTTTCTAAAATCATTGCATTATGAACTATTCCCGGTTGTCCACATTATATACAAGGGGTTTCCAAAACCCTTTAGGACTTAGGTCTTCTTGTCCAATAAGAATTTTTAAAAATTAAACTGCCAGTCGGGGGGGGGGGGGCAGCCGTAAGGCTCCCCTTGCCAGTTTCCTCATTTTTTGCTCCTTTTAATTATCCGTTCTGCGTGTGTGACCCAATAGGATTATACTAAGTTGGCAACGAGTCCTTACCATTCAAACCTCGTATGTCATAAGCGGACTCTAGCAAGCCATTATGACTACCCAAATAGTATAACTTTGAAATCCAAAGTTTCCTAAAATAGAACATAACACAATCTCTTTGTTACACGATGTCTGTTGAACGTAAGCCATGGTCAATGGTCAACTTACCTATGTTCAATGCTTTCTCGATCCCGAATGTATTGATAATACAAATGACATCGATTCAATCAATTCATTTGAGCATGGCTATGCATTTCATCAATACCATTCATCGAGTATCCAAAGCTTGACATCTCTCTTGACGAGGAACAAATCTCATCTTGGCTTATTACTCTTCCCTACATGATTTCGATTACGCCAATCATATTCTTTATAGCTACTTGGTTAAGGGTAACGTTTGAATATGTCAAATGTAATGTTCATTATGTGGAAGACTGTAATAACCTCAGGTCTAGAGATTCCAGTGATATAACTATATGAGACTTAATTATGACATTGTGACCATGACATAAATCTCATAGGGGCCAGTTCAATATTTGTTCTCCAATAAATACCTATAAGTCTAATTGTATCGTATACACATAATCATCATATGATTATCTATTAAACTTATACTAATAATTAATCATAATTATCGGGGACGGGGATTATTATAATAAACATGCAAAAGATATAATAATCAAACATTCAATATCTTTATTAAAGCATAAAGAAAATGATAACTCTAATCATTCAAATAACGTGCCTAGGGCATACACACCAACAATCTCCCACTTGCACTAGGCCTAATTAATGTATCGAATACTCATAGACCTAACATGACCATCATGATTCGCTTGCGGAAGACCCCTTGTCAATCGGTCAGCAATGTTATCCTCAATTGGTACTCTGCATATATTTACGTTTCCCCTATCAATGATCTCTCGAATGATATGAAAATGCCTAAGTATGTGTTTGGATTTCTAATGCAATCTAGGTTCCTTTGCTTGAGCAATAGAACCATTATTATCACAATAAAGGTCTATTGGATAGCAATGCTAGGAACCACCTCTAGTTCACAAATGAACTTCTTAATCCAAACAACCTTTTTAGCAGCATCGGATACAGCTATATACTCAGCTTCAGTTGTAGAATCAGCTACGGTACTTTGCTTAGAACTCTTCCAATAAATAGCACCACCATTAAGCATAAACACAAATCCAGATTGCGATCTTGAATCATCCTTGTCGGTTTGGAAGCTTGCATACGTGTAACCATTTACAACGAGATCATCTTTCAAACCTCCATATATCAAGAATGAGTCTTTAGTCCTTCGCAAGTACTTAAGAATCATCTTGACTACAATACAATGACACTAACCAGGATCTGATTGGTATCTGCTCGTCATGCTCAAAGCATAAGAGACATCGGGTCTAGTACATATCACGGCATACATGATGGATCCAATTGCAGAAGCATATGGGATTCCATTCATTCTCTCACACTCATTAGTTGTCTTAGGACACTGATTCTTGCTAAGAGTTATGCCATGACCAACTGAAAAATTTCCTCTCTTAAAGTTTTCCATGTGGAATCTCTTAAGAACTTTGTCAATATATGTACTTTGACATAAACCAATCAACTTCTTAGATCTATCACGATAGATCTTTATGCCAAGTATGTAGGCGGCTTCTCCCATATCTTTCATTGAAAAACACTTTCCTAACCAAGTCTTTATAAACTGAAGTGCAGGAATGTCGGAACAATAAGCAATATGTAATCAACATATAGCACTATAAATAATACTACGCTCCCACTAATCTTCTTGTATACACAAGGTTCATCTTCATTCTTGATGAATCCAAACTCTTTGACCGATTCATCAAATCGAATATTGTAACTCCTAGACGCTTGCTTTAATCTATAAATGGATCTTTGCAACTTGCATACTTTGTTAGAATTTTCTGGATTTACAAAACCTTCAGGATGTGTCATATATATATCCTCAAGTAAGTTCCCATTAAGGAACGCTGTTTTGACATCCATTTGCCATATCTCATAGTCAAAATATGCGGCTATGGCAAGTAAAATTCTTATAGACTTGATCATTGCTACGGGCGAAAAGGTTTCATCATAGTCAATACCATGATTCTGCCTATACCCCTTCGCTACAAGTCTAGCTTTATAAGTATGCACCTTTCCATCCACGTCAGTTTTATTTTTTAGAACCCTCTTGCATCCTATGGTTTTTACACCTTCGGGCGTATCTATAAAGTTCCAAACTTGATTATCATAAATGGACTTAATTTTAGATTCCATGGCTCCAAGCCAGTTATCTGAATCAGGAGCGGACATCGCTTCTTGATAGGACGTAGGTTCGTCATCAACTATGACTTCTACTTCATTGCTATACGTCATGAGAAATCCATATCTCTCAAGTTCGGATCCCACACTACCAGTTTTCCGAGGAAGTTAAGTATTCTGTTTAGGTTCCACAACTCCTTGTGAAACTTGTTCAGATCCAACCATCGGTTCCATGTTAATTTTGGGTTCTCGAACCTCTTTGAGATTAATTTTACTCCCACTAGTTCTTTTGGAGAGAAACTCTTTCCCTAGAAAAGTACCATCTCGAGCAATAAATACCTTGTTGTCCGTGCGGTTGTAAAAATAACATCCCTTTGTTTCCTTAGGGTAACCTACAAAAATACATTTGTCATATTTTGGTGCAAGTTTCTCAGAGACAAGTCTCTTAACATAAGCCTCACAACCCCAAATTCTCATAAAAGAAAGACAAGGCTTCTTTCCAGTCCACATCTCATATGGAGTCTTTTGAACCGATTTAGTTGGAACTCTATTTAGTGTAAGAACAACAGTTTCTAGTGCATCCCCCCAAAAGGATAAAGGAAGATCAACTTGACTCATCATCGAACGGACCATATCCAATAAAGTCATATTTCTCCGCTCAAATACACCATTCCATTGTGGTGTTCAATGTGGAGTTAATTATGAAACAATTCCACAATCTTTAAGATGATTGTCAAATTCTTGGCTTAAATATTCTCCACCACGATCATATCGAAGTGCTTTAATAGTTTTGCCAAGTTGATTATGTACTTCATTTTGAAATATTCTAAATATCTCAAAAGATTCACATTTGTTTTTCATGAAGTAGACATAGCCATATCTACTAAAATCATCAGCGAATGTTATGAAGTACTGATATCCTACCCTAGCACTGCTGCTCATTGGTCTACACACATCAGTATCTATGAGTCCCAATATGTCACTAGCCCTTTCACTACTCTTAGTAAAAGGTGTCTTAGTCATCTTCCCAAGTAAACAAGACTCATAAGTTATATATGATTCAAAATCATGTGAATCTAAAAGTCCGTCCCCATAGAGTTTTGAGATACGCTTCTCATTAATATGACCAAGACGGTAATGCCACAAATAAGTGTGATTTACATCACTAGGTTTGGATTTCTTATTTACATTATTGTAGACACCCCGCCTTGGACCGCTCACCCCAATTGCACACTTGATTTTGTGTTTCTCCCTCTTTTAAGTATTTTCTGTTAGTTTTTGTTACTTTGGTTAAGTTCCAGACGGGCTCCGTTAAGTCCAGGGGACTAAACTGAATAACAGTTCTAACTTTCTAGTCCATTCTGTCAAAATTTTCCTTTCAGAGTCGCGCGCGTCCTCCCCTTGAGGCCAGACGTGCGCGCCTTCTGCCGCCTAGGTGGGATGCGCGCGCTTCTGGGGTGTGTCAGTTACAGATTCTGCCCAAGAATCTCTCCCTTGCTCATTATACATGATTTTGCCCGGGAAAGATTTCTTGGAGACTCCTTTTGGCACCAAAAAACACACATTTTCAACTATAAAAACCCCTCCAATCCATCATTGGAGGGGACCTAGAACCTTGAATTCCAAGATCTTTCATTAAGCTTTGGCATCACATTCTTTCAGAAGTATTATATACCTTCTCAAAAAGTTGTCTTTGAAGATTACTATAGGTACAATTCTCTTCTACTTTATGTCTTAATATTATTCTTCTTCTTCTTCTTCTTCTTCTTCTTCTTCTTCTTCTTTTTCTTCTTCTTCTTTTTTCAATCAATGTGCAATCACCCAAAACCACTGGGGACATGACACCAATGGCTCTTTCATTACATTGAATTGGCCTAGGAGTTATCTCCTTACATTCTAAACAATAAAACCCCTTTTAAAACCCCTTTTTATCACTATTCAAATAGGAAGAACACATTTATCTTTAAAGTGGATTATGGACAAACAAGACCGACATTGCTCGGGCGAAATGGGTGTTTAAGTACTTCCCATTTGGTAACCTAACCCCCGAACCCTTCATCCCAAAGAATCTCTGTTTTTGTAAATCAAACTTAGGCTCATAAATATTAGGTTTTCTTGTTGGGTTTCGTAGTAACATGCACAGCGGAAAATAGCATTTAAAATTTTATGAAACCCAAAGCCCATAGATCCATTCATATGATTAAATTAAATACTTGCAATATGTATACTAGAAAAACTAACCCTTGATGACTTTGAATTTGGTCTTTGATATTGGTGGAGAAATTGAAGCTTTAATCACGAACAAGTAAGAACACGAACTTTGAAGATGATGAGCTTCACCCTCTAGCGGTATCCACACCTTGAGCGAATATCAAGAACACTTGATCTTGGTTGCTAGACCAATATTGTGAAACACGTTTTCACAATTAATATGAACTATATGGAATTTTATTTGTGTATTATTTTGTTCTTCAATCTAGGATGTCTTAGAACAAAATAAAACCTCTCTCAAACTCTTTGAGATTTGCACAAAAGCATTAGCCTTGATTCTGGCCGAATTTTTCTGTTTATATACAAGTTAGACCTATTCCAAATAGAAAACTTGTGTCTAAACCCGTCCAAAATTCTTTTCCAAATCAAATCAGGAAACCAGTCCCGACATGGTGTGCGGCCGCCCAGAACCACCTGTGCGGCCGCACATCTATCTGGAAGGTTTCTGGTACTTTTTGAGCCAAGCTGTGCGGCCGCCCAAACTCTTTTGTGCGGTCGTACACCTGCCCCAGATTTCCCTAATTTCCAAATTCCTCCAAAGTCCTTATTTAAGATTCGTTCCATTGTGTGTGACCCTCTAGGATTACACTAAGTTGGCAATGGGTTCAAACATGAAACCATAAGATATGATTAGGTTCTAGCAAACCGTCATACCTACCCAAATAGTATAACTAGATACAAGTTCGCATTCCTTTAGAACGTCACAATCCCTTTGTCCACGATGTCATTGAACACAAGTCATGGTCAACAAGTCAACTTGTTTTGTTCAATACTTTCTTAATTCCGAATATGTTGATAATACAAATGACATTGATCTAATCAATTCATTTGAGTCTGGACGAACATTTTCATCAACATCATTCCTACGAGAGGCCTAAGCTTGATATCTCTCCGAAGAGGGACAAATCCATTTAGCTTATTACTCTTCCCACGTGAATCTGATTATGTCAATCATACCCTTTATAACTACCCGGTTAAAGGTAGCGTTTGAATATGTCAAACATAATGTTCATCAAGTGGAAGACTATAATAACTTCATGTCTAAGGATTCGTATGACATAACTAATATGAGATATATGTACGACATAGACCATGACATAAATCTCATACAGCGGGTCATGTCCAGTACCTTGTTCCAACCAAGTACCCATAAATCTAACATGATCATCTCATGATCATTTAGCCTTTATACTAGTGCTTAACAAGTACTAGGGACGGAGATTATTATAAGTAAACATGAACAACAATAATAATCAAAACATCTCTTTATTGATATGAAATAAATGATAACAATTACAACGTTTATTAAACGTGCCTAGGGCACCACTACCAACATTTCTTACGTTCCTCAAAAACGTGGGTGGCGACTCTAAAACACGATTAGACATCCTAGGACGACCCACGCACTCTAGCCCAAATCCGTGGGGGGCTCCCGCCCGGGGTATCTACAGTGGCGACTCTGCTGGGGAATTCTTGAGGGTTAAACTTGTGTTTCTGTTCATAATTCACTTTTCTGGGCATTCTGGAAATTGATATGGGAAGCGCGCGCCTCGGACCTTCATGGTCAAAAGCGCGCGCGTCCCACATCACTTTCCAGAATCGCCCACCTTCCATATGTTCTTCCTATTCTTCCTATTATTTCATGCTAACAAACACTGCAGGGGTTTCATTACACAATCAGGACCAGGGCAATCTCCTGAGTCCATATGTTTCTGACAATCTGACAGGTCAGCCCAGAAGCGGGCACCTCCCTTGTACAATGCGCCAGGCGCGCACTTCCCACAACACCAGCCCGAGGCACGCGCTTCTGGGCCAATTTCCAGGACAAGAACAGGTTTCAGGGACTGAATAGAACAGTGGGGGTGTGGGCACAGTTGCCTGCATCAGAACAGAATTGGACCTTTGGACTGTCTTAATTTTGTGATTATTTACCGGTCACACGGGTGATTCGGGAGTTGTAATTTACGTACTTATGTGTTTTTATCTTTTCTTTTCAAAAAAAAAAAAATTGTCACGTGATAGACCTCACACTACATGCATATTACTCCTATGAATTGCTCACTATCGAGTCGCACAAGTCCATAACCCCAAACCCGTAGAGGCCCGTCCTAGAAAGTTTCAAGCTCCACCCGACCTTGACTCTTTCGAAGCGGTCAACCTCAGCTCGTGGCGTAGTTCAAGACTACATGCCGGGGGTGACCTTTAAGCCTCTCTTTAGCCGAGCACAAACCACACAATTCTAGTTAGGGTCTAACACTCCGTGACCAAGTTAGTTTTCATGTACCGAGATTTCCCTAAACTAATGTTTTCAAATCATACATACCAACTTGTTGATACGGACGCAATAAAAACCCGTCCCCAAAGTGGTTATTTTGGACGAAAATAAAAAATCCGTCCCCGCATGTATGCTTTACTACATTGATTTAGTTTAATCCCGATACATGTAGGATTCACAAACGTGATGGAATCCGATGAGTATATGGGACTGCGAGATGGTCTATACCCCAAAAGGGACCCCGTCCCTTCGACTTATAAAAAAAAAAGAGTTTTTTTTTTCTTATGTGGTTCGAGTCGTGTGCCCAATGTGTGTTCTCAACCTCTTCATGGACCGAAAGTGTGAACCGAGACTGACAAGGGATACTTCTCCAATTATAGGTCCGATTGGTACTCCCCGCGTCTACAGTGATTCATCCAACAGGCTTGTCCGTGAACCGATCACTCCAACAACTTCTACATTATCAATGGCCGGTGACTCCATCACCAACAACACCATGACTCTCGAACAGCTTTCTGCCATGGTTCAAGCACTCCAAGAACAAGTCTCTACCCTTAACCAAGAGGCTCAAACCAAGGAAAACTTGTGGCAAACTCATGTTGACAACCAACAAGCGGCCCACGAGGCCGAGGTCGAACAATTGAAAGCCAAGCTCATCAAGCTCTCCAAGAATAAGGGGGTGAACGACAATGAGCAATCCGAATGGAACCAAGGTTTGTTTGAAAGCCCATATGTTAGTGCCCGTACCAAAAAAATGGGGGAGCCAAGCACCAACAACAACGACCACAAAATGGTCGATTCCATCATGTCCTACATTGATCAGAAATTTGACGGCCTCAACATGGGAAAAGGCTCTAACACAAGCCTTTATCAGTCATCCATTCTCATGAGCACGATGGCCGCTCTCCCCGAAAAGTTCAAAATGCCCGACATTAGCAAGTTCAAGGGAAACTCATGCCCGATGGCTCACATCGAGACTTACATTTGGGCTATGGTTCCAAAGAAGGTCTCCCCAAAGGTGATAGCTCAATGGTTTCCTATCACTCTCGAGGGGGCGGCAAAGGATTGGTATGCAACTCTCCCACTCACTGTCTGTCTTGATTGGGATGCCGCTATACTTGCCTTCAAAAATCAACATCAAGGCAACACCACTCACCGGCCCACAAGGAAAGAGCTCGAGAACACCACTCAAAGAGACAACGAGTCCTTCATTGACTTCACAAGAAGATGGAATGACAAGCTCTCTGAAATTGTTGAGAGGCCAAGCACGAAAGTGCAAATGGACATCTTCCCAAGTGTCTCAAGATTGATCTCCGCACCCACCTAAGTGGGGCTTGTTACTCTGACTTCTCCCAAATGTATGAGGCAGGGGTACGCATGGATGACTTGCTCAAGGAGATAAAAAATCCACTCCTACTTTCAGTTACAAGGCCGCCTCTAGTTCAAACAAAGAGGCTTCTATCAATGCCGTTACTACTGACAAGGGGAATTACAAAAGGGTCCCTCCACCACAAGGCAGCGGTTCCAAAACGGCCGCGTCTACACTCCTCTCAATGGCATGACCATCACCGAGGCCTATGAAGCTCTAAAGGCCAAGGGACAAATCACTCCTCTCCAAGGGTACAAGCAACCACAACCGCTCCGTCCCAACCATGCCCACCACAAGTGGTGTGACTACCATCAATGCACCGGCCACCTCACCGAGGAATGCTTCTCCATCCGCAACACCATCCAAGACCTTATAGACAAGAAGGAATTCCTAATCCCTAATGAGGGTGGTGTCAATGTAATAGAGGTAGGAGAGTTTAAAGGAACCACTCATTCGATCCCTTTTGTTAATGAGGGCTCCGATGGCATGAATAAACTAGACAATTCTTGTTATGTTGTGACTTACGATGAGGTTATGAAGGAAGTCTTAGAGAATAGGAAGAATAAGCTCCAAGGGTCCGTGAATGTGCTCACCCGAAGTGGCTGGTTAATAGCGAGCGCCTCGGTTCCCATGAATACAGCAACCAACACCTCTTCTCAAAGATCAAAAGCACAAGATGATCCTGAAGACCCTTTATTGACACAACTCAAGAAGACGCAAGCCAACATATCCATCTGGGACCTTATTGCATCATTAAAGAAGCACCGAGACCTCGTCATCAAGAACTTGGATGACACATTAGTCTCTCCCGACACAACTCCCGAAGACCTCACAGCAATGATAGGTCACATTCACTTCGGTAATGTCATCACTTTTGCCGACATGGACCTCCCGCCATTTGGGTCAGATCACAATGAAGCCATCTACCTCAAAGTAAAGGCAAGGGGGAAACCCATTTCAAGAGTTTTAGTAGACGGTGGTTCCGCACTCAACTTAATGCCTAGCCGAGTCATGGGCATATTGGGGCTCAAAATCTCCAATTTACAACCTTCTACCCAAGTCATTAGAGGGTACGACAGCACTGCCCGTACAGTCATGGGAATGCTAGAAGTTGATATCGAATTTGGAAGCATGATAACGTCCGTCCCATTTCAAGTACTTGATGTCCCGTCTTCGTTCAACTTACTTTTGGGCTGACCATGGATCCACAGTTCCAATGCTGTCCCTTCCACTCTCCATCAGTGTGTCAAGATCAGAAATGGGGTTGAGATAGTCACTGTCATGGCCGAGAATGTCACCATCCACAGAAATGGGGGATAACCCGTCCACCAAGTTCAACACGGGATAGAAGATTTCAATCTCTCTAGCGTCAACGCCATCGACAAAGAAGGGTGAAGTGCGCAATGGACCCTCGGTAATCCTAAAATCATCCGCATGATGAGGAACATGAATCACTTTCCCGGTCTAGGCCTAGGGAAGCATCAACAAGGAACATTGCACCCCGTAGAGGTTCCTTTTGTCAAAAACAAGTTTGGTTTGGGATACGAGCCTACCGAAGATGACTTAAAATACGAGCAAGTGGTCAAGAGTCAAAAGACCCGAGCTTGCAAAGAAGGTCGACAATATGAAATCCCCAACTTGAGGCCTTACCGCAACACACTGAATGGTTATTTTGTTTGCCAAGGGGAAAATGTTCCGTACGTGATCTTTCCCGAGCCATGGGTTAACAATAAGGGTGTCAGAAAGCCCGGTCTCGAGATCTTTACTGATTGGGAAATTCCAACACAAGAAAGGGAGCCTATTCCAATGTCACCCCGAGAGTGGTGGGGCAAGAAAGTGACTATAGAGTCCGAGGTAGAGATTACCGTGGGGGAAGGACTGACCGATCTAGCCTCCATGTTCGAAGAATTTGCCATCATGGACGATTATCAAATCAACGCCATCTCCGACAACCCAGAAATGGAGAGTCCATCTATCAGCGAGATCCAGCCAAGCTCCGAGCCAATCAACAACTGGTATTCTACGAAGGGGCCCATGGTATCCGAGGAATTTTTAGTCCGAGAAATGGGTTGCATACCCCGCACAGCAACAAAGAAAGAGCGGCTCACACTTGCTTTCGATTCCGAGAGTACTTCTAATACCCTCACCCAAGAGGATATGGAGGCCATAGCCGAGCGTGTGTTTCCTTTCTTTGCTAATGAAAAATTCGATATTTCTGAGTACCCCGAGATTGCAAACATCATAAATGATGAATTAACTAATAACGAACTTAATGAACAAATTAATAACGATTCAAATTATGATGAATTAGACCACAAAAACATAACAAACCTAAACGAACTAGCTCAACAGGTTCGTTGTCGTGGTGAAAATGGTCCAGGGGCTGATGAGGAATTGCATGTTGTTAATCTGGGTACCGACGAAGAGCCGAAAGAAACGAAGATAGGCAGCTTCTTCAAGGGGGAAGACAGAGACAGATTGACTGCACTGCTCAAAGAATTTGTGGATGTATTCGCATGGTCGTACAAAGACATGTCGGGTTTGGATAGGAAGGTCGTCGAGCATAGAATTTCGATCAGAGAGGACGCCAAGCAAATAAAGCAGAAGCTCAGAAAGATCAAACTAGAATGGTCCCTACAAGTCAAAGAAGAGATTGAGAAGCTCCTCAGTGTGGGTTTCATCAAAGTCATTGAGTATCCGACTTGGCTAGCCAACATTGTGACAGTCAGAAAGGCAAATGGCAAGGTTCGAGTTTGTGTGGACTTCCGGGATTTGAACAAAGCTTCCCCGAAAGATGATTTTCTGCTACCAAACATCGACATGCTCGTCGATTCGACTGCCAACTATGAAGTCTGCTCATTTGTGGACGGATTTACCGGTTACAATCAGATTCTCATGTCTAAGGAGGACCAACACAAGACAGCTTTCACAACACCGTGGGGCACTTTCTGCTATACAGTCATGCCGTTCGGGTTAAGGAATGCTGGGGATACCTACCAAAGGTATGTTACGGATCTATTCCATGACATGATTTATAAAGAAATCGAGGTCTATGTAGATGACATCATCATCCATTCAAAGGGAACCAAAGGTCAACATTTGATCGATATTCGCAAGTTCTATGAACGACTCCGACAACACAACATGAGACTCAATCCCGCAAAGTGCACTTTTGGGGTCATCATAGGAAAGATTCTCGGTTACATGGTCACTGAGAGGGGAATTGAAGCCGATCCCTCCAAGATCAAGGCAATCATTGACATGCTTCTTCCAAAGATGCAGAAAGAAATCAAAAGTTTCATGGGAAGACTTCAATACATCAGTCGGTTTGTGCACCAACTCACTTCCTTGTGTGAGCCGATCTTCAAGCTACTCAAGAAGAATGTGGCTCTAGAATGGACCGATGCTTGCCAAGAAGCCTTCGACCAAGTGAAGCATTACTTAACATGCCCTCCAGTTTTGGTTCCAACGCACAAGGAGAAGCCTCTCTTGCTCTATCTCACTGTAAATGATGAAGCCCTAGGGGATATATTAGTACAAGAACAACGAGACTCCACAAAAGAGAATGCTATCTACTTTGTCAGCCACCGGTTTCAAGGAGCTGAGATGAACTACTCTGTCTTAGAGAAGTCTTGTGCGGCATTGGTTTGGGTTACTCAAAAGTTCAAGCATTACATGGAGGCCTTCCCAATCAAGTTGGTAGCAAAAGTGGACCCGCTCCGCTACATCTTCGAGAAGCCTTTCATGTCAACAAGAATAGCCAAATGGTATTTCATGCTCGCCGGCTACGATATCACTTATGTCACACTCAAATCCATCAGGGGGAAAGTGTTCAGTGATCAGCTTGCTGGATTTCCGTGTGACGAAGTGAAGGTGGAAGATGTACAGTTCCCCGACGAGCATTTAATTTGCGCTACAACAGAGGAAAATAAGTGGCAACTTTTTTTCGATGGTGCGGCCAATAAGCATGGATATGGCACAGGGGTGTTACTTGTCGATCCAAAAGACATCTATACTCCAATTGCTATCCGCTTCGAATTTGAGGCCACCAACAACATCGCCGAGTACGAAGCATGCATAGCAGGGCTCAAAGCGGCCCTCGAGAGAAATGTCACGAGCTTAGAGGTATTTGGTGATTCCTTACTCATCATCAATAAGACATTTGGAAAATGGATGATTCAAGACTCAACTCTACAACGGTATGGTCAACATCTCGAGGAGTTGGTTGAACAGTTTCAAGAAATCACCCTCAACTACCTGCCAAGGGACAAGAACCGTTTCGCTGATGCACTAGCCACCATCGCTTCACTGGTCGAAATGCCCGAGGGAAAAATGGTGAAGCCCTTTAAATTTTCCTGAAGGAACAGTCCAGCATACTGCATGAGTATCGGAATCAACGAGGTCCAGGCAAACTCCCCGTGGTATTCAGATATCATGAATTTTCTCAAGAATGGCACTTATCCCGAGAATAGCAATAAGAAGTCTCAGATGGCGTTGCAAAGGCTAGCCTCTTGATATGTACTAATTGGATACCGAGTTTACAGAAGGCACCACGAAGGGATCAATCTCCTATGCGTAAATGAGACTAAAGCTCAAGAAATAATGCATGAGATCCACGAAGGTGATGTGGGCCCCACATGAACGGGTTTATGTTGACCAAGAAGATACTTCGTATGGGTTATTATTGGAGTACCATGGAAAGAGACTGCATTGAGAAAGTCAAAAGCTGCGCCAAATGCCAATTCCATGCCAACCTACAGCACGCTCCACCCTCACAACTTTACAACATGACCACGACATGGCCTTTCTCTTGTTGGGGCATAGACATCATCGGCAAAGTTCACCCTATGGGCAGCAACGGATAATCTTTTATCCTAGTAGCCGTGGACTATTTTACAAAATGGGTCGAAGCACAGGCTTACCGGGTTCTCAACGCCAAGAAAGTGGCTGAATTCCTAAAGACCCACATCATGTGCCGGTACGGTGTTCCTCATGAAATCATCTCAGACAACGGTTCTCACTTTGAGAAAGAGATGAACGTGCTCCTGGTAGAATACAAGATTTCCAAGCACAAGTCATCTCCATACCGCCCTCAAGCAAACGGCGCGGTCGAGGCAGCCAACAAGACAATCGAGACCATTGTGAAGAAAATGGCCTCCACCGGAAGGGATTGGCCCGAAAAGCTACCTCTAGCATTGTGGGTCTACCGCACGTCAATACGGACAGCAACTGGAGAAACTCCTTATGCACTGGTGTATGGTTCCGAAGCTGTACTCCCAATAGAGCTCGAAGTCCCATCCCTACGGGTCCTCCTCGAGAACCAAGTCAATGAAATCGATTGGATGCAAAGTCAATATGAACAGCTAGCTCTACTCGACGAGAAAAGGCTAAGGGCACTCGAACGTACGAGAGCCTATCAACAAAGAATGGCAAGGGCTTTCAACAAAAAGGTGAAGCCTCGAAACATCAATGTGGGAGATTTGGTCCTAAGACAACATCGTCCTAATGCCATGAACCCCCTTGGAAAATGGGGACCCCGATGGATCGGTCCGTACGTGGTCAAGAAGATACTAAGCGGCGGTGCAGTCCGACTCATGGATTTAGATGGAGATCAGCTGCCGAAGGAAGTCAACCTCGAGAAGCTGAAGAGATTCTACGCTTAATAAACGAAGACCATTAAAAAAAAAAAAAAACCTCGCTTGGTTGAAAACCCGCAAGGGCGGCCTAGGCAAAAATTAGAGCACGTGCAAAAAAGAATCCCGCTAGATTGAAAA
This sequence comes from Campanula takesimana, assembly GCA_026119855.1. NCBI lineage: Eukaryota > Viridiplantae > Streptophyta > Magnoliopsida > Asterales > Campanulaceae > Campanula > Campanula takesimana. The sequence continues at coordinate 409,287 of JAOWBW010000279.1, forward strand.
CCCGAAAGGGCGGTCTAGGCAAAAAAACAGGGTGCACAAAAAAAAAAACAAAAAACAAAAAAAAATGGTCTTCGTTTGTTCGAACTTCGAAGACCTGAGCCTCTACACTGGAGGAACGTAGGCAACCCTCGGGTGCGGTCTAAATCATAACAAGGCCAAAATACGTTTACCCCCCCCCCCCCCAAAGTATACACCGAATCCCACTTTGCACCCTAGCGCGAATTTTGTCCCAAAGTCATACCCAATGATTAAATAATCCCACTTTGCACCCCAGCTCCTAACGAAAGTTAGAAATTTAACAGAATATTTAACGAATGGACTAGTTTGTAATGATTATTACTTTTAAGGGTCAAAATGAAAAGTTTTAAATATAAAGTACTAAAAAATTATTTATTTTTTTCCAAATAATTAACATTATCTTAAATTTGCTATAATTAATACTTCTTGAAAATAATACTAATTTTTAAGAAAAAATATTTTTTAAAAAATAATATATATTTTTTAAAATAAAAATTTAGTACGCTTTTTTTATTTTCTTAAATAAAATTATTTAAAAAATTAAGATTTTTTATATTTTTCAAAAATAAAATAAAAATTTTATATTTTCAAGAAATATTAATTATAGCAAATTTAAGATAATGTTAATTATTTGGAAAAAAGAAATAAATGTTTAGTACTTTATATTTAAAACTTTGAATTTTGACCCTTAAAAAGTAATAATCATTACAAACTAGTCCATTCGTTAAATATTCTGTTAAATTTCTAACTTTCGTTAGGAGCTGGGGTGCAAAGTGGGATTATTTAAACATTGGGTATGACTTTGGGACAAAATTCGCGCCGGGGTGCAAAGTGGGATTCGGTGTATACATTGGGGGGGGGGGGGTAAACGTATTTTGGCCTCATAACAAATACCCCAAATCATTTCAAATTAACGAGATGAAATTTTTTATTCGTTCACTGAATTATTTTGATCAATACAATGGAAATGTTGAGCTATTAAAAGACATAAAACATTAAATCCTAAACAAATGGTTTTTTTACTTGCAATCTCTTGGGGTACTAGGAAAAATCTAATTTTCTCTTGGCCTTCGAAGGGCCACCCGAACGACCATCAATCCTACTCTTCTTAGGAGGTCTAGGAACACTGATACGGAACGAAACCTTATGCGCAACAGAACGCCTCCGAGCATAAAAGTCATCCAAAGGGGTACCGAAAAGGTCAGTCAGAATGTTGTTCACATCAGCAGCAACTTCCTTGTATCTCAAAGCACGGCTTGGCTCAAAGTTTTTCCCTAACAATTCAGCCCGAAGAGCATCTACCCAAGTAATGCCGCAGTAAATGGTACCAAAAAAATGATCCAAGTAACTCTCGGGAAGAAAGATACTACCCCGATGCAGAGGGACGGAAGCACATCGATGATGGTCATCTCCCCAAGCCGACTGGAGTTCACTGGAGAAGTCCGGACCCATGTAAGAAACTGGACGAAGCATCCCGTTCCTCAGAAAAGGAATTATCTGTTGACGGCTAAACTGCCTTAGAACCCGTTCTGGTTGGTAAAACGAAGAATCTCTCAACCCGGGTAAAACCACATGCTGAAAACCGAAGGTCCATTCCACAAAAGGGCGAAGACCCCAAGAAGAAGGGCACCACTCAATGTCAGCTGTAAGACGAGAAGCAAAGAATTTCCTCCAACCCTCTTTGGTCAGGTTTCGAATCAACAGTCGTCTTCTATGAACAGCAAAAGGAGAAAGGTCACCATCCGACGCATAAAGCCTGAAATGCTCTCGAAGCCATATGGTCAAAAGCAAGGGGCTTCCTCGTCGCATCCCGTTGTAGATACCCCGGGGGAGCCACGGCTTGGCTAGAGCGGTGAATTATCCTAGGATGTCTAACTTGTTTTAGAGTCGCCACCTATGTTGTGAGGAACATAAAAAAAACCTATTGATTGTAGCCTAAGTTTGATTACGAAAACAGAGATTCTTTGTTTTGAGGTTCGGGGGTTAGATTACGAGATGGGAAGTACCGAAACACCCATCTCGCCCAACTAAAGTTGGTCTTGCTTGATCAAAATCTACATGAATAATAACGTTCTTCTTCTTCTTCTTTAAGTCATGAAAAGGGGCTTTAAAATAGAGTTTGGAATGTAGGAGATAACTCCTTAACCAACCTCAATGAGATGAGGTGATCATTAGAGTCATGTCCCAAAATGATTTGGGTGATTGCACATTTGATTAGAGTAAAAAATAGAGAGAGGAGATGAAGTAGAAAAGAAAGGAAAAGATGGACTTTTACCTACAATTTGAAGACCTTCAAATATTGCTTGAAGAAATCCTTGGAGAACCTTTAGAAAGTGATTTTGGTATAGTTTTTGTAAGTTCAATCTTCGGTTTTTTGAAAATGGAGGTAAAGAGAGGTTTTTATAGGTGAACGAGGGGTTTTTTGGTGCCAAAACTCAGTTACCAAGAAATCCTTCCCGGGCAAAATCCTGTAAATTGAGCAAGGGAGGGAATCCTGGCCAGAAATCTGTAACTGACTCCCAGAGGCGCGCGCTTCCTGCTTTGGGGGCGGGAGACGCGCGCGCCTGGCTCCTAGTGTCGGAGGCGCGCGACTTAGAGAAGGCAATTTTGACAGAATGGACTAGAAAGTCAGCCCTGTCATTCAGTTTAGTCCCTGGACTTAACGAAGTCAGTCAGGAACTTAACGGAAGTGACAGAAACTAACGAGAAACACTTAAAATGGGGAGAAACACAAAATCAAATGTGCAATCGGGGTTAGCGGTCAAAGGCGGGGTGTCTACAGAGCCCCTCGGCGATGTGGACTGCAAAGCAAAACGCGTCGACGAAAGTTAAAAACACCCGCCGAGGTCATCACCAAGAAAAAGCAAAGACTCGATGAAAGCAGGAATTGAAATTGCGAGAGATAGTGGTGAGCTCCCTGTGTGAGCGGCTTTTGTTGATATAGGGGGTGGCATGATCCGTTAGGTGAACCTGCTGGCTGAATGTTTTGAATGAGGCCGTTAGTGAACCGGTTTGATGAATCCGTTAGTGAATCCCTTGAATGAGTCCGTTAGTGAACCCCTGTTGATGAATCCGTTAGGGAATCTGTTTGATGAATCCGTTAGTGAATCCCTTGGATGAGTCCGTTGGTGAACCCTTATTGACGAATCCGTTAGTGAATCCCTTGGATGAGTCCGTTGGTGAACCCTTGTTGACGAATCCGTTAGTGAATCCGTTTGATGAATCCGTTAGTGAATCCCCTGGATGAGTCCGTTGGTGAACCTTGTTGACGAATCCGTTAGTGAATCCGTTTGATGAATCCGTTAGTGAATCCCTTGGATGAGTCCGTTGGTGAAACCTTGTTGACGAATCCGTTAGTGAATCCGTTTGATGAATCCGTTAGTGAATCCCTTGGATGAGTCCGTTGGTGAACCCTTGTTGACGAATCCGTTAGTGAATCCGTTTGATGAATCCGTTAGTGAATCCGTTTGATGAGTCCGTTGGTGAACCCTTGTTGACGAATCCGTTAGTGAATCCGTTTGACGAATCCGTTAGTGAATCCGTTTGATGAATCCGTTAGTGAATCCCTTGGATGAGTCCGTTGGTGAACCCTTGTTGACGAATCCGTTAGTGAATCCGTTGATGAATCCGTTAGTGAATCCCTTGGATGAGTCCGTTGGTGAACCTTTGAGGACGAATCCGTTAGTGAAATTCGTTGATGAAATATTGCTTTGAAGTCTCGTGCCACTTGGAGTCACACTTGACTTTTTGAATTGTGGGGTGCGGGCACAGTTGACCGCGACCAGAAAAATGTTCCTGCTGGGGATGAAATGTTGAGATTGACTCTTGAGGGGGTGTGGCACCCGTGACAGAAATTAGGGAGTTCGGAACCCGTGCCAGAGCGGGTTCTGCGGCAGTTCGGTCGCCAACAGACAATTCCTTTTCCGAAGGACAGAATGCTTCGTCCAGTTGCTTACATGGGTCCTGACTTCTCGAGTGAGCTTCAGTCGGCTTGGGGAGATGACCGCAACCGTTGGGCTTTTGATCCTCTGTATCGGGGGAGTGTCTTCCTTCCCGAGAGCTACTTGGATTATTTATTTGGCACCCTTTACCGTGGCATCACTTGGGTTGATGTGCTTCGTGCCGAGTTGTTGGGAAAGGGTTTTGAGCCTAGCAGCACTTTGAGATATAGGGAGGCTGCTGCTGATTCGAGTAACATTCTCGCTGACCCTTTCGGTACTCCTTTGGATGACTTTTATGCTAGGAGACGTGTTGCAACACAGAAGGTTTCGGTGCGTATTAGTGCTCCTTTGTTACCCAAGAAGAAAAGGATTGAGAGACGATCGGGTGGTCCTTTGAAAGCTAAGAGAAAATTGGATTTTTCTTAGTACCCTAAGAGATTGCAATTAGACCACTTTGTTTTAGGATTTAATATTTTGATGTCTTTTGTTGCTCAATAAATCCGTTGTAATGGTTTGAATAATTCATTGAATGAATAAGAATTGCATTTTGTTATTTGAAGTGAATTGGGTATTTTTGATATGTTTTAGACCGCACCCGAAGGTTGCCTACGTTCCTCCAGTTGGGAGGCTCAGGTCTCCGTAGTTCAAATAAACAAAGACCATTTTTTTTTCTTTGTGTGCACCCTGTTTTTTGCCTAGACCGCCCTTTCGGGTTTTCAATCTAGCGGGCTTCTTTTTTGCACGTGCTCTAATTTTTGCCTAGGCCGCCCTTGCGGGTTTTCAACCTAGCGAGCGATTTTTTTTTTTTTTTTTTTTTAATGGTCTTTGTTAATTAAGCGTAGAACCTCTTGAGCTTGTCGAGGTTGACCTCCTTTGGCAGCTGGTCACCATCTAAATCCACGAGCCGGACTGCACCACCGCTTAGTATCTTTTTGACCACGTACGGACCGATCCATCGGGGTCCCCATTTCCCCAGGGGATTCATGGCATTAGGAGGATGTTGTCTTAAGACCAAATCTCCCACATTGATGTTTCGAGGCTTCACTTTTTTGTTGAAAGCTCTTGCCATCCTTTGCTGATATGCCCTCGTGCGTTCGAGTGCTCTTAACCTTTTCTCATCGAGTAAGGCTAGCTGTTCGTATCGACTTTGCATCCAGTTGACCTCGTTGACTTGATTCTCGAGGAGGACCCGTAGAGATGGGACTTCAAGTTCGATAGGGAGTACGGCTTCAGAACCATAGACTAATGCATAAGGAGTTTCTCCTGTGGCGGACCGTATTGATGTGCGGTAGCCCCACAATGCTAATGGTAGCTTCTCGGGCCAATCCCTTCCTGTTGAGGCCATTTTCTTGATGATGGTCTCAATGGTTTTATTTGCTGGTTCAACCGCGCCATTTGCTTGGGGACGGTAAGGAGATGACTTGTGCTTGGTGATCTTGTATTCTACCAAAAGTTCATCCATTTCCTTCTCAAAGTGAGAGCCGTTGTCGGAAATGATTTCATGAGGCACGCCGTATCGGCACATGATATTAATCTTTACAAATTCGGCCACTTTCTTGGCGTTGAGGGTCCGATAGGCTTGTGCTTCGACCCACTTTGTGAAGTAGTCGACTGCCACTAGGACGAATGACTGCCCATTGCTCCCGGCAGGATGAACTTTACCGATGATGTCTATCCCCAACAAGAGAAAGGCCAAGGTGTGACCATGTTGTAAAGTTGTGAGGGTGGAGCATGTTGCAGATTAGCGTGGAATTGGCACTTGGCACACCTTTTGACTTTCTCGATACAGTCTCGTTCCATAGTGCTCCAATAGTAACCAATGCGAAGTATCTTCTTGACTAGCATAAACCCATTCATGTGGGGTCCGCACTCTCCTTCGTGCACTTCACACATTATCTCTTGAGCTTCGGCCTCATTGGCGCATAAGAGATTGATCCCGTCGTGGTGCCTTTTATAGACTCGGTCCCCAATCAGTACGAACCGAGAGGCTATCCTTTGCAGAGCTGCTTGAGACTTCTTATTGCTATTCTCGGGATAAGTGCCTTCTTTGAGGAAGTTCATGATATCCGAATACCACGGAGAGTTTATTTGCATCTCGTTGATCTCGATACTCATGCAATATGCCGGACTGTTCCTTCGAGCAATTTTGAAGGGCTTCACCATTTTCCCTTTGGGCATTTCGACTAATGAAGCTATGGTGGCCAGTGCATCGGCGAAGCGATTTTTGTCCCATGGCAGGTAGTTGAAAGTGATCTCTTGGAATTGTTCAACCAGTTCTTCAAGGTGCTGACCATACTGTTGGAGAGTCGGGTCTTGGGTTCGCCACTTTCCCGATTGCTGATTGATAAGGAGCAAAGAGTCGCCGAATACTTCTAGTTCTGTGATGTTTCTGTCGAGGGCTACTTCGAGCCCCGCTATACATGCTTCGTACTCGGCAATGTTGTTGGTAGCATCGAATTCCAGGCGGATGGAAATGGGAGTGTAGATGTCTTTTGGATCGACAAGCAATACTCCTATACCAAAACCATGTTTATTGGCGGCGCCATCGAAAAAAAAGTTGCCACTTAATTTCCTCGGTTGCAGTACAAATTAAATGCTCGTCGGGGAACTGTACGTCTTCCCCCTTCACTTCGTCACACGGGAATTCGGGAAGCTGGTCACTGAACACTTTCCCCCTGACGGATTTTAGTGTGACGTAAGTGATATCGTAGCCGGCGAGCATGAAGTACCATTTGGCTATTCTTGTTGACATGAAAGGCTTCTCGAAGATGTAGCGGAGCGGGTCCACCTTTGCTACTAGCTTGATCGGAAAAGCTTCCATATAGTGTTTGAGCTTTTGAGTGACCCAAACCAATGCTGCACATGACTTCTCTAAGACAGAGTAGTTCTTTTCGCCTCCTTGGAATCGGCGACTGACAAAATAAATGGCGTTCTCCTTTGTGGACTCTCGTTGCTCTTGTGCTAACATAGCCCCTAGGGCTTCATCATTGACAGTGAGATAGACCAACAGAGGTTTCTCCTTGTGCGGCGGAACTAGAACAGGAGGGCACGTCAAGTAATGCTTCACTTGGTCGAAGGCTTCTTGGCACGCGTCGGTCCATTCTAGAGCCACATTCTTCTTGAGTAGCTTGAAGATTGGCTCGCACATGGAAGTGAGTTGGTGCACAAACCGACTGATGTACTGCAGTCTGCCCATGAAACCTTTGATTTCTTTCTATGTCCTTGGAGGAGGCATGTCAATGATTGCCTTGATTTTGGAGGGGTCTACTTCAATTCCCCTTTCTGTGACCATATAACCAAGAACTTTGCCTCGGATAACCCCGAACGTGCACTTTGCAGGGTTGAGCCTCATCTTGTGTTGACGAAGCCTTTCGAAGAACTTGCGGAGATCGATTAAATGTTGACCATCGGTCCCTTTGGAGTGAATGATCATGTCGTCCACATAGACCTCAATTTCTTTGTGAATCATATCATGGAACAAGCCTGTCACGGCTCTTTGGTAGGAAGCCCCAGCATTTCTTAACCCAAATGGCATGACTGTGTAGCAAAAAGTACCCCACGGTGTTGTGAAGGCTGTCTTGTGTTGATCTTTTTCGGCCATGAGAATCTGATTGTACCCAGCGAACCCATCCACGAATGAGCGAACCTCATAGGCAGCAGTGGAGTCGACCAGCATGTCGATATTAGGGAGTGGAAAATCATCCTTTGGGGAAGCTTTGTTTAAATCCCGGAAGTCCACACAAACTCGAACCTTGCCGTATGCCTTCCTGACTGTCATGATGTTGGCTAACCATATCGGATACTCGATAACCTTGATGAAACCCACACTGAGGAGCTTCTCAATCTCTTCTTTGACCTGCAGAGACCATTCTGGCTTGATCTTTCTGAGCTTCTGCTTTACTGGCCTGGCATCTTCTCTGATCGGAATCCTGTGCTCCGCTACCTTTCTGTCCAAACCCGGCATGTCTTTGTATGGCCATGCGAACACATCCACAAATTCTCTGAGCAGTGCAGTCAGTCTGTCTCTGTCGTCCCCTTTGAAGAAGCTTCTGATCTTAGTTTCCCTTGGCTCTTCGCCGGTACCCAGATTAACAACATGCAATTCTTCGTCAGCCCTTGGACCATTTTCACCACGACTACGGACCTGTTGAGCAAGTTCATTTAAGTATGTTGTGTTTTCGTGGTCTATCTCATCATAATTTGAATCGTTATTAACTTGTTCATTAAGTTCATTATTTGTTAATTCATCATTTATGATATTTGCAATCTCGGGGTACTCAGAAATATCAAATTTTTCATTAGCAAAGAAAGGAAACACACGCTCGGCTATGGCCTCCAAATCCTCTTGGGTGAGGGTATTAGAGACACTCTCGGACTCGAAAGTAAGTGTGAGCTCTTCCTTTGTTGCTGTGCGGGGTATCCAACCCATTTCTTGGACTAAGAATTCCTCGGATACCACGGGCCCTTTCGTTGAATACCAATTGTTGATCGGCTCGGAGCTTGGCGGGATCTCACTGATAGTCTCGTTCATGATGACGGTGTCATGGATGGCGTTGACTTGGCATTCATTCATCATGGCAAGCTCTTCGAACATGGAGGCTAAATCTGTCAGTTCTTCCCCCACGGTGATTTCTGTCTCGGATTCTATAGTCATCTTTCTTCCCCACCATTCACGGGGCGACATGGGAGTTGATTCCCTTTCGGATTTCTGGATCTCACAATCGGAGAAGATTTCGAGACCGGGCTTTTTGACACCCTTATTGTTAACCCACGGCTCGGGAAAGATCATGTATGGAACGTCTTCCCCTTGGCGGACGAAATAATCATTCAACGTCTTGCGGTAAGGCCTTAGATTAGGGACCTCACAACGACGGCCTTCTTTACGAGCTCGGGCCTTTTCGTTTTTGATTGCTTGCTCTTGTTTCAAGTCTTCTTTGGAAGGCTCGTACCCCAAACCGAATGTGTTCTTTACAAATGGGACTTGCACGGGATGTAGGATTCCTTGTTGATATCTCCCTAAGCCTAAACCAGGGAAGTAGTCCATATTCCTCATCATGCGGAGGACTTTGTGATTGCTGGGGGTCCATGATCCGTTTCCCCCTTCTTTGTCAATGGCGTTGATTGAGACGCCGGAGAGAGTGGAGTCTGGTAAACCATGCTGAACTTGGTGGACGGGCTCACCTTTTCTGTGGATAGTGACGTTTTCAGCCATGACGGTCACTATTTCATCACCATTTCGGATCTTGACACATTGGTGGAGAGTTGACGGTACGGCATTAGCACTGTGAATCCATGGTCGACCCAAAAGTAAGTTGAACGAGGCCGGGATATCAAGCACTTGGAATGGAACGGACATGACCATGCTCCCAAACTTGATGTCTATTTCGATCATACCCATGACTGTACGGGCGGTGCTGTCATAACCTTGGATTACTTGAGTAGAAGGCTTCAAATCGGAATCCTTAAGCCCCAGTATGCCCATGATTCTGCCAGGCATGAGATTGAGTGCGGAACCACCGTCCACTAAGACTCTTGAGATGGGCCTCCCCCTTGCTCGTACCTTGAGGTAAATAGCTTCGTTGTGGTCGGAACCAAATGGTGGAAGGTCCATATCGGCAAAGGTGATGACGTTACCAAAATGAATGTGACCGATCATTGCCGTGAGGTCCTCGGGAGTAGTATCGGGAGAAACTGATGTATCATCGAGATTGCGGATGACAAGATCTCGGTGTTTCTTTGAGGATGCAATGAGGTCCCAAATAGAGATGTTGGCTTGAGTTCTCTTGAGTTGTACAAGTAGAGGAGAGTGTTGCAAGCTTGCGGCCTTTGAGAAGAGGAGCTCGGTGCGGAAGTGGAAGGGTTGCTTGCTATGACTCGACCGGATCGAGTTAGCATGTTGACGCCATCTTGCTTCTTTTTCCTATTCTCTAGTACTTCCCTCATTCCCCTCATCGTAAGTCACTACATAACAAGAATTGTCAAGTTTATTCATAACATTGGGGCCCCCATTCACAATTGGGATTGAATGGGTGGTCCCCTCGAGTTCTCCTATCTCTATTACATTGACATGCTCGTCATTAGCCACTACAAATTCTTTCTTATCTATGAGATCTTGAATGACATTGCGGAGAACGAAGCAAACCTGGGTGGTGTGGCCACTATATTGGTGGTAGCCACAATATTTGTGGTGAGCATGATTGGGGTAGACCGTCTTGGGTTGGTACCCTTGCACGGGTGTGACTTGACCCTTTGCCTTGAGGACCTCGAACACTTCAGTTTGAGTCATGCCTTGGAGAGGCGTGTAGACACGGTCACTTCGGGACTTCTTCCCTTGAGGTGGAGGAACCTTTTTGTAATTCCCCTTGTCGATAGTGACGGCGTTGACCGAGGCCTCTTTTGTGGAGTTGGAAGCGGCCTTGTAGCGGTAAGTAGGAGTGGCCTTCTTAATCTCCTTGAGCAAGTCATCCATGCGTATCCCCGCCTCATACATTTGGGAGAAGTCGGAGTAGCAAGCCCCACTTAGGTGGGTGCGGAGATCAATCTTGAGACACTTGAGAAATATGTCCATTTGCTCTTTTGTGTTTGGCCTCTCAACAATTTCAGAGAGTTTATCATTCCATCTCCTTGTGAAGTCGATGAAGGACTCATTGTCTCGTTGAGTAGTGTTCTCTAGCTCTTTCCTTGTGGGCCGGTGAGTGGTGTTGCCTTGGTATTGGTTCTTGAAGGCAAGCATGGCGGAGTCCCAATCAAGACGGACAGTGAGCGGGAGAGTAGCATACCAATCTTTTGCCGCCCCCTCGAGAGTGAGAGGAAAGCATTGAGCCATCACCTTGGGGGAGACCTTCTTCGGAACCATTGCCCAAATATAAGTCTCAATGTGAGCCATAGGACAAGAGTTGCCTTTGAATTTGCTTATGTCGGGCATCTTGAACTTATCGGGAAGAGCGGCCATAGTACTCATGAGGATGGATGATTGATAAAGGCTTGTGTCGGAGCCTTTCCCCATGTTGAGCCCATTGAATTTTTGGTCGATGTAGGCCATGAGAGAATCCACCATTTTGGGCTCATTGTTCTCGGAACTCGGCTCCCCCATTTTCTTGGTGCGGGTGTTGACATACGGACTCTTGAACAAACCCTCGGTCCATTCGGATTCATCATCATTGTTCTTGTTCTTTCCCTTGGCAAGGTTAGTGAGCTTTTCTTTCATTAGCTCCATCTCGGCCTCGTGGGCCTCCCTTTGGCTGTCGAGGTGGGATTGCCAAATGTCGTCTTTGCTTTGTGCCTCCTTGTTAAGGGTGGAGACTTGCTCTTGGAGGAGTTGGACCATAGTTGAGAGCTGTTCGAGAGACATGGTGTTGCTGCTGCCGGTCATGGTTGATGTTGGAGCTGTTGGAGTGATCTCTTCACGGACTAACCGATTTGCTGAATCCCGGTAGACTCTGTAAGTACCAATTGAACCTATATTGCAGAAGAGGCCCTTGTCAGTCTTGAGTAACACTTGCGGTCCATGAAGAGGCTTAGAACACACAGTTGGGGACACGACTCGAACCACATAAGAAAAGACTTTTTTTTTTTTTTTATAAGTCGGAGGGAATGAATCCCTTTTGGGGTTTCTAAGAAAATAATGGAATCGTCACACTAGTATATAGACCATCTCGCGGTCCCATATACTCATCGGATTCCATCACGTTTGTGAATCCTACATGTATCGGGATTAAACTAAATTAATGTAGTAAAGCATACATGCGGGGACGGATTTTTATTTTCGTCCAAAATAACCACTTTTGGGGACGGATTTTTATTGCGTCCATTTCAACAAATTGGCATGTATGATTTGAAGACGTTAGTTTAGGGAAACCTCGGTACATGGAAACCGACTTGAGTCACGGAGTGTTAGACCCTAACTAGAATTGTGTGGTTTGTGCTCGGCTTGAATATGAGGCTCAAAGGTCACCCCCGGCATGTAGTCTTGAACTACGCCACGGGCTGAGGTTTACCGCTTCGAAAGAACCAAGGTCTGGTGGAGCTTGAAACTTTCTTGGACGGGCCTCGACGGGTTTGGGGTTGGACTTGTGCGACTCGATAGTGAGAAGTTCATAGGAATATGTGCATGTAGTGTGAGGTCTAACAAGTGACAAAATTTTTTTTTTTATATATATTTTTTTTTTTGAAAAGAAAGAAAAACACACAAAACACATAAGCACATAAAATTACAACTCCCGAATCACCCGTGTGACCGGTAAATAAAACACAAAATTAAAACAGTCTGAGGGTTCAATTCTGTTCTGATGCAGGCAACTGTGCCCACACCCCACTGTTCTGCTCAGTCACTGAAACATGTTTCTGTTCTGGGAATCAACCCAGAAGCGTGCGCCTCTGAGTGATTATGTGGGACGCGCACGCATGGCGCAATGCTTATGGGAGGCGCGCGCTTCTGGGCACACCTGTCAGAATGTCAGACTTTGGACTCAGGGGATTGCCCTGGTCCTATGTTCATATTGTAACCCCTGCAGAAGGATTAGTGCAGAATAACAGAAGAAGAAGATGAAGAACATGAAGAAGTGGGCGATTCTGGTTCTTGATGCGGGATGCGTGCGCCTTAGGCTTTAGAGGCCAGACGCGCGCGCCTCCCCCATCAGGAATCAGAATGCCCAGAAAAGATGTAGATTTCGATCAGAATGCAAGTTTAACCCTCAAGTACTCCCCAGCAGAGTCGCCACTATAGATACCCCGGGGGAGCCACGGCTTGGCTAGAGCGGTGAATTATCCTAGGATGTCTAACTTGTTTTACAGTCGCCACCTATGTTTTGAGGAACATAAGAAAAACCTATTGATTGTAGCCTAAGTTTGATTACGAAAATAGAGATTCTTTGTTTTGAGGTTCGGGGGTTAGATTACGAGATGGGAAGTACCGAAACACCCATCTCGCCCAACTAAAGTTGGTCTTGCTTGATCAAAATCTACATGAATAATAACGTTCTTCTTCTTCTTCTTTAAGTCATGAAAAGGGGGTTTAAAATAGAGTTTGGAATGTAGGAGATAACTCCTTAACCAACCTCAATGAGATGAGGTGATCATTAGAGTCATGTCCCAAAATGATTTGGGTGATTGCACATTTGATTAGAGTAAAAAAGAGAGAGAGGAGATGAAGTAGAAAAGAAAGGAAAAGATGGACTTTTACCTACAATTTGAAGACCTTCAAATATTGCTTGAAGAAATCCTTGGAGAACCTTTAGAAAGTGATTTTGGTATAGTTTTTGTAAGTTCAATCTTCGGTTTTTTGAAAATGGAGGTAAAGAGAGGTTTTTATAGGTGAAAGAGGGGTGTTTTTGGTGCCAAAACTCAGTCACCAAGAAATCCTTCCCAGGCAAAATCCTGTAAATTGAGCAAGGGAGGGAATCCTGGCCAGAAATCTGTAACTGACGCCCAGAGGCGCGCTCTTCCTGCTTTGGGGTCGGGAGGCGCGCGCGCCTGGCTCCTAGTGTCGGAGGCGCGCGACTCAGAGAAGGCAATTTTGACAGAATGGACTAGAAAGTCAGCCCTGTCATTCAGTTTAGTCCCTGGACTTACCGAAATCAGTCAGGAACTTAACGGAAGTGACAGAAACTAACGAGAAACACTTAAAATGGGGAGAAACACAAAATCAAATGTGCAATCGGGGTGAGCGGTCCAAGGCGGGGTGTCTACACACGCCCGTACGATGTAATTCGTCCAGACCATGCAAAGTTTTCCCCACTATGAGAGGGATTATACTGAATTGTTGCTCCTTCGCCTGCAACACAATCGCAGCCAACTGCGCATCCGCAGTACCCAGAGGAGCGACAAACAGAACCTCGCTGAAATGACAGACAACCATGGCATTTCTCTTAAAAGACTGAACCGCGACATCTTCCGAATGCAAGCTGAAAAACATCGGAAGCTCAGTTATGTCAACAATGGTCCCGTGCATCATCTTCTTCACCTCTCCAACAGGGAGATTCAGAAGGTCTACCCAAGAGTCAACAACAATGCGGTGATACTTAGGGACGGCAATCCGACCAGCCAAAGATATACCAAGAATGGCCCCAAAATCATCGACAGTCGGCACCATTTCATTAGCCGAAAAGTTTAAAGTATGGCTATCACAATCCCAAAAGGCTGCAGCGGCCTTCAACAAATCCCAATCCACCTTCAATGTCCGCAAAGTAAAAAGAATTCGAAACCCGAAATCTTTGATAAAAGCATTTTTGGGATAAGTCTTGAAAGAATACACGAAGGTCGACAAATCCTTCTCGTAATTACTAGCAACCTCGGCATCAAGACTAAAAAGGTTAGAGGCCATGGGAAAGAAGATTACAAGCAAAATTGAGCAATAAAATGTTGTTCAAAAAATGGCAAAAGAGAGCTGTTAGAATCAAATTGTCGACCAGAAGCTGATATTATAGCTGTTGGGTGATCTTTTGGCCAGCAAATGTTAGGCCCCGAATTTTGCCTCCCAGAGGCACGCGCCCCCCGACACCGGTATGAGCGGCGCGCGCGTCCCATCGCCAAGAGAGGAAGCTCCCGCGTCCCAGGTCAGAAGTGCTTCAGAAACGGCCCTTGTCAGTTCAAAAGGCAACCCAGGCACTTCAAAATGCCTTCAACCTGCAACAAGTTCAAAATCCCAACAGCAAGGGAACACTCAAACATCTCCATCCTTGAGCACCAAGTTGGGCACACGTTGATTTGGTCCTCCCTTAAGGCATGTCTAAAATTGAAAGTAGGACATGAATTCTCACTAAAAAAAAAGTTAGGGTGTCCTTCTTTAATTCTTAAAGATCAGTTTTTACAATTCATCCCCAGCAGAAAGCACTCCGCAGTCAACTGTGCCCGCACCCCACCAAAACTCAAAGTCAAACAGTCAACATCAAAATACGACTCACGGCAACAACGTGGTCCTGGGTGAGTCACAAAATCACCACCTCCTCATCAAGCAAAATCTACATCCATTCCAGCAGACGGTCCTCTGGGTCCCGCATTCGAGCAGACGGTCCCTCGGTACCCACTATTCCAGCAGACGGTCCTTTGGATCCCGCATTCAAGCAGACGGTCCCTCAGTACCCGCTATTCGAGCAAATGGTCCTCCGGGTCCCGCATTAAAGCAGACGGTCCTCTGGGTCCCACATTCAAGCAAACGGTCCTCTGGGCCCTGCATTCCAGCAAACGGATCTCGCCACCGGCAAACAGGTCCCGCTTCCAGCAAACGGATCTCGCTACCAGCAAACGGATCCCGCTTCCAGCAAACGGATCTCGCCACCAGCAAACAGGTCCCGCTTCCACTAAACGGACCCCCAGGTCCCGCTGTCGGCCACGGTGGGCCACTTCATGCCACCGAACCTTTTATTATCAACCAAGCCGCTCACACAGGGAGCGCACCTCTATCCCTTGCAATTTCAAATTCCTGCTTTTATTGAGTCTTTTCTTTTTCTTGGTGATGTCCTAGGCGGATGTCTTTCTTTCGTCGGCGCGTTTGCTTTGCAATCCACACCACCGAGGGCTCTGTAGACACCCCGCCTTGGACCGCTCACCCCGATTGCACACTTGATTTTGTGTTTCTCCCTCTTTTAAGTGTTTTCTGTTAGTTTCTGTTACTTTGGTTAACTTCCAGACGGGCTTAGTTAAGTCCAGGGACTAAACTGAATAACAGTTCTAACTTTCTAGTCCATTCTGTCAAAATTGGCCTTTCAGAGTCGCGCGCCTTCTCCCCTTGAGGCCAGACATGCGCGCCTTCCGCCGCCTAGGTGGGATGCGCGCGCTTCTGCGGTGTGTCAGTTACAGATTCTGCCCAAGAATCTCTCCCTTGCTCATTATACATGATTTTGCCTGGGAAAGATTTTTTGGAGACTCTGTTTGGCTCCAAAAAAATACACATTTTCAACTATAAAAACCCCTCCAATCCATCATTGGAGGGGACCTGGAACCTTGAATTCCAAGATCTTTCATCAAGCTATGGCATCACATTCTTTCACAAGTATTATATACCTTCTCAAAAAGTTGTCTTTGAAGATTACTATAGGTACAATTCTCTTCTACTTTATGTCTTAATATTCTTCTTCTTCTTCTTCTTCTTCTTCTTCTTCTTCTTCTTCTTCTTCTTCTTCTTCTTCTTCTTCTTTCAATCAATGTGCAATGACCCAAAACCACTTAGGACATGACACCAATGGATCTTTCATTACATTGAATTGGCCTAGGAGTTATCTCCCTACATTCTAAACAATAAAACCTCTTTTTATCATTATTCAAATAGGAAGAACACATTTATCTTTAAAGTGGATTATGGACAAACAAGACCGACATTGCTCGGGCGAAATGGTTGTTTAAGTACTTCCCATTTTGTAACCTAACCCCCGAACTCTTCATCATAAAGAATCTCTATTTTCGTAAATCAAACTTAGGCTCATAAACATTAGGTTTTCTTACGTTCCTCAAAAACGTGGGTGGCGACTCTAAAACACGATTAGACATCCTAGGACGACCCACGCACTCTAGCCCAAAGCCATGGGGGGCTCCCGCCCTGGGGTATCTACAATTATAGATATCCTCATTATTTCCATTCTCAACATGAAGGACATAAAGGTCATTAAATGAACATGCAGTATAATAAATCATATCATTTAAATAAATAGAAAACTTCTTATTTTAAATAAGAAAAGTATAACCTTCATTATCCAAACAAGAAATTGAAATAATATTTCTACTCAAATCCGGAACGTAATAACAATTGTTCAAAATAAGAATTAATCCGCTAGGTAAAATGACATCATATTCCTATGGCTAATGCAGCAACTCTTGCTCCATTCCCCACGCATAGGTCCACCTCGCCATCTTTGAGTAGCCTCCTATTCCTTCGTGCCTGCACATTTAAACAAATGTGAGATCCACATCTGGTATCTAATACCAAGAAACTAGAAGTAGAAATGAGTATATCTATAAAATAGATACCTGAAGTAGAAGCACTCCCACTGTTGTTCTTCTTTTTCTTTTGTTCCTTGTAAACCTTGCAATTACGTTTCCAATGACCAATCTTATTACAGTGGAAATAGATTGCATCCTTTTGGGAATTTGGTTTAGCCACCACAGCATTGGCAACAATTGCCTTGATTATTTTGGGTTTGACAACTTTTGCCTTACCATTTCCTTTCGCTTTAGAGCACTTTCCTTATTTTGACGCCACAAGCACAGGAGAAGCTTCTTTAATGATTTTCTTTTCTGATGTCTTTAGCATCCCATGCAACTCAGACAAAGTCTTATCCATACCATGCATATTAAAGTTCATGACGAACTGATTATAGCTTTTAGGCAATAAATCAAGAATAAAATCAGTAGCCAACTCAACAGAGATGGGATGGCCAAGCCTCTCTAGATGCTCAAAGTGGGCCTTCATCTTCAAAACATGAGGACCCACCGCTTATCCTTCACTCATCTTTCATGAGCTCAGAGCAGCTATGGTATCGAACCTTTCCTACCTTGATTGTTCTTGAAACATATCTTTCAACTGAGTGCCTATATCATAGGCTTCCAAGTGTTCAAGAGTCATCTGAAACTCAAAACACATGGAAGAAAGCATGAGACAACCAACCTCACGAGAATCATTTTTGTGCTTCTTGTAGGCGTCTCTCTCTGCCCTTGGGGCAGTGACAGCAGGTTCCTTCTCAGGAATGGGTTCATCAAGAATGTACAGTTTATCCTCATGCTTTAGAACAATTCTAAGGCTTAGGATCCAATCCATGAAGTTAGTACCACTCTTGAAGCTTTTTTTCTCAAGGATAGATCGCAATGACAGTGATTTAGTGTTGTTAGCCATTATCTACAATTATGCAAACATGTAACCACATATAAGTACCAACTTAATTAAAGATATTTTAATTTAGTATTTACTCCCCCTAAATTATATAACCTTCATATACATCCAATGTATGATATAATTCAAGTGTGCTAAGATCCAACTTTAATTTAATTTCAAGTCCGCTTTGGCGATACTGCTCAAAATTAAATTAATTAGGTAGACAACTCCTTGTCAATCATATCATATATGACTCTTAGATCCTTTATGAGATTTTAGACATTTTATGTCTAACGTGTTTTAATCTCATCAGTGCCATTAGGCCCAAAACCCTTTTCATGGCCTAATTAAGTCAAACCATTTTAAACGTGTAGGAATCACTCTTATCTCATCTTGCTTATAGATGATAGAATTAATGCGCCTCGCTTTGGCAGAGCCCGCATAAAACTACCTGTTAGTACCCGATCTGAAAATAAGTTTATTAGGGATTTCCCAAATACACAAGGACTTTATAGGAATTACAAACCTTGCAAAGACTTGTCCCGGATTCCCAAAATATACCTCATTGTTCTAGAACATCTTAAAGATGGCCAAAATAGGGTTTCCATAAAACATGCAAAACCCTAGCTTAATAATTAAGTCAGCCAGGAATGATGGCCACGCGGCCACATTCGCCCAAGCTCCAACCTTGGCCACGCGGCCAACATCGCCGCCGCCCTCCATCTTGGCCACGCGGCCACATCCGCCCCGGATGATCTGGACCGTCAGATCTCTCCATCAGTTTCCTATTTAAAGACCTCCCTTGCCTCATAATTGGGGGATCCGAATTTTAGAGCTTCCAAGTGACGATTTTGCTCCCAAATCAAGTCATTCAAGCCTCCAAGAACACTCTCAAGAATCCCAAGAAGATCCAAGGTTATTTCTTGTCAACAAAGGTAAGTTTTCTAACTTTTTCTTCATGTTCTTGCCATATTATTAATTTAGATCCATGATATTCATATTCTTAATATGTTTATTCATATGTTCTTCATAACATATTCTTAATATGTTTATTCATGTGTTCTTCATAATATTCATATTCTTAATATGTTTATTCATGTGTTCTTCATAATATTCATGTTCCTAACATCTTTATTCATATTTTCTTCATGACATTCATATGTTCATAATATGTTTTTCATATGTTCATCATGTTCTTAGATTAAAACCTTATTTATGCTATATTTAGGGTTGCGATCTTCATGTTAACATGTTATTTCATAGCCGATGATGATCTAGGGTTCATCAACCCGAGGATGATCTAGGAACTACTTCTAAACCCTAATCTTTAGGTAATTCCCACTCATTATGCATGATCCTGATTCTTCTGCCTATTCTAAATTCTTCTCGAACTACGCTGACCTGAGCTTCTCACATTGAGAGGAACATAGGCAATCTTCAGATCCGGTCTCAATCACTAACATACTACATACACCGCATCATGATAGAAAGACCGATCAATTCGGGCAATAGGAGTGATAACGTGAATATTCTTCTCTTGTTGTAATTTGACCCCCGAACCCATTAAACATGCTTTTTCTCAAAGTTTTGGCTATAATTAAAACTGCGTGGCGACTCTCATAATTTTAATGTTGCTATGAATATCCCAAATTCAAACACACGTATTCACAGTGGCGACTCCGCTGGGGACTGCTTTGAAACTTTTTCAAACTTAGTGGGTCTAACTTTTGTTTACATCATGATGTTTGCCATGTTTACACATGCACCTCACACTTTGCCATGTTTACACATACACCTCACACTTTGCCATGTTTACACATGCACCTCACACTTTGCCATGTTTGCACATGCACCTCACACTTTGCCATGTTTGCACATGCACCTCACACTTTGCCATGTTTACACATGCACCTCACACTCTGCCATGTTTGCACATGCACCTTGTATTTTTGCCATGTTAATATGTGTACCTTGTATTTTTTCAATACATGTATTTTTTGTACTTTCCCTATAGTACTAAGGTCAAACGAGACTTTGCTATGCTCCTTTGTACATTCTTATCCTCTCCCTCTTCTCTCTCTCTTGCATTGCATTGCATCATTCAAGCATTCAAAAACTTCTCTCTTTTCTCCCTAAAAAGAATTAGTTTCTTGCCACACACTACCACTAGTCCGTGTCAGCACTGCACAGGTCCCCATTACCCGGAGTATTCGATGTGCAGGAATTTGTGCGCTACTGTCGCACTCTTTTCGAGTCACTCGTCTACTCCACTCACCGTGTACGTTCCACGAGCGGTGGGAACCTTTATCCTACCCGTGTCAACCCACACATAGAGATTAGGACACTCCTTGGACCAACCATTTAGGATGTAAATAAATGCAAAACTTTTCGTCAAATAAAATGTGCATTGCATCTAGGCGACCTCTAAGGTCCATCGCTCACCCCTTGGGCTATCTATAAAAATTCCTCATCTTGGCCTATCTAGGTTACCTACGCATCATTGCGATCCATTTGGGTCTACCCTTCATCTCGACCCGCTTTGGTCAAAATCCCACCATCCTTTGGCCTTTTAGGACAACTTTATCTACCTTTGACCTCCTAGGTCAACCTTTGACCGCCTAGGTCAACCTTCCCAACCTTTGACCTCCTAGGTCAACCTTTGACCCCCTAGGTCAACTTTATCAACCTCCGACCTCTTAGGTCAACCCTTGACCACCTAGGTCAACCTTATCACCTCAGACCCCTTAGGTCAACCCTTGACCTCCTAGGTCAACCTTATCACCTCCGATCTCTTAGGTCAACCCTTGACCTCTTAGGTCAACCTTTGACCCCCTCGGTCAACATTATCACCCGTTGACCTCTTAGGTCAACCTTTGACCTCCTAGGTCAACCCAATCACCTTTGACCTCTTAGGTCAAACTTGGACTCCTAGGTCAACCTTATCCGTTTTCGACCTCTTAGGTCAATCTTTGATTCCATAGGTGAACCCAATTACCTTTGGTCTTAAGCCGCTTAGGTCGAACATTCATCTTGACCCACCTAGGTCATTATTTGACCCACCGTTGTCCAGACCAACCTAGGTCAACCCGTTTAGGTCCAACTTGTCCGTCTTAGGTTAAAACTACCCCTTCACCTTTGACCCGTCAAGGTCAACCCGTGACCCGCTTAGGTCCACTTACCTATCTTGGAACCATCTAGGTCAATCCCCAACCTTCCTTAGTCCACCAACCCGAATAGGTCAACCTTTGACCCGCTTAGGTCAAACCATGCCTATCCCGTTTAGATCATCCCATAGGCAACCCGTTACAACCCGCTATCTTGATCCATTCACCATATAGGTCAATCCAACCTTTTCTCAATTAGGTCGACCTATCCTACACCCATCTAGGTCAACCCACCATTATTGTCGAATTCTAGCTTGAACCACTTCTTGTCTCAAACCTTAGGTCAAACCTTAGGTCAAATTTAGGTCAAACCTTAAGTCAAACCATACCCGACTCAATCAAAAGCAACTCCTATAGGTCTTCCTCACCCATGCTTGACCAAGGACCGAGTCATCTCCCTCTTTTTGACCCCTATGGTCATCTCTCACCTCTTTTTAAAAGTCTAACTTGACTCGAACTACGGCGACCTGAGCCTTCTATTGTGTGGGACCTCTCCCTCATGGTAAGGGGAACGTAGGCAACTTTGGCCCGGTCAAACTTTCAAATTTTTGTCAAAAATGCATTTCAAAATGTGGAGACCGACTCTTTTCCAAAAGCGATTGTATAACGATGCCTTATCATTAAATATGAATCTAATTTAAATTCAACGACCTAATTCATCTACAACCATTAAAGAATCCTGCATCATGTCGGCTGCAAGGAACATCGAAGTTGCAACTGAACCTGCTACCCAAGATCCCGAGACAATCCTCTACACCGGTACTGCTCTCAGTAAGCAAGCATCCCACTTCGAAGCCATCCTCGATGAACAAGCAATCCACTTTAAGGCCATTCTCAATGAGCAAGCAACACACTTTCAGAAGGAGATGCATAAGACCTTAAGAAATATCGAGAGGCGCCATTTGTCTGACATTCGTGGTGTTTATGATTACCTCAGCCGAGTTCTCCCTCTTGCTCAATTTCAACACCCGTACGCTCCTCAAATGTACGGGCCGCCACAGACTTTCCCCGTCGGGATGCCTCCTATGACTACTCATCAACAAGGGGTACTGGTACTTAAATCACCCTCAAAGACAGTTCGTGAAAGGAAGAACGAGCGCGAATTCGACGACTTAGGTATGCCGTTAGCCAAATTCTTCAAAGGTTTGGTTCGAGCCGGCAAGTTGGCTCCTCTACTCAACTATGAACCAAACAGGATAAGACCAGACTTGGATCCCTCCAAATACTGCAGATACCACCAGTACATTGGGCATGACACTGAAGGTTGCCTCCAATTGAAAAGGAAGATCCAAAGCCTCATTGATAGCGGAGCCATCACCCGCGATAGGAATGCATGGGCGTGAGCAAAGTCCAAACAAGAAAGAGTAAACTGGGGCTACCCCCTTTAAATAATAAATAAAAAGGGTCATTCAGTCTTCGTATGTTCTAGAGTGTCTTTAGTCAAAAGTCAACCTTGGACTATCTTTGTTTCTTTAGTAAAAGTCCACCCCGGATTAGTCGTTTTTCTTTCAAATAATAAAAGAGTCTTTATTTCTTTTCTCTCTAGACTTGAGACATAATCTTGCATAAATCAATTCCATGAAAATTGTCTTATTCACCATCTTTACTTGATTGCTATATCTTTATATGATGAATTAATCTTAATCTTACTCATTAATGAAGACTCATTAAAAGGTAAATGGACCCACAAACCATTCACATAATTAAGTACACAATTAGTCTCAAGATAACCAATGCTTTGACCAATTGGGATGAACGAATCACTTTCTCTTCTCTCTACATTCTACCCCCATACACTCTCTCTACACACTCACCCCTTGTACACCCTTTATGTACACTCTCTATATACACCTTCTCCCATACACTATCCTCATACGCCTCTCATCCTACCATTAGACCCTTTTTCCATACGGTCATGACAAAGAAATGGACTGCGGTTGCTCATCATCAAATAGACATCCATGCTGCCACAATTTAAGGGGTTGTTTGTTCCCTTCATATGTACTACATGCCGATACACCGGGGCTGTCCGTATCCCATCGCAAATATAAAAGGAATGTACGAGGTCATTCATGCCATTAATAGGTGCACGTGATAATCCGATGGAGCTCTACCGGTGAAGATCAAGGGGCTAAGATGCCCGCCGCCAGCAAAAGGCCGCTTGAACTATAAGGAGGCTACCTCGCAATCGAGAGAGGCGAAAGAAAACTAGGGGCTCGTCTTGCCCAATGTTTCATGTACAAATGTATATATATATATATATAAAAAAGGGGCTCGCTAGGTTGAAACCCAAAAGGGCGACCTAGGCAAAAGTTAGAGCATTGCACAAAAAAGAAGCCCGCTAGGTTGAAAACCCGAAAGGGCGGCCTAGGCAAAAAAAGGGTGTGCACAAAGAAATAAAAGAAAAATAGAAGGGGCTATCACCATAGAAAAATAAAAGTCCCATTTTCTTTTCACTTCAAATGTTCTATTTTTCTTTCTTTCCCCACAAAGAAGATTAACACGGCAGCAGCAGCCCATGACATCTAGAATGGAGCAAGCCACGGTAATGAGCTACAATGATGCAGCCTGCCTCGACAAGGAACAACTCACCTCAGTTAAACGAACCTCACACCTCTAAACTCAACCCCAACTTCATCATCATCCGGGCCTCCCCCGAACTACGCGGACCTGAGCTTCTCACCTTGAGGAGAACGTAGGCAACCTTAGGGTCCGGTCCAAAATATACACAACCCACCTCGTAGACAATTTTCCGTCTCTTCTCTCTTGCCCCATATTTATACTCCTGACTTCTTCACTCACAATTGATCAAAACATTTATTATTTCGAGACTACTTGTCTAAAACATAACCATAAGATGCATAACTAATCAACGAGGTCCATTCTTGAGCAATCAAATTAGAATCTTGAATAAAACAATTTTCAAATGTCTCGACAAGTCTTCCGTTCTACAATCTAGGAAAGAGCTAAACACTTACTTTCTGTCAAGCAGGGGCTTTCTCCCTTTTGTACATATATACACTCAGTTGCCCAAAGAGTCAAAATGCGAGTACTATCTATCTCTCTCTTACTCTCCCCAAAATGCCCCCGCATGTTTTCAAACAATTCTTTTTTCCTTTTTGAGTCGACTGAATGATTTCAAAAAAAAAAAAAAAATGATGACGCAAAAGAGATGCCCGCTAGATTGAAAACCCGCAAGGGATGTCTAGGCAAAAAAAAGGGTGCGTCTTAAAGGAGGTAGGATACCCCGCTCTACACCCTTATCGAACTAGGGGTTCCCCAACAGAATGGATCGACTATGTGGTTTCTCGGAGAATATCGAGGCTTCGACAAGCACATACTTAGAAGAAGGGCATCCCTCATCATCAAGCTCGATGTAGAATTTCTCAAAGCAGGAAGGCTGCCCACTCACCAAATTAGATAATCCCCAACGGAATGGGTCGACTATGTGGTTTCCCAAAGAATACCGAGGCTTAAACAAGGATGTACCCCTCATCGTCAAACTCTGCACATGACGAACACTTTGAATTTGTTAGAATCATAACTAATTATAAGGCATCTTTATAAAATCATAACACTTTCAAAAGTATTCTCTTCCCTGACACTTTGTTTATAAACCCACACTCTCGGTCTCCACAAAATTGTAAAAACATCCTCAATCCATCTGAGACCCATCTCCGTGATTCTTGAGTTGACTCGGTCCTTTACCCTATCTCCTACACTTTAGGGAACCCCTAGGCCTAAACCCTCAACTCTCTACGTCCCAATCTGACTTGATTCAAAACCTTAGGTCCCTCACCTACCCGGTCAGTCTTACATAGGTTACACCATAACCCCTTAGCTCGACCCTCCACAAGTTAGTAGCGTGACTCCTAAAGCCTTAAACCAGTCTACCGAATCCAAATCCTTAGAATGACCCATTAGGTCCCGAACCTACCGGTCTCGAGTCTACCTGATCTCTTAGATCCCAAACCTACCAATATATATTCATCCATACCATGTCTAAAACCATGGCTCTCTTATCCTCTTAGGTCCAACCTCTTAGGTCTACATAGTCTAACCTGTGGAGCAATCCCTGATATCCCAAGACCATTCGAGTCTACCAAATACCTACCTTTTAGGTCTCTAGAATATCTGATCCATACCTTAGGCCTCAACCCCTAAACCTTTAGGTCACAAGACTTTCTACCCTTTAGGTCTCTCACCTTACATCTCCACCCTTTGGACTCTTTAATTCCCAAGCCTACTTGGTCCGACTAAAAGCGACACATCTACGTCTCCCGACTCCCGTCATGTCCAAGCCATGATCCTACCACTCTTAAACCTACCAAGTACCAACCTAGTGTCACCCATTAGCCTCAAAAGACTTCCTAGTCTGACCTTCAACCCCTTAAAGACTCTAACCTACTTAATCCAAGCCGAGTCCATACCTCGCCACCTACAAGGTCCACCCTTGAACTCCATGGATCTCAAACATCGCTCCCCCAACGAGTCCAAATCTCAAACCTTGCTCAAGTACATAGGATCTCCTGCGCACCACGCCATGCCATAGGGATCTCAATACCCATCAGGTTAAAACCCGTGTCCTTAAACACCTTTGGTCCCATCCCTAACCTACCTTCGCAATTGCCAAACGAGCTTAGTCACACGCATGACTTCTAAGACATAATTAAGTCCTAAGCATACCCAATCCTGTTAGGAGCAAAGTCTTTGAGACTCAAGTCCATACCTATGCGCCAACATGGTCACATATCCAAACCCATTTCCCGCACCTATGGTTCGCACCTAGCCTAAACTTTCAAACACTCTAGGATCCAAGCCCGACATGCGTATTAGGTACTATGATCATCCAATCCCAATCCGTTTCTCCTTGGCCGACCTCAAGCCTGCTTGGTCCTAACCCATAACGCGGTTTCTCTAGGATAAAAGACTTACCCGCTTGAAAGCCTTATGTCCCAACGCTACCCTGCCTAGCCTTCGATCTCCTAGATCTCACGTCTACCATTCCATTAGGCCCCGGTATCCTTAACACATGTATGAGTCTTACCCTAGCTAAACCCTAGCACTCTAACCTAGGTTTAACCTATCGAGCCTATCCAGCCATGAGGTATCAAGCTCACCTGCCCCAAACCGCAACACTCTTAGACCTCAAACTTGCCTAGTCTAAGCCAAGATCAACTTTCAAATACTTCCGGTCTTCAAACCCTAGCCTCGAGCCTAGGTAGTTGCATTCGCTCCAAACCCTAGCCTCAAGACTAGGAAGTCGCATTCTCTCCAAACCCTAGCCTCAAGCCTAGGTAGTCGCATTCTTTCCAAACCCTAGCCTCAAGCCTAGGAAGTCACATTCTCTCCGAACCCTAGCCTTGAGCCTAGGTAGTTACATTCGCCCCAAACCCTAGGATCAAGCCTAGGTAGTTACATCCTTCCAAACCCTAGCCTAAAGCCTAGGAAGTTACATCCTTCTTAAACCCTAGCCTTGATCCTAGGTAGCTGCATCCTTCCTAAACCCTAGCCTTGATCCTAGGAAGTCGCACTCTCTCCAAACCCTAGCCTCAAGCCTAGGTAGTCGTATTCACTCTAAACCCTAGCCTCAAGCCTAGGTAGTCGCATTCGTTCTAAACCCTAGCCTCTAGCGTAGGTAGTTGCATTCGTTCCAAACCCTAGCCTCAAGCCTAGGTAGTCACATTCTCTCCAAACCCTAGCCTCAAGCCTAGGTGGTTACATTCTTTCCAAATCCTAGCCTCAAGCCTAGGTGGTTACATTCTCTCTAAACCCTAGCCTCAAGCCTAGGTAGTCTTATCCTCTCTAAACCCTAGCCTCAAGCCTAGGTAGTCACATTCTCTCCGAACCCTAGCCTCAAGCCTAGGTAGTTACATATCCTCTCTAAACCCTAGCCTCAAGCCTAGGTGGTTACATTCTCTCCAAATCCTAGCCTCAAGCCTAGGTGGTTACATTCTCTCTAAACCCTAGCCTCAAGCCTAGGTAGTCTTATCCTCTCTAAACCCTAGCCTCAAGCCTAGGTAGTCACATTCCCTCCAAACCCTAGCCTCAAGCCTAGGTAGTCGCATTTTCTCCAAACCCTAGCCCCAAGCCTAGGTAATTACATCCTTCCAAACTCTAGCCTAAAGCCTAGGAAGTTACATCATTCTTAAACCATAGCCTTGATCCTAGGTAGTCACATTCCCTCCAAACCCTAGCCTCAAGCCTAGGTAGTCGACATTCCCTCCAAACCCTAGCCTCAAGCCTAGGTAGTCGACATTCTTTCCAAACCCTAGCCTCAAGCCTAGGTAGTCGCATTCTCTCCAAACCCTAGCCCCAAGCCTAGGTAATTACATCCTTCCAAACCCTAGCCTAAAGCCTAGGAAGTTACATCCTTCTTAAACCCTAGCCTTGATCCTAGGTAGTCACATTCCCTCCAAACCCTAGCCTCAAGCCTAGGTAGTCGACATTCTTTCCAAACCCTAGCCTCAAACCTAGGAAGTCGTGTTCTCCCCAAACCCTAGCCTCAAGCCTAGGTAGTCACATATCCTCTCTAAACCCTAGCCTTAAGCCTAGGAAACCGCAACATCCTCTTTAACCCTAGCCCAAGTTCTAGGGAATTTCCAAAGCCCCGCATGCAACATCATTTCCGAATTCCCGAAACCCTAGTCTCAAAACCTAGGAAGTTTACAATCTCAATCCCCCATCTTATTAAACCCTAGCCGTGAGCCTAGGAAGCCATACCCTCACTAAACCCTAGCGTCGAGCCTAGGATTCAACATTCCCTTCAAAACCCTAGCATCTAGGAAGTTCCCAAACCTCAACCTCTTCAAGCCCTAGCACTAAGCCTATGATAGAATACTCTCCTCATGCTTAAATGAACTCCAATTCCCTTCCCTTAAAAAGCCTTAGGTCCTACCTCTAGGCAACCAAGAAAAATGTCCCTTACCTAACACCTTGGTCTCAATGGCTCGTAGCCTCATTCCCTCCTAAATTAGGATAAGCGGAACCCATATCATGTTTCCCATATTAGCGACTCCCCGAGAGTCCATCTCCTTCGCGTCCCCCTAAAGGTCCTTCGCCCTTGTGACTCACCAAAGAGTCCTTTGTGACTACCCGAGAGTCTTATCACCTTTGTGACTCCCCGAGAGTCCGTCACCTTTGTGACTCCCCGAGTCTATCACCTTTGTGACTCCCCGAGAGTTCATCCCGTTTGCGGCTTCATAACAATCCATCATCTTTGCCTCCACATGCAAAATTTCAGTTTTAGCCCTAGTACATTCCCCTTTGTTCATTTTAGGTGCCCTTAACCTATTTTGACCGATATTCGTTACCTTTGGGTACGGAAAGCCCCTTAAAATTTACATTTCTATCCCATCTTCACCGCGATTATCGGAACTTGTCCGTTTCTACCTCATTATCCCCCAATATTTGCTTAGGATTCGTATGATTGCAGAGACTCGTTCGCCTCTATGTAATGCGCATCCTAGATCGATCGTGATTGGCAGAGACCCGTTTGTCTCTAATTGCGAGAGATCCAGCATCTATTATTTTACCACTTCTACTGTGAGGCCATTTAGACGCCGTAGTATTTATTGTCTCATTAGCCCCAAATATTTGCTTAGGATTCCTCGAGGATTTGGTGTCCAAACTCGTATATAAACACCTCTAGTCCGTCCTAGAATACCATGCAGCCTTAAATCAGTTCTGGGAACCTGTCTTTTGGAGTAAAATTCTTAACCTTTTTCTCTCAATGGCCCTAAGTAAGTCCGTCCCTTCATCAATAATTGTTGATGAGTTCTCCTTGGAGTTAGAGTTAGTGGAACGCTACAAGGCTAATTTAGCAACGTTCTTTTGTTCATTCAATAAACCTCACCAAGAGAGATTCGTGGAGATGTTCGGGTTTAATATTCTTTTCATCTTGAAGACCCTAAAGCCGGAATGGGACCTCTTAAAGGGAGTTGCACGCTTCTGGGATCCATCGACTCATCTCTTCAACTTTTCACTTAATGAGATGGTCCCTGCCGTGGAAGAGATGGCGGCTATCTTGGATATGCCGTTGACCTGGGTGATTGCGGTTCCTAATTGTGACAAGGTACCGGTGGAGTCTCTTAGGGACTTATTGAGTATTGGCCTTTCTGAGGTGCAGAGTTACATTCATAATCGCTATGTCGATCTCCATGCTTTGCCTAGGAGATTTAAAGATCAGGTGACTCGTGGTCACGGCGTGGATTCCCAGTGCTACCTCTTGGCATTGTGCTTATTTCGAAGCGTGCCTTTCATGAGCAAGTGTGGCATGGCAGACACGAAGCTCATGGACATCGTTCTGCAAGCTAGAGGACGGGCCTTCAACATAATCCCTCTCATCTTGGGGGAGATCCTTCATGGTCTTGATGAGTTACACCGAACCGGCTCTATGACTCGGGGAAGTCCACTATTGTTGACTATTTGGCTCAAAGAACATTTCAAATTATTGGACTCTCCGGTCGAGTATTCTCTTTATACTTTCCATAGGCGGAGACTGTTAGTGAAGGGTCTCAGCATTGAGGAGTGGGATCATCTTTTTGCTAAAGCGGAGACTAATGATATTTCTTGGTCCCCATCCTTTTGGAAGGTAAGGAGGTTTGTAGCTAATACCCTTGGATACGACAGGGTCGTCATTTCGGGTTTGAGGGATTCCTCTTTCTATTTTGCTCGGAGGGTAATGCGGCAATTCGATCAACAGCAGGACACTTTCTTGTCAGGGGGACGGCCTCGAGACATTTCTTTCATGGACTCGGAGTTCTCTACGAGATTGGCTCGCACTTGGGGGCAAGGCACCACTATGGATCGTTGGACCAATCTTCGTCATGATGGAGGGAGCATCTATTTGTCGGACAAATACTTGGATTGGTTTCTCTCGGAACTCCGTCCCAATGTCGAGGGTATTGATGAGATCCGTCGCTTTCTGTTGGGGGACCAATTTGAGCCTAGCTTGAATTTGAGGAAGAAGGAAGCTAAGGAGGATCCTTCTAATGTCAGAGCAGATGCCATTCAAGACTTTCTGGATGGTGACTTTTACGAGAAGAGAGCAAACGGACTTCCCAGCAAATTCCAAGCTCTGGATAGGCCTCATGTGTTTGCGAGACTAACTCCCTCGGTGTTCAGTCGTCTTAATGTTCCTCCCGGTTTCGAGATACCTTGGTTCAAGAGGAAGAGGGATGACAAGGCGTATCGTGGTCAAGCCCCTACTAAGTTAAGGAAGAAATAGATCCTTAGGAGTATCGAGAGATTGCCATAGATAGACCATTGTTTAGATTTTTGTATTTTATTTATTTTGTTTTGGAAGTTGGTATTCATGTTAGAAATTTTCTTATTGCTTTCTTGAAATGCATTCAATTAATAAGAAGACAAGATTTTGATTTTTATTTATTGAATAGACCGGACCAAAAGGCTGCCTACGTTCTCCTTTTACATCAATTAAATAAGGAGCACAGGTCATCGTAGTTCTTGTTTAAGAAAGAGAAAAATATGCTTGCTGACTGACATGTCTCGTACGGGACATAGGTGTCTCGTACGACACTGTCCCCTATTTTTATTTTTAAATGCACACCCTAATTTTTGCCTAGACCGCCCTTTCAGGTTTTCAATCTAGCGGACTTCTTTTCTCGTGCTCTCTGCTCTAATTTTTGCCTAGGCCGCCCTTGCGGGTTTTCAACCTAGCGAGCTTTCTCTCTTTTTTTTTGAAATAGGGGACGGACTCATGAATAGTACTTCTTCAGCTTGTCCATGTTGATGGGCTTCGGCAGTTGATCTCCATCAAGGTCTGCGAGTTGTACCGCTCCTCCGGAGAATGCCTTCTTGACTATGTAGGGGCCTATCCATCTTGGTCCCCACTTTCCCATAAGGTTGAATGGTCCAGGACGATGTTCACGTAGGACAAGGTCCCCTTCTTTGATGTTTCTGGACTTGACTTTCTTATTAAATGCTCGAGCTATTCTTCGTTGATACGCTTGTGTAGATACCCCGGGGAACCGTGGCTTGGCTAGAGCGCGCGAATTACCCTAGGATGTCTACTTGATTTTAGAGTCGCCACCCACGTTTTAGAGGAACGCGAGAAAACCTAAGAAAAGCCAATTTTTTATGTACGAAAACCAGAGATTCGGGAAGAGAAGGGTTCGGGGGTTAGGTGACGGAGTGGGAAGTACTTAAACACCCACTCCGCCCCGCTTACACGGGTCTTGCTACTTTTGGTGTTCTAATGCATAGGAAAGTCATTCGGTTTATTAATATAAAAGTGCTAACAATTACAAATGAAATGAAAGGGGAAATTTGCAAGGGAAAATAAAAGAGAATTGTTTATTTATTAACTTCTGCTAAATATTACATTAAAAGATGAATGGGGATTAAAGTAGTGTTTGAAATGTAGGGAGATAACCTTAACTAACTTCAATATGTGAAGTAGTCATATTGGTCATGTGCCATTGATGGGGATTGCATACATTAATAAGAAATGCAAAATAAGAAAAGAAGGAGGTAAAGTTGTACTTTAAGAAAGAGGACCTCAAACTTGGCGAGAAAGTGGTGTTTGTTGTAGAGAAATTGTTGTAGAACAATTGTGTAGAGTCTTGTTACTAAGAACTCTTGTTGGGAGAATTTGTGTATATTGTAGTGGTAAAGAAAGTTGAAGTCTAAAATTGAGGTCCTAAAAGTCTAGAGAGAAAATGTTGAGGTCCCCTTCCTAAGGTAGAAGAAGGGGGTTTTTATAGGTAAAAAGGAGAGGGAATGGTTGGAGGGAAAGATGATCAATCCATGTGAAATGGAATTGACCAATAAAAAATAAGATAAGTAAAATAATAAATGAAATAAATAAAAGAAAATCAAATAAAAATAAAAAGGAAATTTTTTGTTTTTATGAAAAGGGCTAGAAATATGGGATTGGGATGTCACAAATAAAAAGGTTTTAATGTTTGTGATCAAGGAAGGGATTTTGACTAAAGAAGATGTTTGTAAATAAGAAAAGGGAGGGAAATAAGGTGCAATCCGCTACTGCCAAAGTGGGAAGCGCGCGGGTCCGGCCTTTTGGGCGAGAAGCGTGCGCGGCCCGTTGACAGTGTCAGAGGCGCCCGCGGGTGAAATTAACAGAATGACAGAATGACTCTAAAAGTTAACTCTGTTATGCAGTTTAGTCCAAAACTAACGGAATCAGTTAGGAACTTAATGGAAGTAACAGAAATTAACAAAAACAAGTTAAATAAAAATACTATGCATGTAATCGGGTAAGAGGTCCAAATCAGGGTGTCTACAGTATAGAGCCCCTCGGCGACGTGGATTGCAAAGCAAAACGCGTCGACTAAAGAAAGACAACCGCCGAGGACATCGACAAGAGAAAACAAAGACTCGATAAAACATGAATTTGAAATTTGTGAAGGATAGGGGTGCGCTCCTTGTGTGAGCGGCTTTATTGATATTGAAAGGATATGGCGGGATCCGTTTTGCTGAAGCGGGATCCGTTTGCTGAAGCGGGATCCGTTTGCTGATGCGGTATCCGTTTGCTGATGCGGGATCCGTTTGCTGAAGCGGGATCCATTTGCTGATGGCGAGATCCGTTTACTGATGCAGGATCCGTTTGCTGAAGCGGGATCCGTTTGCTGATGCGGGATCCGTTTGTTGATGCGGGATCTGTTTGCTGATGCGGGATCCGTTTGCTGAAGCGGGATCCGTTTGCTGATGCGGGATCCGTTTGCTAATGCGGGATCCATTTGCGGATGGCGGGAACCGAGGCTCCGTCTGCCTATATGTGATATTGTTGTGTTGCTTGATGGAAAGATGGTGATTTTTCGGCTCACCATGGACCGAGTTGTTGTCATTGAACTGTAATTGTTTGACTCTGTGGGATGCAGGCTTAGTTGACGTCGGATCACTTTCTGCTGGGGATGAAGTGCCTTGAGTTGCAGATGCTGTTGACCTTGTGGTGGTACCTGTTAAGTGTGTGCTTTGCAGGTATGTGTGCTTGTGACATGTATGAGATGTGAAATGGAAGTTATGAGAGAAATTGTGCTTGTGGTGTGATGTGATTTGAAGGCAGTTTTGCATGAGAGAGAATTTTTGTAAGAATGGAGAAAGTGATTTTATGTGCGGTGTGATTTGAGGAAAGCCTCGGATGTATTCATACCTTCACTTACCATTGCCGTTGGATGGCTTAGTGTTGTGGTGGTGGAT
This sequence comes from Campanula takesimana, assembly GCA_026119855.1. NCBI lineage: Eukaryota > Viridiplantae > Streptophyta > Magnoliopsida > Asterales > Campanulaceae > Campanula > Campanula takesimana. Next base: position 442,391 of record JAOWBW010000279.1, read on the forward strand.
GCCTTGATGCTTTTGATGAAGAATGTCCATGCTTTGGATGGAGAATGATGATGTTGGTGATGATGAATTGTTTTTGCCTTTGATGGAGTGTCGGTGAGATGGTATTCTGGGTGATGGGTTGGTCGTGCCAAAAGGCTGCCTACGTATCCCTTTAAGAGAATCAGACCAGCGTAGTTCAAGGATGATGGAGAGTGCTGGGGAGGAATGCTAGGAGCAAAGAAAAATGAAACACATACTTTTGTAATGCCAACCCAAGATCAAGTCATGTTCGACCGAAGTCCGGATTGCCTTGCTAATTATGTCGTCGTTGCCGTTGTACCCAACGAAAAGTGATTTCTAGCCCCAAGAGATGTGTCAGTTATGGGGCGCCAAAAGACATTCGATGCCGAGATAAGGGGTTGCTGATTGTAAAGCCCCTAGAATGCCTTTGATGCCAAACTATGAGAGACTTGCACAGCCCCAAGATGAATCGACTCTTGACCTTTTCAAATAAATCGTCTTTTGCTGTTGACGTGAGTAAGCTCCAAGAGAAGATCATTGATACCAAGCTTCGAGAGATTACTAAGCCCCAAGTGTCGTGGGCTTGTTGTTTGCGAGCTTGTAGATGGCGGAATGTGAAGACCGTTCGGTGTGAAGCCCTAACTTATCTTGGCATTGTATTGAGAGCAGATGCACCATTGGGTAGAACTCATGAAAGTGATCTTCCTCTTGTTTGGAGATGAATGGCCCTTTTTTGTGGTTGGTACCTAAATGGCGGAGGGTCCATGTTGAAAATGCAGTAGAATCTTTGGGAAATGTGGTGATGTTGTTGCGGATGATAGGGTTTTGACATGATAAAGTCTCAAACGGTACGTTTGCTTGAGTCTTCTTGAGTCGAACTAATAACGGATCTTCGGATGCAGCCTGTGCTTTTGATCTTGGAGAAGGGGGTGCAGTACTTGCAGAAACATTGGGATTGGCCGAGGCATTTCCCGCTATAACCCAGTCACGTGAGTTTAGCATATTGAATCTTTTTCCTCTTCTCTAAGACTTCCTTCATAATCTCGCTGAAAGTTCTAACAAAAATCATCAAATTCATTCATAACATTGGAGCCCTTATTCAAAGTCGTGGGAGATGGTGATGTTGTTGTGGAAGATAAGGCCTTGGCGTGATAAAATCTCAAACGGTATGTTTGCTTGAGTCTTCTTGAGTTGAACTAATAACGGATCTTCGGGTGCAGCCTGTGCTTTTGATCTTGGAGAAGGGGGTGCAGTACTTGCAGAAACATTGGGATTGGACATAACTCTGGTCAAGTTATCATATTGGCATTTCCTTGAATCCTTTTCCTTTTCTCTAAGAATTCCTTTATGATCTCGTTGTAAGTTCTAACAAAAATCATCAAATTCATTCATAACATCGGAGCCCTCATTTAAAACTAAGAGACCTTTGACTTGAGGTGTTGGGAGACCCTTGAAGCTTGATCTCTTTCATATAAGACTTCTCCACATTGCATTGCTTGAGCATTGTTGTCCCAAAAGACTGTCGGTTGCGAAGCCCCAATATTTCCCTTTGCTTGTATCACTGTAATGCCGTAGCCCAAAAGATTGTAGATTGCGAAGCCCCTTGAGACCTTTGGTGCCGAATTGAGGAAGCTTCCAATGTTGCACATGACTCTGCCGGGGAAACTAAAGTGAATTTCTTCTTGCCGAGGGAGCCTTTAAAACTTAATCGTGCCCCCTAGAGTGACACCATTGATTAGGAGTGGAACAAGAAGGACCTATCCTTGATCGGGGGAACAAGTATGAGCATACACAACAAGAAGGTGCTTCTCGACATTCCTTTTGAGAGACTTTAAGGATAGTCTCACACATCTTTCTTGAGCGTAGCCCTAGGGCTCATTAACTATCAAATGAAGCAAGAGAAGTTTTCTTTCTCGAGTCACATAGCCCCTAGGGTGTCATCACTTGCTGAGCAAAACAAGAGACTCGTCCTCGTGTGGGGGAAAAAACACAAGGGGACATGGCAAGAGCTACTCCATTCTCGGGAGTCTTTCGGTATACTTTAGAGGGACATGCTTGTAGAAGCTTGAATTATATGTTGTTGCTCGCTGCCCAAACCAACTGACTAGCTAGGGATTATTTTGTGCAACCTCGTACCCCCTTTAATGATAGGATCGTTCTCGGACGGATCTTGGTTACCACGGTCTTTCTTTCTCATGAGCCCAAAGATGCACATTGCAAGAACAATCATTCAATAACCCAAAATGACCTTTGATGGTGCCATATCTCGTCAAGCCTTTTGCAATTCCAAAGTTGGCTCGGTGGGGATTGACTTCCTGAGGAGACCCAATGTAGAACTTGTGCAGTTGTCTTCCTTAGAGGCTGGAGATCTCCATTTCTCTTTCCCTTCTCTCTCTCACTCTCTCATTTTTTTATAACGCACCCTGTTTTTTTGCCTAGACCGCCCTTTCAGGTTTTCAATCTAGCGGGCATCTCTTTTGCGTCTTCACTTTTGACTCGATTAATGAGGAAGTGTGCATGACACTAGCTGAGGATGAGAGACATGTGATTTTGCGGTGGAGACCTTTTGTCTCTAATGATGAGTGACATTGACTTGACTAGGGAAGTAGCCCCTAGTATTGACATCATGTATTTATATATTTTTTGAATGACTCACGAAGGCAAGTAAGTCATTAAGAGAGAAGAGAAGGAAAACTCCAATTTGATTGCAAGAAATTGGGAGTATCGCTGAAAGATAAGAAGCACCTAGACTCGACAAGGAACGTGAAAGCGATTCCAAATCTAAGAAAGTTGTTCAATATTGAGGTGATTGATTCATTGGCAAATGGCTCGTACAAAGATGTCTTGACAAGTTCGAGATGAAGGCCGATCACCATAACGCGCTAGGACTAAACATATCTTCTTTCTTGCATGAGACCAGACCCGAAGGTTGCCTACGTTCCTCCAGTGAAGAGGCTCAAGTCACCGTAGTTCTTGTGGATGCTCCATTCGTCGAGATGGTTGTTGCTTCGTCCTTCATCGGTGGAATGATGTTGATCTTGTACTTCTTTGATTAAGGGGGATTTTTTTTTTTTTCTGCTCTAACTTTTGCCTAGGTTGATTTGAGGATTTCAACCTAGCGAGCTTTTTTTTTTATCCCCTTTTGAAAACTTTGCTTCATGATTGTTGCTCCACCTTTCTTTGTCTTGATTTAATCGTTGTTGATGTCTTCGTTGTTGATGCCGTCGTCGATGTTTAGCCCCTAGGCGTTCAAGCGATGGCCTTCATTCCAAAACTTGTTTAGACATTTTTTTATCATTTTGCCAAGAATTAAATTGAACAACTTGGAGGAGCGTATGAGGACAAGAACGACCTTTATTTGATGACTCAATGGACTCAAACATTTAACATAGGACGAGAGAAAACATTAATGCACACTTAAGAGGACTTTTGACTCTCATTTTTTTTTTTATTCCTACTACTAGGTAGAGAAAGAGAAACGGAGATTGCTGTTGTAGTCCCCATTGTCGTTGTAGCCTTCCTTATGGCATGATCTCTTGTTGAGACCCTATTTAAAATCTGAGCCCCTTCCTTGATGAGTTCTTCATGTTCTCACTCTCTAACTGTTGTTCTTCAACCACGGTAAACTCACCATTGTCAATCAAGTCTTGGACGATGTTGCGGATGGAGAAGCAATCCTCGGTAAGATGACCGCTGCATTGGTGATAGTCACACCACTTGTGGTGGGCATGGTTGCGATGCAATGGTTGTGGTTTCTTGTACCCTTGGAGAGGAGAAATTTGTCCCTTTGCTTTGAGATATTCATAGGCCTTGGTGACGGTCATACCTTGGAGGGGAGTGTAGACATGGTCGTTGGTAGAACCTTTGTTACTTTTGAGAGGCGAGCACTTGAACATGCCTTACCGTTGACCTTTGCCTTGTTGTCGGTGAACTCTTGTAAACGGTCCTTAAGTTCGGACACTTCTTCCTTATGAATTCTCCTCTCGAGATCAAGACGAGCTTGCCATAAAACATCCTTGCGGTGGGCATCCTCGACAAGTCTATCCATTTGTTCCCCCATGTCTCTTATTATGTTGAAGAGCCTTTCGTTGGACACGGAAGTATTCTCACCCTTGTTGTTGTTGCCGCTTGAAGCCATTGGACCTATGGAGAGAACACGGTTGGTCTTAGGTTGGCCCCACAAATACCTTTTGAATCAAATGATTTAACCCACGAACAAGAGAAAAGACTCAAACCACATAAAGAAAAATGACTCTTTTTTTATTATTATTTTCAAAGTCGGAAGGACGTGGTCCTTTTTAGAGTTTCTAGAAAAATAGTGGAATCGTCACACTAGTATATAGACCTTCTCGCGGTCCCATATACTCATCGGATTCCACCACGCTTGTGAGTCCTATATGTGTCGGGATTAAACTAAATTAATGTAGTAAAGCATACATGCGGGGACGGATTTTTTATTTGCGTCCAAAATAACCACTTCGGGGACGGAGTTTTATTTCGTCCCTAGCAAAAAATTGGCATGTATGTTTTGAAAACATTAGTTTAGAGAAATCTCAGCACATGGAAACTAACTTGGTCACGGAGTGTTAGACCCTAACTTGAATTGTGTGGTTGGTGCTCGGCTAAAGAGAGGCTTAAAGGTTACCCCCGGCATGTAGTCGTGAACTACGCCACAGGCTGAGGTTTACCGCTTCAAAAGAGTCAAGGTCGAGTGGAGCTTGAACTTTCTAGGACGGGCCTCGACTGCGGAGTGCTTTCTGCTGGGGATGAATTGTCAAAACTGATCCTTGAGGATTAAAGGAGGACACCCTAACTTTTTTAGTGAGAATTCCTGTCCTACTTTCAATTTTAGACATGCCTTAAGGGCAGACCAAATTAATGTGTGCCCAACTAGGTGCTCAAGGATTGGAGCTGCATCTTGATTTGGGCGGAAATTCCTTGCATAGTTTTCCTGACAAGGCTTACTGAAATGATCCTGGCTTGGGAAGCGCGCGCCTCCTTTTGCAGGTGTTTAATGCGCGCGCTTTGCGCACCAGTAACGGGTGGCGCGCGAGTCTTGGGGGCGGAATTCCGGACTTGACTTTTGCTGGCTAAAAGATCCCCCAATAGCTATAATATCAGCTTCTGGTCGACAATTTGATTTTAACAGCTCTCTTCTGCCATTTTTGAACACCATTTTATTGCCCAATTTTGCTTGCAATCTTCTTTCCCATGGCCTCTAACCTTTTCAGTCTTGATGCTGAGGTCGTTAAGAGTTACGAGAAGGACTTGTCGACGTTCGTGTATTCCATCAAGACTCATCCCAAGAAGGCTTTCATTAAAGATTTTGGGTTTCGAATTCTTTTTACTTTGCGGACGTTAAAGCCGGATTGGGATTTGTTGAAGGCCGCTGCAGCCTTTTGGGGATTGTGATAGCAATACTTTCAACTTTTTGGCTAATGAAATGGTGCCGACAATTGTAGATACCCTGGGGGCGGAGGCCGCGGCCTTAGGCCAGAGGACGCGAGCTCGTCCTAGGATGTCTAATTGTGTTTTTGAGTCGCCACCCACGTTTTTGAGGAACGTAAGAAAACCTAATGTTTATGAGCTTAAGTTTGATTTACGAAAACAGAGATTCTTTGGGATGAGGGGTTCGGGGTTAGGTTACGAAATGGGAAGTACTTAAACACCCATTTCACCCGAGCAAAGTCGGTCTTGTTTGTTCATAATTCACTTTAAAGATAAATGTGTTATTCCTATTTGAATGATGATAAAAAAAGGGGGTTTAAAGTTTAAAATGTAGGGAGATGACTCCTAGGCCAATTCAATGTAATGAAAGGACCATTGGTGTCATGTCCCAAGTGGTTTTGGGGTGATTGCACATTTGATTGAAGAAGAAGAAGAAGAAGAAGAAGAAGAAGAAGAAGAAGAAAGTTTAATACATTTACCTATAGTATCCTTCAAAGAGAACCTCTTGAAAAGCCTTGAAGAAGAGGTTGAATACTTAGTTGACAAAGGTCTAAAAGAAGTCCCAAGGAAAAGTCTAGAAAAGAAGTGACGAAAAAGGTCCCTTCAATGATGGATTGGAGGAGTTTTTATAGTTGAAAGAGGGGAGTTTTTGGAGCCAAACTGAGTCTCTAAGAAATCTTTCCCGGGAAAAATCATGTATAATGAGCAAGGGAGAGATTCTTGGGCAGAATCTGTAACTGACATACCCAGAAGCGCGCGCATCCACCTAGGCGGCGGAAGGCGCGCGCGTCTGGCCTCAAGAGGCGGAGGCGCGCGACTCTGAAAAGCAATTTTGACAGAATGGACTAGAAAGTTAGAACTGTTATTCAGTTTAGTCCCGGGACTTAACGGAGTCCATCTGGAACTTAACCAAAGTAACAGAAACTAACAGAAAACACTTAAAAGAGGGAGAAACACAAAATCAAGTGTGTAATCGGGGTGAGCGGTCCAAGGCGGGGTGTCTACAGAGCCCCTCGGCGGTATGGATTGCGAAGCAAACGCACCGACGAAAGACAGACATCCGCCTAGGACATCACCAAGAAAAGGAAAAGACTCGATAAAAGCAGAAATTTGAAATTGCGGGGGATAGAGGTGCGCTCCCTGTGTGAGCGGCTTTGAGAGATAAAAGTGCGCTCCCTGTGTGAACGGCTTTGCCGATAGCGGGATCCATTTACTGAAGGCGGGATCTGTTTACTAGATGCGGAACCTGTTTGCTGATAGCGAGATCCATTTGCTGGAAGCGGGACCTATTTGCTGATAGCGAGATCCGTTTGCTGGAAGCGGGACCTGTTTGCTGATAGGGAGATCCATTCCCTGGAAGCGGGACCCGTTTGCTGATAGTGAGATCCGTTTGCTGGAAGCGGGACCTGGAGGACCGTTTGCTGAAGTGCGGGGCCCGGAGGACCGTTTGCTGAAGTGCGGGGCCCAGAGGACTTTTTGCTTTGAATGGATGTAGATTTTGCTTGATGAGGAAGCGGTGATTATGTGACTCACCCCGGACCAAGTTGTTGTCTTGAGTCGTACTTTGATGTTGACTGTTTGACTTTGACTTTTGATGGGGTGCGGGCACAGTTGACTGCGGAGTGCTTTGTGCTGGGGATGAATTGTAAAAACTGATTTTTGAGAAAATAAAGACACCCTACTTTGAGTGGGAGTTTCTATCTTATTTCAGTTTTTAGACATGCCTTAAGGGCGGACCAAATTAATGTGTGCCCAGCTGAGTGTTTGCTGTCGTCGTTTGAGCTTCTCTTGTTGCTGGGATTGATCTTTTCTGCAGGTTGAAGGCGTTGGAACACCTGGGTTCTGTTCTGAACTGACAAAGGCTATTTCTGGAGCATTTTCTACCTGGGACGTGGGCGCTTCCTCTCTTGGAGACGGGACGCGCGCGCCTTGTAGACCGGTGTCGGGAGGCGCGCGCCTCTGGGAGGCAAAATTCAGGACCTGATATTTGCTGACCAAAAGATCCCCCAACAGCTATAATATCAGCTTCTGGTCGGTAATTCGATTCCAACAGCTTTCTTCTGCCATTTTTGAATACCATTTTATTGCCCACTTTTGCTTATAACCTTCTTTCCCATGGCCTCTAAACTTTTTAGTCTTGGTGCCGAGGTTGTCAAGAGTTACGAGAAGGATTTATCGACATTCGTTTATTCTTTCAAGACCCATCCCAAAAATGCTTTCATCAAAGATTTTGGATTTCGAATTCTTTTTACTTTGCGAACATTGAATCCGGATTGGGACTTTTTGAAGGCTGCCGCAGCCTTCTGGGATTGTGATAGCCATGCGTTCAACTTTTCGGCTAATGAAATGGTGCCGACTGTCGATGATTTTGGGTATGCCTTTGGCCGGTCAGATTGCCGTCCCTAAGTATCACCGTGGTGTTGTTGATTCTTGGGTTGACCTTCTGAATCTCCCTGTTGTAGAGGTGAAGAAGATGATGCACGGGACCATTGTTGACATAACTGAGCTTCCGATGTTTTTCAGTTTGCATTCGGAGATGTCGCGGTTCAGTCCTTTAAGAGAAATGCCATGGCTATCTGCCTTTTCAGCGAGGTTTTGTTTGTCACTCCTCTGGGTACTGCGGATGCGCAGTTGGCTGAAATCGTGTTGCAGGCGAAAGGACAGCGATTTAGCATAATTCCGCTCATTGTAGGAGAGACCTTGCATGGTTTGGACAAATTGCACCGTACGGGCGAGATGCGACGAGGAAGCCCCTTGCTTTTGACCATATGGCTTCGGGAGCATTTTAGGCTTTATGCATCAGATGGCGACCTTTCTCCTTTTGTTGTTCATAGACGACGGTTGCTGATTAGAGATTTGACTGAAGAGCGTTGAGTGGTGCCCTTGGAGTCTTCGCCCTTATGTGGAGTGGACCTCTGGTTTTCAGTATGTGGTTTTACCCGGGTTGAGAGATTCTTTGTTTTACCAACCAGAACGGGTGTTGGTCCCAAAGACACAACAAGGGTATGCGAAAGGAGGCTAGAGGGGGGGTGAATAGCCTACATAAAATTTCAACCCTTTTTCAAAATTCAACCAAGTGCTTACAATCTTGAGTTTTGCGGTCACGTAATAAACCGTGCGGTCAAGATGTAATATGCACAGCGGAAGTTTTCGATGGAAATAAGGTAGAGTTGATTTTGACTAAAATCTCTAAGGAACACCAGCACTCACGGTCAACCAAGTTGCGGTCAAGTGAGTCCGGTCAAGGTAAGTGCGGTCAAGAGAAATACGGTCAATAGATTTGTGGTCAGATGGTTGAGATTGAAAGTTGTTGTCTTAGAAGATTTGGCAAAAGATGAGTTAGTCAGATTTTAACTTAGGCAATGTGGAGAACAAACAAACACAATTCACAATAGTTCTTAAATCTGAAAGATCAAACACTAAACGACAAACAAAATTAATATGAACAATAAAGAACAAGATGAACAATACTTGAAAGTAAATTTGCAGAAAGTAAAATGACACAAGTATTTGGAAAGGTTCGATCTTTTAAAAGATCTACGTCCTTTACCAAGATGGTCAGTCTTGGATTTTGAATGGAGGTATATATTGATTCTTGAGTGTACAGATTACAGAAATGAAGCTTTGAATCAACACCTACTTTCTATGAAGAATAAATCCTAGACTTAGACCAGTGTATCCCTTTTGATGTAATCTATGTGATTGATCAATTGGGGTGAGTGTGTTTGTAAGAATCAGAAGCTTTTTAAAATCTAAGTGATTGTAGAGCCTAATGAATCTTAAGTGTTACAAGGCTTGAGATGACTTGTTTGTTGCTGGAGAGCTTTGAAGGTTTGAAGGTGAGTTCTTTGAAGATTCAAAGGATTCTGGAAATCTTGAGTATGATCTTCAATCACCAAGTATTTCAACAGCAATTTCTCTCTTAGAATCTCAGCTGGTTTCAATGAAGAACTTAAGGGCTATTTATAGCCTTGAATGAGAAAGTAGTTGTTGGGAAATGCTTGGGCTCCAAGTTGAAGGACAGTGAGCTGTTGAATTCTAATTGGAGCTCAATTTGAGATTTCCTTTTTGTAGATAAGAGGTGCCCACTTAGATGAATTCAAACTTGAATTACTTGGGATCCAAGTTCTGCAACGTTCTAAACTAACCATAGTTTGACCATGGTTAAGTTTAAACAAACTTGGGTTTCTTGGACAACTTTTTACTTGCGGTCAAGGACTCACGGTCGAGTAAATTCACTGTGGTCTTCCACGGTCAAGTGATCTACCACGGTCAAGTGGTCTACTCACGGTCAAGGTCTTGACCACTAGATTTTCCAGACTTAGGAAATTTCAGCCTATCAATCTAAAGCCTATACTATCAAAATGGACTATTCTAGAAATGAAGTTTAACACTTCTTACAATCTATATAATATATAAAAGCAAAAACATTTCAAGCCTTCTCATTAAGCCACGTGGAATTATGACGTGGAAATCCACGTGGCATTATTCTATAGGCAAATGTATATAATACTTATTTCAGGAAATGATTTAGTTTTTTAAAACTGATTTTTTTTAAATCAAATATTTTCTGAGCTTAAATTACGAAAACATGATTACTTAATTTTAGTAGGCTTAAGATAATGGATATCTTAAATTAAAATATTAGAAATTATAATCATTCAGTTTGTTGGATTTTAAGATATGGGCTAAAGATAAGAAATGTGATGTAGCAGTATATCTCGGTGAAGAAAATCGAGCCACATATTTTGCAAAAATAAAAATAAAAATAATGGATTCTATAAATAAAGTATGTTTGATGGTTTAAATTACTAACTGATGCGGACACTAAGGCGTTGAAGTTTTTGGAGTAATTTCAGCGAGTGCGCCGAAACCGTCATAACTTTTGACTCCGGATGAACCGCGGAACGCACCGCATATCAAATCGAACGTCGGAGCGAGACGGACAAAAGTCGTTATCTTTAATTTGGACGTAGATGTTGTCAACTTTGCATGCATATTCATTTTTATATGAGAATTTGTATTTTTTGTTATTTAGTGAAAAAAAATTAAAGCTAATAATTAATGGTAAAAATCTACACATCTATATAATATATAAAAGCAAAAACATTTCAAGCCTTCTCATTAAGCCACGTGGAATTATGACGTGGAAATCCACGTGGCATTATTCTATAGGCAAATGTATATAATACTTATTTCAGGAAATGATTTAGTTTTTTAAAACTGATTTTTTTTAAATCAGATATTTTCTGAGCTTAAATTACGAAAACATGATTACTTAATTTTAGTAGGCTTAAGATAATGGATATCTTAAATTAAAATATTAGAAATTATAATCATTCAGTTTGTTGGATTTTAAGATATGGGCTAAAGATAAGAAATGTGATGTAGCAGTATATCTCGGTGAAGAAAATCGAGCCACATATTTTGCAAAAATAAAAATAAAAATAAAATAAAAATAAAAATAAAAATAAAAATAATGGATTCTATAAATAAAGTATGTTTGATGGTTTAAATTACTAACTGATGCGGACACTAAGGCGTTGAAGTTTTTGGAGTAATTTCAGCGAGTGCGCCGAAACCGTCATAACTTTTGACTCCGGATGAACCGCGGAACGCACCGCATATCAAATCGAACGTCGGAGCGAGACGGACAAAAGTCGTTATCTTTAATTTGGACGTAGATGTTGTCAACTTTGCATGCATATTCATTTTTATATGAGAATTTGTATTTTTTGTTATTTAGTGAAAAAAAAATTAAAGCTAATAATTAATGGTAAAAATCTACACATCTATATAATATATAAAAGCAAAAACATTTCAAGCCTTCTCATTAAGCCACGTGGAATTATGACGTGGAAATCCACGTGGCATTATTCTATAGGCAAATGTATATAATACTTATTTCAGGAAATGATTTAGTTTTTTAAAACTGATTTTTTTTAAATCAAATATTTTCTGAGGTTAAATTATGAAAACATGATTACTTAATTTTAGTAGGCTTAAGATAATGGATATCTTAAATTAAAATATTAGAAATTATAATCATTCAGTTTGTTGGATTTTAAGATATGGGCTAAAGATAAGAAATGTGATGTAGCAGTATATCTCGGTGAAGAAAATCGAGCCACATATTTTGCAAAAATAAAAATAAAAATAAAAATAAAAATAAAGGATTCTATAAATAAAGTATGTTTGATGGTTTAAATTACTAACTGATGCGGACACTAAGGCGTTGAAGTTTTTGGAGTAATTTCAGCGAGTGCGCCGAAACCGTCATAACTTTTGACTCCGGATGAACCGCGGAACGCACCGCATATCAAATCGAACGTCGGAGCGAGACGGACAAAATCGTTATCTTTAATTTGGACGTAGATGTTGTCAACTTTGCATGCATATTCATTTTTATATGAGAATTTGTATTTTTTGTTATTTAGTGAAAAAAAATTAAAGCTAATAATTAATGGTAAAAATCTACACATCTATATAATATATAAAAGCAAAAACATTTCAAGCCTTCTCATTAAGCCACGTGGAATTATGACGTGGAAATCCACGTGGCATTATTCTATAGGCAAATGTATATAATACTTATTTCAGGAAATGATTTAGTTTTTTAAAACTGATTTTTTTTAAATCAAATATTTTCTGAGCTTAAATTACGAAAACATGATTACTTAATTTTAGTAGGCTTAAGATAATGGATATCTTAAATTAAAATATTAGAAATTATAATCATTCAGTTTGTTGGATTTTAAGATATGGGCTAAAGATAAGAAATGTGATGTAGCAGTATATCTCGGTGAAGAAAATCGAGCCACATATTTTGCAAAAATAAAAATAAAAATAAAAATAATGGATTCTATAAATAAAGTATGTTTGATGGTTTAAATTACTAACTGATGCGGACACTAAGGCGTTGAAGTTTTTGGAGTAATTTCAGCAAGTGCGCCGAAACCGTCATAACTTTTGACTCCGGATGAACCGCGGAACGCACCGCATATCAAATCGAACGTCGGAGCGAGACGGACAAAAGTCGTTATCTTTAATTTGGACGTAGATGTTGTCAACTTTGCATGCATATTCATTTTTATATGAGAATTTGTATTTTTTGTTATTTAGTGAAAAAAAATTAAAGCTAATAATTAATGGTAAAAATCTACACATCTATATAATATATAAAAGCAAAAACATTTCAAGCCTTCTCATTAAGCCACGTGGAATTATGACGTGGAAATCCACGTGGCATTATTCTATAGGCAAATGTATATAATACTTATTTCAGGAAATGATTTAGTTTTTTAAAACTGATTTTTTTTAAATCAAATATTTTCTGAGCTTAAATTACGAAAACATGATTACTTAATTTTAGTAGGCTTAAGATAATGGATATCTTAAATTAAAATATTAGAAATTATAATCATTCAGTTTGTTGGATTTTAAGATATGGGCTAAAGATAAGAAATGTGATGTAGCAGTATATCTCGGTGAAGAAAATCGAGCCACATATTTTGCAAAAATAAAAATAAAAATAAAAATAATGGATTCTATAAATAAAGTATGTTTGATGGTTTAAATTACTAACTGATGCGGACACTAAGGCGTTGAAGTTTTTGGAGTAATTTCAGCGAGTGCGCCGAAACCGTCATAACTTTTGACTCCGGATGAACCGCGGAACGCACCGCATATCAAATCGAACGTCGGAGCGAGACGGACAAAAGTCGTTATCTTTAATTTGGACGTAGATGTTTTCAACTTTGCATGCATATTCATTTTTATATGAGAATTTGTATTTTTTGTTATTTAGTGAAAAAAAATTAAAGCTAATAATTAATGGTAAAAATCTACACATCTATATAATATATAAAAGCAAAAACATTTCAATCCTTCTCATTAAGCCACGTGGAATTATGACGTGGAAATCCACGTGGCATTATTCTATAGGCAAATGTATATAATACTTATTTCAGGAAATGATTTAGTTTTTTAAAACTGATTTTTTTTAAATCAAATATTTTCTGAGCTTAAATTACGAAAACATGATTACTTAATTTTAGTAGGCTTAAGATAATGGATATCTTAAATTAAAATATTAGAAATTATAATCATTCAGTTTGTTGGATTTTAAGATATGGGCTAAAGATAAGAAATGTGATGTAGCAGTATATCTCGGTGAAGAAAATCGAGCCACATATTTTGCAAAAATAAAAATAAAAATAAAAATAATGGATTCTATAAATAAAGTATGTTTGATGGTTTAAATTACTAACTGATGCGGACACTAAGGCGTTGAAGTTTTTGGAGTAATTTCAGCGAGTGCGCCGAAACCGTCATAACTTTTGACTCCGGATGAACCGCGGAACGCACCGCATATCAAATCGAACGTCGGAGCGAGACGGACAAAAGTCGTTATCTTTAATTTGGACGTAGATGTTGTCAACTTTGCATGCATATTCATTTTTATATGAGAATTTGTATTTTTTGTTATTTAGTGAAAAAAAATTAAAGCTAATAATTAATGGTAAAAATCTACACATCTATATAATATATAAAAGCAAAAACATTTCAAGCCTTCTCATTAAGCCACGTGGAATTATGACGTGGAAATCCACGTGGCATTATTCTATAGGCAAATGTATATAATACTTATTTCAGGAAATGATTTAGTTTTTTAAAACTGATTTTTTTTAAATCAAATATTTTCTGAGCTTAAATTACGAAAACATGATTACTTAATTTTAGTAGGCTTAAGATAATGGATATCTTAAATTAAAATATTAGAAATTATAATCATTCAGTTTGTTGGATTTTAAGATATGGGCTAAAGATAAGAAATGTGATGTAGCAGTATATCTCGGTGAAGAAAATCGAGCCACATATTTTGCAAAAATAAAAATAAAAATAAAAATAATGGATTCTATAAATAAAGTATGTTTGATGGTTTAAATTACTAACTGATGCGGACACTAAGGCGTTGAAGTTTTTGGAGTAATTTCAGCGAGTGCGCCGAAACCGTCATAACTTTTGACTCCGGATGAACCGCGGAACGCACCGCATATCAAATCGAACGTCGGAGTGAGACGGACAAAAGTCGTTATCTTTAATTTGGACGTAGATGTTGTCAACTTTGCATGCATATTCATTTTTATATGAGAATTTGTATTTTTTGTTATTTAGTGAAAAAAAATTAAAGCTAATAATTAATGGTAAAAATCTACACATCTATATAATATATAAAAGCAAAAACATTTCAAGCCTTCTCATTAAGCCACGTGGAATTATGACGTGGAAATCCACGTGGCATTATTCTATAGGCAAATGTATATAATACTTATTTCAGGAAATGATTTAGTTTTTAAAACTGATTTTTTTTAAATCAAATATTTTCTGAGCTTAAATTACGAAAACATGATTACTTAATTTTAGTAGGCTTAAGATAATGGATATCTTAAATTAAAATATTAGAAATTATAATCATTCAGTTTGTTGGATTTTAAGATATGGGCTAAAGATAAGAAATGTGATGTAGCAGTATATCTCGGTGAAGAAAATCGAGCCACATATTTTGCAAAAATAAAAATAAAAATAAAAATAATGGATTCTATAAATAAAGTATGTTTGATGGTTTAAATTACTAACTGATGCGGACACTAAGGCGTTGAAGTTTTTGGAGTAATTTCAGCGAGTGCGCCGAAACCGTCATAACTTTTGACTCCGGATGAACCGCGGAACGCACCGCATATCAAATCGAACGTCGGAGTGAGACGGACAAAAGTCGTTATCTTTAATTTGGACGTAGATGTTGTCAACTTTGCATGCATATTCATTTTTATATGAGAATTTGTATTTTTTGTTATTTAGTGAAAAAAAATTAAAGCTAATAATTAATGGTAAAAATCTACACATCTATATAATTATAAAAGCAAAAACATTTCAAGCCTTCTCATTAAGCCACGTGGAATTATGACGTGGAAATCCACGTGGCATTATTCTATAGGCAAATGTATATAATACTTATTTCAGGAAATGATTTAGTTTTTTAAAACTGATTTTTTTTAAATCAAATATTTTCTGAGCTTAAATTACGAAAACATGATTACTTAATTTTAGTAGGCTTAAGATAATGGATATCTTAAATTAAAATATTAGAAATTATAATCATTCAGTTTGTTGGATTTTAAGATATGGGCTAAAGATAAGAAATGTGATGTAGCAGTA
This sequence comes from Campanula takesimana, assembly GCA_026119855.1. Classification (NCBI taxonomy): domain Eukaryota; kingdom Viridiplantae; phylum Streptophyta; class Magnoliopsida; order Asterales; family Campanulaceae; genus Campanula; species Campanula takesimana. The sequence goes on from JAOWBW010000279.1 coordinate 458,057, forward strand.
TATCTCGGTGAAGAAAATCGAGCCACATATTTTGCAAAAATAAAAATAAAAATAAAAATAATGGATTCTATAAATAAAGTATGTTTGATGGTTTAAATTACTAACTGATGCGGACACTAAGGCGTTGAAGTTTTTGGAGTAATTTCAGCGAGTGCGCCGAAACCGTCATAACTTTTGACTCCGGATGAACCGCGGAACGCACCGCATATCAAATCGAACGTCGGAGTGAGACGGACAAAAGTCGTTATCTTTAATTTGGACGTAGATGTTGTCAACTTTGCATGCATATTCATTTTTATATGAGAATTTGTATTTTTTGTTATTTAGTGAAAAAAATTAAAGCTAATAATTAATGGTAAAAATCTACACATCTATATAATATATAAAAGCAAAAACATTTCAAGCCTTCTCATTAAGCCACGTGGAATTATGACGTGGAAATCCACGTGGCATTATTCTATAGGCAAATGTATATAATACTTATTTCAGGAAATGATTTAGTTTTTTAAAACTGATTTTTTTTAAATCAAATATTTTCTGAGCTTAAATTACGAAAACATGATTACTTAATTTTAGTAGGCTTAAGATAATGGATATCTTAAATTAAAATATTAGAAATTATAATCATTCAGTTTGTTGGATTTTAAGATATGGGCTAAAGATAAGAAATGTGATGTAGTATATCTCGGTGAAGAAAATCGAGCCACATATTTTGCAAAAATAAAAATAAAAATAAAAATAATGGATTCTATAAATAAAGTATGTTTGATGGTTTAAATTACTAACTGATGCGGACACTAAGGCGTTGAAGTTTTTGGAGTAATTTCAGCGAGTGCGCCGAAACCGTCATAACTTTTGACTCCGGATGAACCGCGGAACGCACCGCATATCAAATCGAACGTCGGAGCGAGACGGACAAAAGTCATAGGGCAAAGCCCCTTGAGGCGGGGTCTAAAACAACAAAAAAAAACGTTATTTAAGGCTTTAAACGGGCTTCTTTATATCCTTGCAAATGAGATGGTGAACTTATATTCTGATTTTGAAAATATCTTTCATCACTTAATGTCCTTGGAAATTATATGGTATTATATAGATCACTTAATTTGATTTCGTACCATTATCTCAGTTTGAAAATGCCTTTCATCAGTTTTTCTTAATTAATTAACTTTATTATTCCCGTCGAATTCCGACGGGTTACTCACTAGTATATCCTAAAGTCCACAAAAGATAAAATTAGGTTATGGGATCAATCAAATCTAGGTAACAGGAGTGGTTTATAATAAGCATACCCAACAATCTCCCCCTATTTGATTGAGACCATTACCTACTATAACAAAGGCTAATTCATTGTACTTGGTAAAACATGTTTTCAAAAAATATTATTTTATTAAATATCATGCCCCAAGTCAATGCACACTCTAAGCCAATGTCATAGATTTCTATCAGCCTAAACATACTAATCCTAGCAAGATAGAAATATAAGGTTTGAGTGCATTTTTAGAGAAAATAAAAATAAGTATGCAAATGCATCAAACAAACATTCAAAAGGCACTCCACAAAAATATAACCATTAAAGTGAGGGGAGTGCAGACAAAAGAGAGATTAAAGTTTTACAGACCCAAATAAAAACAAATAGAAATAGAAATTGTTTTGAGACAAACATCAACAAATTGTTTTAACATGACCACACACGGTCATTTCAAATGGTACGGTTAACCAAGGTATGGATCTCCTTCAAAGTAGCAAAACTTCATTGAGAGGCCAACTCCAGGTATGATGATGGGGTCCTTGAGATCATTGACTTCCATGAAGTCAAGGTTGTTCACGGTTGGAAATTCAAAGCTATCTTCACCTTCATCTTCTTCTTCTCTAGCAATCCTGCTTCCATGCCCGGTCGCCTGATTTTGAGAGGAGGAGGCTTGAGAGCTAGCAAGGTTGTCCACGGTCAATTGTAGGGTAGAAATCTTGCTAATCACTTCCTGCACATTAGTGTTAGAAATTTCATAAACCCTATCAATTTTAGAAGTTTGATCTTCTAGCCTTTGAGCGTGGACTTGCATGGCTTGCCTCATAGCTTCTATCTTTGGTACAAACTTATCGGCGACCGATAGCAATCCTACAGAAATGCAGGCATTGATCTCTACCTTGAGAGAGGATTTTACCTTATCCATTTTCTCAAACAAAAAATTCTTATCATGGGTCATTGCCTTGGTCAGCTCCAACCCAGCTCCTTCAATAATCTTGACCACAGAACGGTCAATAGCGAAAGATTGTGACTTGAGCTCTTCCTTGAGGTCAGCATGGGTAAGAGGAGCGGTTGAGGAGAATGCGGTCGAGGCAATGTTGGGGTTCACGGTAGCTAGGCTTTCAAGAATAGCCTTTGTAATATTCTGACTCTCCCCCTTAATCGTCTCAACAACTGAAGCCTTGAGCAGATCAACCTCATTTTGTAACTTAACTTGGTTTGCAGCAAGCTTTGCAACCTCACTCTGAGTATCAAGATTGATTTACGTTAAAGTCTCAACTGCGGTCAGTAGATGAGCCAAAGGATCGATCGATCTATCAGATGCGGTCGTGGCCAGAGTAGTTCTAGGAGGAGAGAAAGCAGGAGATTTAACTAACACATTATCATCATGATCACTGGGTACACGGTCGACATCTTGACCGTGACCCTGAAACTCAGCTTTATCAATAGTTTGGTCATCAACCTTTTCATCACTGAAATCAGGACTATCAACATCAACAGTTTTCTCAGCATTTTTACCAACACTAGCTTCAATTTCTACACCAGCTTCAACATCTTGATTACCAGATTCACTACTTGATTCTACCAATTCCACATCATCTGGTTCATCAACTAAATCAAGAGTATGCTTGACCCTTTGACGTTGTGGTTGAGTAGGAGATATTTCAACATCATCATCACGGTCACTCTGCATAGGTGAACCGGATGGAGTGAATACTGGAGATGCGGTCGAAGGAGGTGGTCTTGCAACCTTGGATTTCTTTGCGGTTTGAACGGTACTTAGAGAAATATCCCTTTTATTGGATTTCTCCCCCTGAGACGAAGCGGGGAGTGCAGAAGACTTTGTTTTGAAGGATTTGGATGGAACGGTCGGAGAGGACAAGGTTGGTTTGGAGACCGTTTGTCGCGACCCCGACCCCGCGGGCCCGGAACTCGCGAGCTGGATGTCGACTTACAACAATACACCAAAATAATGAAGATAAAAATTCCATTTTTATACCCAAAATGTTTAAAACAAAGTTTTAGAAATCCAAGCTTAACAACGACAACAAACTACTAGAATGAGCTTCGCAAGCTCACCCCAAAAATACAAAAGATTACAAATCTTAATGACGTCATTGTTGGTAAAACTATCCCCAACAGGTTATACATTTAAATAATGCAAACCGATCAAACAACCTGCCCAAAATCTCAATCCTCTCGACGTCCTCCTCGATCCGCGAATCCTAATCCTTTTCCTCCTGGGGGGGGTTAAGGAAAACAATTTGAAACAAGAAACGGGGTGAGAATAAATCTCAGTAAGTTACTAATGCAACTACATGACATGCTATGATGCAAGAAGCAATAAGCAATAATAAATATCACATAGCACATAGCATTTATCACATAACAGATAGCAGCGGAAATAAACACATAACAAAGGATATAGCCAAGGTTTTCCAAACTGGTACATCCAAATAAAGGATCGCTGCGCAGCTTCAATAATCAACAAATCATCATCTTCATAATAGCATGAAAGCCGAAGAGAAAACCCCGGTACCGGAACCAATAACCAAATGAAGTGTCACAAGGGACGGGAGACATGCCACAAAGTCATGCTCCAAGTAAAGCTAAAATGCACACAAAGGAGCTAGCTCTTCTCACATCCAAGGCCAATCTGGAGGAGGGTAATAATGGGGCAAAACAATGGTCAACATCACAATGGACTTGGCCGTGCCATCATAATGTTTCGCATCGCCCAAACACACACAAAATACCAGCTGGGCTTTCAAATAAATGCTAAGTAATAAATACTAGCTTAATTAAACAACTTAGGGTTCCAAAGTAGGGAACCACACCAATTAATCACCATAAAGATGCAAACGATTTCTCATGAAGAGTTCAACAACAACGAACACAAGAAGTTTCTCATACAAGCACAACAACGATAAACGGAATTTCTCATAAAGAGCACAACAACATTGATCATTAAACAAGATGGTTCCAAGACAAGGACCCATACCAAACACATCCTAAAGATGATACCCACGAGTTAATCATAAAGAGCACAACCCAAACGGTCGCTCACCAATGGCACAATGACTATTACCAAAATGTCCATAAACATTTACTCAAAAGATATACTAGGACTATGGACTCAACCATCTCATCACACCTGGAATTCTAAATAAGAAATCCGAATGAATGCATCTTAAGGTTAATCAAACCGTAAGTACCCAAACGAATCCAAAAGGTTACCCTTATTAGAACATGATCACGACTGGACTAAACCTTGCACTTTAGTGTTCCAAAACAACCCTCTAGGTACTATAGGATATCACCTAAAACCTAGACCAAGTCTCATTCTAAAATCAATCCGATCAGTAAAATAACTTTCAATTAAAGGGTCTCAAAGTATGAAGTCCTCACTTATATCCCAAAATGATCATAACAACTCAATAAAGTCACTCAATTGGATTTACAAAACTTGTTCACAATGGATCGATACAACCCCTCTTAACCTCAAACACCCAATAAAATCCCGAAGTATAAAACTTATAACTTAACTGAACAACCTATACCATCTTGTAGTACTCGGAGAGAGCTTCGAAACGATAGTTTACACGCCTAAAACGGAGTCCAGACGAAGAAGTTATGGGGGAAACAGTTTTAGAAGAAAATGGAAGAATATATCAGAGTCCCAGCTTGGCACGACCGTGCCTAAGAAAGTGGCACGACCGTGCCAATCATGACGGAAGGAAAGGAAATTTTGGCGCGACCGTGCCTAAGAAAGTGGCACGACCGTGCCAAACATTACGGGAGGAAAGGGAATGTTGCACGACCGTGCCAAATAAAGGAGCACGACCGTGCCAACCATTACGAGAGGAAAGTGAATGTGGCACGACTGTGCCAAAAAAAGGAGCACGACCGTGCCAGAAGAACAATACCCAGATTCTTCCTGGGTTTACCAATTTCAAACCAAAACACACCCTTCACTAAAGTTATCAAAATCAAAGCTTCCCAATACATTTCTAAAGCTCCTAAACAACATCCAACCTAAAGGGAACCTAAATAACACCCTTTAATCAACCAAACCAACACCAAATCCCCACATTCAAGATTTCACCATTTTTACCCAAAAACTCAAATAAATTCAAAATAAATTCTAAACTCAACCAAACTTCAAATATAACACATCAAACATCATATAAACATGAGATGAACATTTTAGCATCAAAATGGGGGAAAAGTAACTTACTCGGATTTTCTCAAAGGTGACGGAACTCGAAATTTCTTGGCTTCCTACGATCCTATCGACGATCTAAACACATTTCATGTTTTAAGAAATGAGAAATAACAAGAGGAAGATGATGGAAATGTAGAGAGAAGGTAGAGAGAAACTTACCCTTTCCATGGATAGAGAGAGGGAACATGCTGGGAGAGATGAGAGGGAGAGTGAGGGTGAAATGAGGGAGGAGAGGGGAAAAGAGGGAGTAAGTAGGAGGATTAGAGAATTTACACATTGACCCCTTCCCCTACATACTAACACAATAATCTTACACTCCCCACTAACAACTAAGACCCAACACTCCACACTAGCACAAATAACCAATTAAGTGCTAGGCATAAATTATATAACACATAAAATGCACACATAAATATTTAAATAAATAATAATTTAAATAATTAAATAAGCAAATAAATAAATAATAATTATTTATTACTAATAAAATAGAGCCTAGTTTTCGGGTCGTGACACCGTTGATTTGGATATGGGAGCGATAGACTTGGTTTTCAATGGTGCGGCAGGAGGAATTCTGGAAGGAGGCTTAACCGTTGAAGATTCTTTGATAATCACTCCAGTCAATGGTCTTGGTTTGGGAGGAGCGCTCGATGCACTGACAATTCCTTTGCCTTTGACCTTTCTTCTAGTTTCTTCCTCGTCCTCACCTTCTTCATCATTATCATCATGAACTGATGTGGACTTATCAGGAGCATCAAGTCCCAGAGCAATTCTTGCAGCCTTGGTATAGTGTGGAGCAACATAGGGTTCTTTGGGGTCACGATCCAGATATTCTTGATACTGAGTATCACCAAATCTGTTGCGGAAAGTGGATCTCATAGTCTTGACATCAAAGACTTTGGATAAAGAGATAGTGACTTTGGCATCCTTGTCTTTGCTAATGGCTCTTCTTGTTTCAGGAATGAACTTGAAGATCATGGAGAGAAACCTGGAGTTCCTCGGTGGGGGTTCTTTCAGATAGCTGCTTCTTGTAGTCATTGATGTGGTCGACTAACAAGTCATAAAGAATCTTAGGCCAGTTCATATTTCTTCCCAAGTAGATTGCGGTTGACAAGTGCCATTGAGTGGTGTTGAAGTTTCCATGGTTGCCACTTTTGCAGAGCAGACCGTGGCCAACCAGGTGACCAATGTAGTACATCACCTCAGGAAAAGTCTTGCGGTAAGTCTTACCGACATCGGTAGAATCAATCAATATCATTGCAAGACCATCATATTCTTCACTAGCCAGAGACTCAGGGGAATCAACGTCTATGTCCAGACCTAGAGTGGCAGCAATGTCGGTGTAATCAATTTCCACTTTCTGGCCATATACTTCAGCTGCAATCCAATTTAGTGAATTATTTTGTTCATCTCTTCCCTTGACTTCTCTAGCAGTAGAGTAGAATTCACCAACAGCGGCAAGGTAATGACTTGTTTGATTCATTGTGAAGTAGTGGAGAATGCCTGACTTCTTCATCCTTTTAATTATATGACGACCAATAGCGTCATTTTGAAGGTCATCATGGTTGATCACACAACCAGGTATAAAAGACTGTTCTTCTTGAAAAAGATTGAGAAGTTAGCAACGCTGGTGCGGTCGAATGATCAGATAATGCGGTCGATTGGTACACAGTAGATAGAGAGTGCGGTCAACAAAAAGAATACTTAGAAGCATTTCAATGAAATCTCTAAAACACGCACAAACACCATATTACTATGTGTAATGAATTTTAAGGATCAAAAAGTGTAATCTCAAGAACACGAAGAACACCATAAGAACACGAAGATACTGTTCATAGTGAAGAACTCAGAAAACGATTCAGAGCATGAAAATCCATAAAAATTATACCAAAATGAGCACAGAAACCGATTAAACATGAAAATATCATCAATTTCAACATCAAAAACATATTAAACCTAGAATATGAAAGGGCATAATAATTTGCAACATAAACCAAAGCTCAAAGATTATTCATGGCAAAGAGAGGTATATTAACCAATCTTGAATCTAAACATGATGGAGAACTTGAAATCATAAGATTTACTAGAACAAGCATAATCGGAAACAAAAAGAACTCAGAAAATGAGGTAATGAACCCAAATATGAGAGGTTGTCGAACTCGCCAAAACCAAAATAAAAACTGAAAATAGAATAGTTTTAGGTCAAGAAATCATACCATTGAGTCTTCAGAATGTAGTTCTAGCGATTTCTTGGATGATTTTGATGGTTGAGTTGATTTGGGGGCCATTTATATAAAGAAAAATAAATGGCGAATGATTTGAGATGAAATGGGTTTGTAGAGAGAGAACTAGAGAGAGACAGAGAGTAGAGAGAGGGTTTCTGAAAAGGAGGTTGTGCAGAGAGGTGGAGTTGAGGAGGTAGTGGAACGGTTTGTGTAAGAGAAGTGGAAGGTTAACTCTGCAAAAACTCAGGGATTTGACCAATGATGTCCTTTCGCCATAAATGCATGGATAGTGACGGCGGACATAAATAAGGGAATAAAATTAATTACAAATGATTTGAATTAAATGAAAACGAGGGAAAAGAGGAAATTACGGAATTACCCCTTTGGATGACTAAGATGATCCTAAAAATTTGCTAAGTTAGAAACACTTACCTGGTCACCTAGCTTTTTGCGGTCAGGTGCTTGACCGTAGATTTTGCGGTCAAGTGTGGCCAAGAAAAGCTTTAAAGCAGTGAACCAATGTCATAATTTTCCATGCGGTAGGCTTCTTTAAAGCCTTGAACAAATTTCACTTGTTTCATGCGGTTGACATTATATTGCGGTAAACAGGTTGCGGTCAGTGCACTTGATGGGTCATGATGAGTCAACCGTGGTTACTTGACCGGTAGGATGGTTGACCGCTGAGACCTGCTTGGTTTTAGACTTAGATAAAACACAAGATATTAGCATAATCAAGATATATGGACAAGTAATTAAAGCTCTAGCATGCCCATTTCTCTTCTAAGATACCTAAATCTCTTCGAATCAAGAGCCTTGGTGAGAATATCTGCAACTTGATTGTCAGTACTCACATACTCTAGATGGATATTACCTTTTTCCACATGATCCTTGAGAAAGTGGTACTTGATATCAATGTGTTTGGTTTTTGAATGCATGACAGAGTTGTTGGAGACAACAATGGTAGATGTATTGTCACAATAGATTGGACAATTTTCTTCGTTGATTCCGTAGTCAACCAATTGTTGCTTCATCCAGAGCACTTGGCAGCAGCAACTTCCAGCAGCTATATATTCAGCTTCTGTGGTAGATACAGAGACTGAGGCTTGTTTCTTGCTTGCCCATGATACGAGTCTATTTCCAAGGAAATGACAAGTTCCACTTGTGCTTTTCCTGTCTATTGTACATGCTGCATAATCTGCATCTGAGTAACCTATAAGATCGAAATTTGAATCTTTGGAGTACCAAAGTCCAAGGTTAATAGTCCCAGATAGATATCGAATAATACGTTTAACGGCAATAAGATGTGCTTCTCTAGGATCTGCTTGATAACGAGCACAAACACTAAATATGATATCTGGCCTACTAGCAGTTAAGTAAAGAAGAGAACCAATCATACCTCGGTATAAGGTTTGATCAACCTTTTTACCTTTCAAGTCTTTATCTAACTTGTTACCAGCAGCCATAGGAGTGTCATATGCCTTTGCATTTTCAAGTCCAAATTTTTTGATAAGGTCCTTTGTGTACTTTGCTTGATTGAGGAAGATACCTTCAGCACATTGTTTAATTTGAAGCCCAAGGAAGAATGTTAATTCTCCCATCATGCTCATCTCAAATTTGCTTTTCATTAGCTTCTCAAATCGCTTGCACAACAATTCATTAGTAGAACCAACAATAATATCATCTACATATATTTGAACTAATAAAGTATGATCATGATATTTAGCAATGAATAGAGTTGTGTCGATCTTACCACGCTTGAAGCCTTTCTCTAAGAGAAATTTAGATAGAGTATCATACCATGCACGTGGAGCTTGTTTGAGTCCATATAAAGCTTTACGGAGTTTGTAGACATGATTTGGAAATTTGGGGTCTTCAAATCCAGGTGGTTGAGCAACAAAGACTGTTTCTTGAAGTTCACCGTTGAGGAATGCACTCTTCACATCCATTTGATATAACTTGAATCTTTTGAAAGAGGCATAAGCTAAAAATATCCTTATAGCTTCAAGTCTTGCAATGGGGGCAAAAGTTTCGTCATAATCAATGCCTTCTTCTTGTCTGTATCCTTGTGAAACCAACCTAGATTTGTTCCTTGTGATGCTTCCATTCTCATCCATCTTGTTTCGGAACACCCACTTTGTACCAATCACTCCTTGATCTTGTGGCCTTGGAACTAAGGTCCAAACTTTGCATCTTTCAAATTGGTTGAGCTCTTCTTGCATAGCAACAACCCAACTTGAGTCTTGGAGTGCTTCATCAACTTTCTTGGGTTCAACTTGAGATATAAATGCCGTAAGTGCGTCATAGTTTGATCTTCTTGTTCGAACGCCAGAATGCAAATCACCAATGATATTCTGAATTGGGTGATCTCTAACCTCACGAACTTCTTGAGGTATATCTGGTTGAGTTGATGGTGGTTGTAAATATTCTAGTGGTACATCATTTGTGCCTTCCTAATCATAAGTATTTTGAGGGATAGGTTCTTCCACATTGATGGGTGTTTCAACTTCAACTCCATTTGAGGTAGCAGCAGATGTGGTAGCTTCTGGTGCTTCATGAGAGGTAGATGGAGGTGCAGTTGAGGTAGATGGATTTCTTTGAGTTGATTGATTTTGTGGTTGATTTGTACCTGTCTCATTAAGCTCAACAAAATCATCAGCAACATTTGGAGCTATATGTGGCTCAAGGAGAGAATGTTCATCAAAAGTAACATGGACATATTCAACTATCTTAAGAGTGGTTTTATTAAATACACGAAAAGCTTTTGAGTGTTTAGCATACCCAATAAATATACCTTCATCGGCCTTAGGAGCAAATTTACCTCGATGTTCTTTCCGTTGTAGAGTATGAAGCATTTGCATCCAAATATCTTGAAGTATGCTATGTTGGGGGTTCTTCCTCTCCAAAGTTCATAAGGAGTTTTGTTGTAGGTCTTGTTGATGAGGGATCTATTTTGAGTGAAGCATGCTGTGTTGACGGCTTCAGCCCAAAAGTATTGAGGTAGCTTTGCTTCAGCAATCATTGTCTTTCCAGCCTCTATCAACGTTTTGTTCTTTCTTTCCATAACACCATTTTGTTGAGGAACTCCAGCAGCAGAGAAGTTGTGGTCAATACCATGATCATCACAGTACTGAGCAACACCGTTGTTCTTGAATTATGTACCGTTGTCGGATCGAACACTAACGATGTCATCTTCTTTTTGTGTTTGGAGCTGACTAAAGAGTAAGGTCAAAATGTCATAGAAATCATCCGTTGAGATCATCATTTCAACCCACGTATATCTTGAATAATCATCTACCACAACTAAGGTATATCTATTTCCTCCAATACATGCGGTAGTAACAGGTCCAAACAAGTCCATATGTAGTAGTTGCAAACATCTAAAAGTTGAGGGTGTGGTCTTGCTGGAGAAAGACGCCTTGGGTTGTTTGCCTAGTTGACATGTTGTGCACTTCTCATCGTGGTGATCAGCTACTTTGGGTAGACCACGAACTAGATTTTCTCTACCAATCTTGGAGAGATACTTGAAATTTAAGTGACTTAGTCTTTTATGCCACAGCCAACTATTCTCACTAACATTCTTTGCTACAAAACAGAGATTAGAAGAAATTCAAAATGAATTAAAATCAACAACATACACATTTTTCTTACGAATCCCTTTGAGCAAAGTGACGCCGGATATGCCATCCTTGACGAGACAGAAATTTGAGGTAAAGTGGCATTGCAATCCTTTGTCGCAGAACTGAGATATTGAGAGTAGATTGTGTTGTAGTCCAATAACTAGAGAGACTTCTTGGATGGTGATTTTTCCTTTACGAATAACTCCATATCCTACAGTCTTTCCTTTGTTATTATCTCCGAAGGTTACTGATGGACCTTTTTCTTCACGGGCATCTTCCAATAGATTGATATCTCCGGTCATGTGCCTTGAGCAGCCACTATCGAGATACCATAAACTTGATTTATCCTTGAAGTGTCCAGTCATTAAGCAGAGGACCTATAAAATAAACATTTAAGAACAAGGTCCCCTTTTTATTTTTTTGGGTCCAAAGGGTTAGCAACTTTTAACAACCCACACTTGCCTCACAAAAGGGGGTTTAAGCCTTCTGGGATTTGGTGTGAATCTTAAAATACATTCAGCAGCCTTGTGACCATAATCATCACACACGGAGCAATGGTGGAAGCCACCCAACTGAGGGTTAACAAACTTCGTTGAGGTCTTAAGCACAACATTGTTAACTGGTATGGAAGATCTCTCCTGAACAAAGTTCAATTTCTTGAACTTGACCGCATGACCCTTGTTTACGGTCGACATGCCGCGGAAGGCTACTCGACCGGGTCTTGAGGTTGATGCGCGGTCGTATCCAGGTACCCTACCAGAGTATTCCTCTGCGGTAGAATCTTCCATGACTTTTTCTTTCAACTTTGAAGCCTTGCCATTTTGATACTTAGGGTAGACATGGTGTAACTCTAGTTTCTTCTTTGGTTCTTATCTTTTACCCTTAGATTCTTGATGTTTAGCCTTTGACCCTTCCAAAGTTTGCTTGGTAAATTTCTCATCTCTTTCACAACAAGATGCACATTTAAAGTTGTCACTAGTTTGGAATCCCAAGCCTTCTTTATCACGACTAGACTTTTGGGATTCTAGTATTTGTTCCATAGTGACACGAGAATTGGTCCACTTATTAGTGATCCTTTTCAGGTCGTTTATCTCGGCAACCAATTCTTCGTTTTTAACCTTAAATATGGCATTTTGTTCTTCTAAGAAACGGTTTCGTTCAGTAAGAGGAGTCATGCTCTTAATCTGCTCCTTAAGGAGGGTGAGTTCAGATCTTAGTATAGTTTTCTCCGTCTTAAGCTGGGAAATCTCTTCAGTTGAAAGTGCTAAAGCTTCCTTCATACCAGAAAACTTACTGATTACCTGTTCAGCTTTCATGAACATCTTTTCTAGTTCATCAGGGGAAACGTCAAACTTGACTTGAGGTGTGGTAGACAGAACTTCCTTCACTTTGGGATTTAGTAGAGCTTTCTTTGCTGCACTCACATCACATCTTGAAAATAGAAGATCACCATTCTTTTGAACCGGAGTTAGGAATCCTTTTTCAGCAAGTTCATCGGCCGTATAACTTATCCGTTTAGGTTTTGCATTTGGTGAGCGACGATTTTCATTATCATCCTCATCATCGGACTGAACGACCAAACAGATGTGACCTTCTTCAGAATCCTCATCGCTTTCATCAGAGTCTGACTCTATCCAAGTAGCTAACTCTTTTGAGGTAGAGTCTTCTTCAGCCATCATTCCCTTTTGCTTTGAATACCTTGGAGTAAAGTTACTTTTCTTCTTCATATACTCGTACTTGGGAATTGGACATTCTGATGCGAAGTGACCTGGTTTTCTGCAATTAAAACAAACAAGATCTTCTTTCTTCTTGGAGAAGTTGAAGTTCTCTTTCTTCTTTGAAGGGCTGCTCCTTGAAAACCTTGTTGGAGTTTTGCTTGATGATCCGGGTCTTGCTGTCTTTCTGAACTTTTGGAATCTTTTCACGAACATAGCAAAATCATCATCATCCATATCAAGTAAATCTGATGTGGAGATTTTTGGATCTTCTTCCTCGATCACTTCTTCCTTTTGAGCGACCAACGATAAGCTCTTTGTTTTTCCTTCCATTTCAGCAATGTTGTTAAGCTTGATATCAAAGACCTTGAGGTTGGCATAGAGGCTTCTGAGAGACATATCATCTAGTAGCTTGGTATCTTCAAGAGTGTTTCCTTTGTGAAGATATTGCGAACCAAGAGTGGCAAGAAAATTAACATTGATTTCTTTCTTGGTAAGCTTCTTTCCGAGTGCTGTATAAGTACTCAAGATCTCACAATAACGATCATAAGTGGCTCTTAGTGATTCACTGGGGATCTTAGCAAAGTTGTTGAATCTTCTTTGAATTGCAAACTTTTTGCTTTCCTTGCAAGCTTGATCTCCTTTGATATAATCTTCAATTGCATCCCAAAGTTCTTTTGCAGTAGAACATTCCATGATCTGTCGACGCTGTGACGTACTTAAGGTACTTAGAAGTATGCTTTTTTCTTTCACATCCATTCCAACCAATCTCTTTTCTCCATCGGTCCATTCAGCTTTTGGTTTCTTGAGAGTCGGATTTGCACCATTGGTTTCTGGATCCGGATTAGCTTTTATTGGGAAGTATGGTCCAATGGTAAGACAATCACCAAGTTGCTCGTCCATGGAGTAGAACTGAGTTAGAATGCTGTGCTTCCATACGTCAAAATTATCTTCGTCGAACGCTGGAACGTGAGTGAAGTTAACCGTTGCCATAGTTTTCTGACTTGCCATTTTGAATCGGCACCCAAGCTGTTAAGCTTGAAAAACTGAAGTTTTATAAAGGTGTTAGCTCTGATACCACTTGTTGGTCCCAAAGACACAACAAGGGTATGAGAAAGGAGGCTAGAGGGGGGGTGAATAGCCTACTTAAAATTTCAACCCTTTTTCAAAATTCAACCAAGTGCTTACAATCTTGAGTTTTGCGGTCACGTAATAAACCGTGCGGTCAAGATGTAATATGCACAGCGAAAGTTTTCGATGGAAATAAGGTAGAGTTGATTTTGACTAAAATATCTAAGGAACACCAGCACTCACAGTCAACCAAGTTGCGGTCAAGTGAGTCTGGTCAAGAGAAATGCGGTCAAGAGATTTGTGGTCAGATGGTTGAGATTGAAAGTTGTTGTCTTAGAAGATTGGGCAAAAGATACGTTAGTCAGATTTTAACTTACGCCATGTGGAGAACAAACAAACACAATTCACGATAGTTCTTAAATCTGAAAGATCAAACACTAAACGACAAACAAAATTAATATGAACAATAAAGAACAAGATGAACAATACTTGAAAGTAAATTTGCAGAAAGTAAAATGACACAAGTATTTGGAAAGGTTCAATCTGTTAAAAGATCTACGTCCTTTACCAAGATGGTCAGACTTGGATTTTGAATGGAGGTATATATTGATTCTTGAGTGTACAGATTACAGAGATGAAGCTTTGAATCAACACCTACATTCTATGAAGAATAAATCCTAGACTTAGACCAGTGTATCCCTTTTGATGCAATCTATGTGATTGATCAATTGGGGTGAGTGTGTGTGTAAGAATCAGAAGCTCTTTAAAATCTAAGTGATTGTAGAGCCTAATAAATCTTAAGTGTTACAAGGCTTGAGATGACTTGTTTGTTGCTGGAGAGCTTTGAAGGTTTGAAGGTGAGTTCTTTGAAGATTCAAAGGATTCTGGAAATCTTGAGTATGATCTTCAATCACCAAGTATTTCAACAGCAATTTCTCTCTTAGAATCTCAGCTGGTTTCAATGAAGAACTTAAGGGCTATTTATAGCCTTGAATGAGAAAGTAGCTGTTGGGAAATGCTTGGGCTCCAAGTTGAAGGACAGTGAACTGTTGAATTCTAATTGGAGCTCAATCTGAGATTGTCCTTTTTGAAGATAAGAGGTGGTCCCACTTAGATGAATTCAAACTTGAATTACTTGGGATCCAAGTTCTGCAACGTTCTAAACTAACCATAGTTTGACCATGGTTAAGTTTAAACAAACTTGGATTTCTTGGACAACTTTTTACTTGCGGTCAATGACTCACGGTCGAGTAAATTCACGGTCAGGTGATCTACCATGGTCAAGTGGTCTTCCATGGTCAAGTGATCTACCACGATCAAGTGGTCTACTCACGGTCAAGGTCTTGACCACTAGATTTTCCAGACTTAGGAAATTTCAGCCTATCAATCTAAAGCCTATACTATCAAAATGGACTATTCTAGAAATGAAGTTTAACACTTCTTACAATATATCCTAAAGTCCACAAAAGATAAAATTAGGTTATGGGATCAATCAAATCTAGGTAATAGGAGTGGTTTATAATAAGCATACCCAACAACGGGTTCTGAGGCAATTTGGCCGTCAACAGATAATTCCTTTTCTGAGGAACGGGAGGCTTCGTCCAGTTTCTTATATGGATCCGGACTTCTCAAATGAGCTTCAGTCGGCTTGGGGAGATGATCGTAACCGTTGGTCTTCTGCTCCTTTGCATCGGGGTAGTATCTTTCTTCCTGAGAGTTACTTAGATCACTTGCTTGGTACCGTCTACCGTGGCATTACTTGGGTAGATGCTCTTCGGGCTGAGTTGTTAGGGAAGGACTTTGAGCCTAGCAGTGCTTTGAGGTACAAGGAAGCTGCTGCTGATGTGAACAACATTCTAACTGACCCTTTCGGTACCCCTTTGGATGACTTTTATGCTCGAAGGCGCTCTGTTGCGCAGAAGGTATCGGTCCGCATCAGTGTTCCTAGACTTCCCAAGAAGATTAGTATTGATGGTCGTTCGGGTGGTCCTTCAAAGGCCAAGAGAAAATTAGATTTTTCCTAGTACCCCCAAGAGATTGCAAGTAAAATATACCACTTGTTAGGATTTTAATGCTTTATGTCTTTTAGTAGCTTAACAAAATCCGTTGTAATGGCTTGAATGATTTGAGATTTGAATAAAAATTGCATCTTGTTAATTTGAGATGATTCGGGTATTTGTTCATATTTTAGACCGCACCCGAAGGTTGCCTACGTTCCTCCAGTGTAGAGGCTCAGGTCTCCGTAGTTCAAACAAACGAAGACCATTTTTTTTTTGTGCACCCTGTTTTTTGCCTAGACCGCCCTTTCGGGTTTTCAATCTAGCGGGCTTCTTTTTTGCACGTGCTCTAATTTTTGCCTAGGCCGCCCTTGCGGGTTTTCAACCTAGCGAGCTTTTTTTTTTTAATGGTCTTCGTTTATTAGACGTAAAATCTCTTCAACTTGTCGAGGTTAACTTCCTTTGGCAGCTGATCTCCGACTAAATCCACGAGTCGGACTGCACCGCCGCTTAGTATCTTCTTGACTATGTACGGACCGATCCATCGGGGTCCCCATTTTCCAAGGGGGTTCATGGCATTAGGAGGGTGTTGTCTTAGGACCAAATCTCCCACACTGATGTTTCGGGGCTTCACCTTTTTGTTGAAAGCCCTAGCCATTCTTTGTTGATAGGCCCTCGTACGTTCGATTTCCCTTAGCCTTTTCTTGTCGAGTAGGGCTAGCTGTTCATATCGACTTTGCATCCAATCGACTTCATTGACTTGGTTCTCGAGGAGGACCCGTAGGGATGGGACTTCGAGCTCTATTGGGAGTACAGCTTCGGAACCATATACTAGTGCATAAGGAGTTTCTCCAGTCGCTATCCGTATTGACGTGCGGTAGCCCCATAATGCTAGAGGTAGCTTTTCGGGCCAATCCCTTCCAGTGGAGGCCATTTTCTTCGCAATGGTCTCGATTGTCTTATTAGCTGACTCGACCATGCCGTTTGCTTTAGGGCGGTATGGAGATGACTTGTGCTTAGTAATCTTGTATTCTACCAGGAGCGCGTCCATCTCTTTCTCAAAGTGAGAACCGTTGTCTGAGATGATCTCATGAGGGACGCCGTACCGGCACATGATGTGGGTTTTTACGAATTCGGTCACTTTCTTGGCGTTGAGAACTCGGTAAGCCTGTGCTTCGACCCATTTTGTAAAATAGTCCACGGCTACTAGGACGAAAGATTGTCCGTTGCTGCCAGTAGGGTAAACTTTGCCGATGATGGAGCGTGCGTTAGATTGGCATGGAATTGGCATTTGGCGCACCTCTTGACTTTCTCGATGCAGTCCCTTTCTATGGTACTCCAATAATAACCCATGCAGAGTATCTTCTTGGTCAACATAAACCCGTTCATGTGGGGCCCACATATACCTTCATGGATCTCATACATTATTTCTTGAGCTTCGGTCTCATTTGCGCATAGGAAATTGATCCCTTCGTGGTGCCTTTTGTAGACTCAGTCCCCAATCAGTACATATCGGGACGCTAGTCTTTGTAATGCCATTTGGGACTTCTTATTGCTATTCCCGGGATAAGTACCATCCTTGAGGAAATTCATGATATCCGCATACCACGGGGAGTTTGCTTGGACCTCGTTGATCTCGATACTCATACAGTATGCCGGACTGTTCATTCGGGAAATTTTAAAGGGCTTCACCATTTTACCCTCAGGTATTTCGACCAGTGAAGCGATGGTGGCTAGTGCATCAGCAAAACGGTTTTTGTCCCTTGGTAGGTAGTTGAAGGTGATTTCTTGAAACTGTTCAACCAACTCCTCGAGATGTTGACCATACCATTGCAGAGTCGAGTCTTGAATCTTCCACTTTCTAGATGTCTGATTGATGATGAGCAAGGAATCACCAAATACCTCTAAATTTGTGACATTTCTCTCGAGGGCTGCTTCGAGCCCCGCTATGCATGCTTCGTACTCAGCGATGTTGTTGGTGGCTTCAAATTCGAGGCGGATAGCTATTGGAGTATATATGTCATTTGGATCAACAAGTAATATCCCTATGCCATATCCATGCTTATTGGCTGCGCCATCGAAAAAAAGTTGCCACTTATTTTCTTCTGTTGTAGCGCAAATTAAATGCTCGTCGGGGAACTGTACATCTTCCCCCTTCACTTCGTCACACAAAAACTCAGCAAGCTGACCACTGAACACTTTCCCCCTGATGGATTTAAGTGTGACGTAAGTGATATCGTAGCCGGCGAGCACGAAATACCATTTGGCTATTCTTGTTGACATGAAAGGCTTCTCGAAGATGTAGCGTAGCGGGTCCACTTTTGCTATCAACTTGATTGGGAAGGCCCCCATGTAATTCTTAAGCTTTTTTGTAACCCAAACCAATGCAGCACAAGACTTCTCTAAGACAGAGTAGTTCTTTTCAGCTCCTTGAAACCGGCGGCTGACAAAGTAGATAGCATTCTCTTTTGTGGAGTCTCGCTGTTCTTGTGCTAACATAGCCCTTAGGGATTCATCATTAACAGTGAGATAGAGCAAGAGAGGCTTCTCTTTGTGCGGTGGAACCAAAACTGGAGGGCATGTCAAGTAATGCATCACTTGGTCGAAGGCTTCTTGGCAAGCATCGGTCCATTCTAAAGCCACATTCTTTTTTAGTAGCTTGAAGATCGGCTCACACATGGAAGTGAGTTGGTGCAGAAATCGACTGATGTATTGAAGTTTGCCCATGAAACCTTTGATTTCCTTCTGCATCTTTGGAGGAGGCATGTCAATGATTGCCTTGATCTTGGAGGGATCGGATTCAATTCACCTCTCAGTGACCATGTAACCGAGAACCTTTCCTCTGACGACCCCAAAAGTGCACTTTGCGGGATTGAGTCTCATGTTGTGTTGTCGAAGTCTTTCAAAGAATTTGCGAAGATCGATCAAATGTTGACCGTTGGTTCCCTTCGAATGGATGATCATGTCGTCTACGTAGACCTCGATCTCTTTATGAATCATGTCATGGAATAGATCCGTAACAGCCCTCTGGTAGGTATCCCTAGCGTTCCTTAGTCCGAACGGCATGACTGTGTAGCAGAAAGTGCCCCACGGTGTTGTGAAAGCTGTCTTGTGTTGGTCCTCTTCAGACATGCGAATCTGATTGTAACCGGCAAAACCGTCCACAAATGAGCGGACTTCATAGTTGGCAGTCGAATCGACGAGCATGTCGATGTTTGGTAGTGGAAAATCATCTTTCGGGGAAGCTTTGTTCAAATCCCGGAAGTCCACAAAAACTCGAACCTTGCCGTTTGCCTTTCTGACTGTCACAATGTTGGCTAGCCATTTCGGATACTCAATTACTTTGATGAAACCCACACTGAGGAGCTTTTCAATCTCTTCTTTGACTTGTAGAGACCATTCTGGCTTGATATTTCTGAGCTTCTGCTTTACTGGCTTGGCGTCCTCTCTGATCGGAATTCTGTGCTCCGCGACCTTTCTGTCCAAACCCGGCATGTCTTTGTATGACCATGCGAATACATCCACCAATTCTTTGAGCAGTGCAGTCAATCTATCTTTGTCTTCCCCCTTGAAGAAGCTGATAATCTTCGTTTCTTTCGGCTCTTCGTCGGTACCCAGATTAACAACATGCAATTCCTCATCAGCCCCTGGACCATTTTCACCACGACAACGAACCTGTTGAGCTAGTTAATTTAGGTATGTTATGTTTTCGTGGTCTATTTCATCATAATTTTAATCGTTATTAACTTGTTCATTAAGTTGGTTATTAGTTAATTCATCATTTATGATGTTTGCAATCTCGGGGTACTCAGAAATATCAAATTTTTCATTAGCAAAGAAAGGAAACACACGCTCGGCTATTGCCTCCATATCCTCTTGGGTGAGGGTATTAGAAACACTCTCGGACTCGAAAGTAAGTGTGATCCGCTCTTCCTTTGTTGCTGTACGGGGTATGCAACCCATTTCTCAGATCAAGAAATCCTCGGATACTATGGGCCCCTTCGTTGAATACCAGTTGTTGACTGGCTCGGAGCTTGGCGGGATCTTACTGATGGTTTCCTTTCTAACGACGGTGTCGTAGATGGCGTTGACTTGACAATCGTCCATGATGGCAAATTCTTCGAACATGGAGGCTAGATCGGATAGTTCTTCCCCCACGGTAATCTCTACCTCGGACTCTATAGTCACTTTCTTGCCCCACCACTCTCGGGGTGACATTGGATTAGCTCCCTTTCTTGTGTCGGAATTTCACAATCAGTAAAGATCTTGAGACCGGGCTTTTTGACGCCCTTGTTGTTAACCATGGTTCGAGAAAGATCAAGTACGGAACATCTTCCCCTTGGTGAACAAAATAACCGTTTAGTGTGTTGCGGTAAGGCCTCAAGTCGGGGCTTTCATATTGTCGACCTTTTTTGCGAGCTCGGGTCTTTTGACTCTTGACTGCTTGCTCGTATTTCAAGTCATCTTCGGTAGGCTCGTACCCCAGACCAAACTTGTTCTTGACAAAAGGAACTTCTATGGGGTGCAATATCCCTTGTTGATGCTTCCCTAGGCCTAGACCAGGAAAGTGATTCATGTTCCTCATCATGCGGAGGATTTTAGGATTCCCGAGGGTCCATTGTTTGTTTCCCCCTTTTTTGTCGATGGTGTTGACGCCGGAGAGATTGGCATCTTCTGTCCCGTGTTGAACTTGGTGGATGGGTTGTCCCCCCATTTCTATGGATGGTGACATTCTCGGCCATGACGGTGACTATCTCGTCCCCATTTCTGATCTTGACACATTGATGGAGAGTGGAAGGGACCGCATTGGAACTGTGGATCCATGGTCGGCCCAAAAGCAAGTTGAATGAAGCAGGGACATCAAGTACTTGGAATGGGACGGACATGATCGTGCTTCCAAATTCGATATCAACTTCTAACATTCCCATGACTGTACGGGCAGTGCTGTCGTTCCCTCTAATGACTTGGGCAGAGGGTTGTAAATCGGAGCTTTTGAGCCCCAGTATGCCCATGACTCGGCTAGGCATTAAGTTGAGTGCAGAACCTCTGTCTACTAGAACTCTTGAGATGGGTCTCCCCCTTTCCCTTACTTTGAGGTAGATGGTTTCATTGTGTTCGGACCCAAATGGCGGGAGGTCCATGTCGGCAAAAGTGATGACATTACCGAAGTGTTTGTGACCTATCATTGCTATGAGGTCCTCGGGAGTCGTGTTGGGAGAGACTGGTGTGTCATCCAAGTTCTTGATGACGAGGTCTCGGTGTTTCTTTGATGATGCAATAAGGTCCCAGATGGATATGTTGGCTTGCGTCTTCTTGAGTTGTGTTAACAAAGGATCTTCGGGTACGTCGCGTGCTTGCGATCTTTTAGAAGAGGTGTTGGTTACTGCGGTATTGGGAGGGATTATGCTCGTTGTTACTCGGCCACTGCGAGTGAGCACGTTCACGGTCCCCTGTAGCTTCTTCTTCCTATTCTCTAAGACTTCCCTCATAATCTCATCATAAGTCACAACATAACAGGAATTATCAAGTTTATTTATATCATCGGAGCCCTCATTCACAATTGGGATCGAATGAGTGGTTCCTTCAAACTCTCCTACCTCTATTACATTGACACCACCCACATTAGGGATTATGAATTCCTTCTTGTCTATGAGGTCTTGGATGGTGTTGCGTATGGAGAAGCAATCCTCGGTGAGGTGGCCGGTGCATTGATGGTAGTCACACCATTTATGGTGGGCATGATTAGGACGGAGCGGTTGTGGTTGCTTATACCCTTGAAGAGGAGTGATTTACCCCTTGGCCTTTAGAGCTTCATAGGCCTCGGTGATGGTCATGCCATTGAGAGGAGTGTAGACGCGGTCGTTTTGGAACCGCTTGCCTTGTGGTGGAGGGACCTTCTTGCAATTCCCCTTGTCGGTAGTAACGGCATTGACAGAAGCCTCTTTGTTTGAATTAGAGGTGGCCTTGTAACGGTAAGTAGTAGTGGCCTTCTTAATCTCCTTGAGCAAGTCATCCATGTGTACCCCCGCCTCATACATTTGGGAGAAGTCGGAGTAGCAAGCCCCACTTAGGTGGGTGCGGAGATCAATCTTGAGACACTTGAGAAAGATGTCCATTGGCTCTTTTGTGTTTGGCCTCTCAACAATTTCAGAGAGCTTGTCATTCCATCTCCTTGTGAAGTCAATAAAGGACTCGTTGTCTCTTTGGGTGGTGTTCTCGAGCTCTTTCCTTGTGGGCCGGTGAGTGGTGTTGCCTTGATATTGATTTTTGAAGGCAAGCATAGTGGCATCCCAATCAAGACAGACAGTGAGCGGGAGAGTTGCATACCAATCCTTTGCCGCCCCCTTGGTGAGAGGAAAGCATTGATCCATAACTTTTGGGGAGACCTTCTTCGGAACCATAGCCCAAATGTAAGTCTCGATGTGAGCCATCGGGCATGATTTTCCCTTAAACTTACTAATGTCGGGCATCTTGAATTTGTCGGGGAGAGCGGCCATCGTGCTCATGAGGATGGATGACTGATAAAGGCTTGTGTTGGATCCTTTTCCCATGTTGAGGCCGTCAAATTTCTGATCAATGTAGGCCGTGATGGAGTCGACCATTTTGTGGTCGTTGTTATCGGTGCTTGGTTCCCCCACTTTTTTGGTATGGGCACTGACATATGGGCTTTCTAACAAACCCTCGGTCCACTCGGATTCCTCATTGTCATTAACCCCCTTGTTCTTGGAGAGCTTGAGGAGCTTGGCTTTCAATTGGTCAACCTCGGCCTCGTGGGCCTCCCTTTGACTGTTGACATGAGCTTGCCACAAGGCTTCTTTGGTTCGAGCCTCGTTGTGGAGAGTGGTGACTTGTTGTTGAAGAGTTTGGACCATGGCAGAAAGTTGCTCGAGAGTCATGGCGTCGTTGGTGCTGGAGTCGCCGGCCATTGATGATGCAGAAGTTGTAGGAGTGATCGGTTCACGAACAAGCCGGTTGGATGAATTCCTGTAGATGCGGAGAGTACCAATCGGACCTATAATTGGAGAAGTAGCCCTTGTCAATCCGGTTCACACTTTCGGTCCATGAAGTGGTTGAGAACACACAGTTGGGCACACGACTCGAACCACATAAGAAAAAGACTTTTTTTTTATTTTATAAGTCGGAGGGAATGGGTCCCTTTTGGGGCTTCTAAGAAGATAATAGAATAGTCACACTAGTATATAGACCATCTCGCGATCCCATATACTCATCGGATTCCATCACGTTTGTAAATCCTACATGTGTCGGGATTAAACTAAATTAATGTAGTAAAGCATACATGCGGGGACGGATTTTTTATTTTCGTCCAAAATAACCACTTTTGGGGACGGATTTTTATTGCGTCCGTTTCAACAAGTTGGCATGTATGATTTGAAAACATTAGTTTAGGAAAATCTCGGTACATGGAAACCGACTTGGTCACGGAGTGTTAGACCCTAACTAGAATTGTGTGGTTTGTGCTCGGCTAAAGAGAGGCCTAAAGATCACCCCCGGCATGAAGTCATGAACTACGCCACGGGCTGAGGTTTACCGCTTCGAAAGAGCCAAGGTCGAGTGGAGCTTGAAACTTTCTAGGACGGGCCTCGACGGGTTTGGGGTTGGACTTGTGCTACTCGATAGTGAGCAATTTATAGGAGTAATGTACATGTAGCGTGAGGTCTATCACGTGACAAAAAAAAATTTTTTTTTTTTTTTTTTGAAAAGAAAAGATAAAAAAAAAACACATAAGCACGTAAATTACAACTCCCGAATCATCCGTGTGACCGGTAAATAAACACAAAATTAAACAGTCCAAGGGTTCAATTCTCTTCTGATGCAGGCAACTGTGCCCACACCCCACTGTTCTGTTCAGTCACTGAAACCTGTTCTTGCCCTGGAAATTGACCCAGAAGCGCGCGCCTCGGGCTGGTGTTGTGGGAAGCGCGCGCCTGGCGCATTGTATCTGGGAGGCGCCCGCTTCTGGGCTAACCTGTCAGATTATCAGAAACTTATGGACTCAGGGGATTGCCCTGGTCCTGATTGTGTGATGAAACCCCTGCAATGTTTGTTAGCACGAAATAATAGGAAGAATAGGAACAACACATGGAAGGCGGGCGATTCTGGAATTTGACGCGGGACGCGCGCGCTTTGGACCATGAAGGTCCGAGGCGCGCGCTTCCCACATCAATTTCTAGAATGCCCATAAAAGTGAATTATGAACAGAAACACAAGTTTAACCCTCAAGCAGTCCCCAGCGGAGTCGCCACTGTAGATACCCCGGGGGCGGAGGCCACGGCCTTAGGCCAGAGCGCGCGAGCTCGTCCTAGGATGTCTAATTGTGTTTTAGAGTCGCCACCCACGTTTTGAGGAACGTAAGAAAACCTAATGTTTATGAGCCTAAGTTTTATTTACGAAAACAGAGATTCTTTAGGATAAGGGGTTCGGGGGTTAGGTTACGAAATGGGAAGTACTTAAACACCCATTTCGCCCGAGCAAAGTCGGTCTTGTTTGTTCATAATTCACTTTAAAGATAAATGTGTTCTTCCTATTTGAATGATGATAAAAAAAGGGGTTTTAAAGTTTAAAATGTAGGGAGATGACTCCTAGGCCAATTCAATGTAATGAAAGGACCATTGGTGTCATGTCCCAAGTGGTTTTAGGGTGATTGCACATTTGATTGAAGAAGAAGAAGAAGAAGAAGAAGAAGAAGAAGAAGAAGAAGAAGAAGAAGAAGAAGAATGTTTAAGACATTTACCTATAGTATCCTTCAAAAAGAACCTCTTGAAAAGCCTTGAAGAATAGGTTGAATACTTAGTTGACAAAGGTCTAAAAGAAGTCCCAAGGAAAAGTCTAGAAAAGAAGTGAGGAAAAAAGTCTCTTCCAATGATGGATTGGAGGGGTTTTTATAGTTGAAAGAGGGGAGTTTTTGGAGCCAAACGGAGTCTCCAAGAAATCTTTCCCGGGCAAAATCATGTATAATGAGCAAGGGAGAGATTCTTGGGCAGAATCTGTAACTGACACACCCAGAAGCGCGCGCATCCCACCTAGGCGGCGGAAGGCGCGCGCGTCTGGCCTCAAGAGGCGGAGGCGCGCGACTCTGAAAAGCAATTTTTGACAGAATGGACTAGAAAGTTAGAACTGTTATTCAGTTTAGTCCCGGGACTTAATGGAGTCCGTCTGGAATTTAACCAAAGTAACAGAAACTAACAGAAAATACTTAAAAGAGGGAGAAACACAAAATCAAGTGTGCAATCGGGGTGAGCGGTCCAAGGTGGGGTGTCTACAACAGTCGATGATTTTGGGGCCATTCTTGGTATGCCTTTGGCAGGTCGGATTGCCGTCCCTATGTATCACCGCGGTATTGTTGACTCTTGGGTTGACCTTCTGAATCTCCCTGTCGGAGAGGTGAAGAAGATGATGCACGGGACTGTTGTTGACATATCTGAACTTCCGATGTTTTTCAGCTTGCATTCGGAAGATGTCGCGGTTCAATCCTTTAAGAGAAATGCCATGGATGTCTGTCTTTTCAGCGAGGTTCTGTTTGTCGCTCCTTTGGGTACTGCGGGTGCGCAGTTGGTTGAGATTGTGTTGCAGGCGAAGGAGCAACGATTCAGTATAATCCCTCTCATAGTGGGGGAAACTTTGCATGGTCTGGACGAATTGCATAGTACGGGCGAGATGCGAATAGGAAGCCCCTTGCTTTTGACCATATGGCTTCGGGAGCATTTCAGACTTTATGCGTCAGACGGCGACCTTTCTCCTTTTGCTGTTCATAGGCGACGGTTGCTGACTAGAGATTTGACTGAAGGAAAGTGGCAGAATTTCTTCGCTTCCCGTGCTTCGGCTGATATTGAGTGGTGTCCCTCTTCTTGGGGTCTCCGTCCTTTCGTGGAATGGACTTTGGGTTTTAAGCATGTGATCTTGCCTGGAAAGAGACTCTTCATTTTATCAACCAGGACGGGTTTTGAGACAGTTCGGTCGCCAGCAAATAATTCCTTTACCGAGGAATGGGATGTTTCGTCCGGTTTCTTATATGGGTCCGGATTTCTCGAGTGAGCTTCAGTCGGCTTGGGGGGATGATCGCAACCGGTGGGCTTCCGTCCCTCTGCATCGGGGTAGTATCTTTCTTTCCGAGAGTTACTTGGATCATTTGTTTGGTACTGTTTACCGTGGCATTACTTGGGTAAATGCTCTTCGGACTGAATTGTTGGGGAAAGACTTTGAGCCTAGCAGTGCTCTAAGGTACAAGGAAGCTGCTGCTGATGTGAACAATATTATGACTGACCCTTTTGGTACCCCTTTGGATGACTTTTATGCTCGGAGGCGGTCTGTTGCACAGAAGGTTTTGGTCCGTATTAGTGTTCCTAGACCTCCCAAGAAGAGTAGGATTGATGGTCGTTCGGGTGGCCCTTCGAAGGCTAAGAGAAAATTAGATTTTTCCTAGTACCCCAAGAGATTGCAAGTAAAATAGACCACTTGTTTAGGATTTAGTGTTTTATGTCTTTTAATAGCTCAACATTTCCATTATAATGATCAAAATAATTTAGTGAATGAATAAAAATTGCATCTCGTTAATTTGAAATGATTTGGGTATTTGTTTATATTTTAGACCGCACCTGAAGGTTTCCTACGTTCCTCCAGTGTAGAGGCTCAGGTCTCCGTAGTTCAAACAAATGAAGACCATTTTTTTTTGTATGTGCACCCTGTTTTTTCCTAGACCGCCCTTTCGGGTTTTCAATCTAGCGGGCTTCTTTTTTGCACGTGCTCTAATTTTTTCCTACGCCGCCCTTACGGGTTTTCAACCTAGCGAGCGTTTTTTTTTTTTTTTTTTTGATGGTCTTCGTTTGTTAAGTAAAGAATCTCTTCAGATTGTCGAGGTTGACTTCCTTTGGCAGCTGATCTCCATCTAAATCCACAAGTCGGACTGCACCGCCTCTTAGTATCTTCTTGACCACGTACGGACCGATCCATCGGGGTCCCCATTTTCCAAGGGGGTTCATGGCATTAGGAGGATGTTGTCTTAGGACCAAATCTTCCACATTGATGTTTCGAGGCTTCACCTTTTGTTGAAAGCCCTTGCCATTCTTTGTTGATTGGCTCTCGTACGTTTGAGTGCCCTTAGCCTTTTCTCGTCAGGTAGAGCTAGCTGTTCATATTGGCTTTGCATCCAATCGATTTCATTGACTTGGTTCTCGAGGAGGACCAGTAGGGATGGGACTTCGAGCTCTATTGGGAGTACAGCTTCGGAACCATACACCAGTGCATAAGGAGTTTCTCCAGTTGCTGTCCGTATTGACGTGCGGTAGACCCACAATGCTAGAGGTAGCTTTTCGGGCCAATCCCTTCCGGTGGAGGCCATTTTCTTCACAATGGTCTCGATTGTCTTGTTGGCTGCCTCGACCGCGCCGTTTGCTTGAGGGCGGTATGGAGATGACTTGTGCTTGGAAATCTTGTATTCTACCAGGAGCGCGTCCATCTCTTTCTCAAAGTGAGAACCGTTGTCTGAGATGATTTCATGAGGAACGCCGTACTGGCACATGATGTGGGTCTTTATGAATTCGGCCACTTTCTTGGTGTTGAGAACCCGGTAAGCCTGTGCTTCGACCCATTTTGTGAAATAATCCACGGCTACTAGGACGAAAGATTGCCCGTTGCTGCCAGTAGGGTAAACTTTGCCGATGATGTCTATGCCCCAACAAGAGAAAGGCCATGGCGTGGTCATGTTGTAAAGTTGTGAGGGTGGAGCATGTTGTAGGTTGGCATGGAATTGGCATTTGGCGCACTTTCTGACTTTCTCGATGCAGTCTCTTTTCATGGTACTCCAATAATAACCCATGCGGAGTATCTTCTTGGTCAACATAAACCCGTTCATGTGGGGCCCATATTCACCTTCGTGGATCTCATGCATTATTTCTTGAGCTTCAGTCTCATTTGCACATAGGAGATTGATCCCTTCGTGGTGCCTTTTGTAGACTCGGTCTCCAATCAGTACATATCGAGAGGGTAGCCTTTGCAATGCCATCTGAGACTTCTTATTGCTATTCTCGGGATAAGTGCCATTCCTGAGGAAATTCATGATATCCGAATACCACAGAGAGTTTGCTTGGACCTCGTTGATCTCGATACTCATGCAGTAAGCCGGACTGTTCCTTCGGGAGATTTTAAAGGGTTTCACCATTTTTCCCTCGGGCATTTCGACCAGTGAAGCGATGGTGGCTAGTGCATCAGCGAAACGGTTCTTGTCCCTTGGCAGGTAGTTGAAGGTGATTTCTTGAGACTGTTCAACCAACTCCTCGAGATGTTGACCATACCGTTGTAGAGTTGAGTCCTGAATTCTCCATTTTCCAGATGTCTGATTGATGATGAGTAAGGAATTACCAAATACTTCTAAGCTCGTGACATTTCTCTTGAGGGCCGCTTCGAGCCCTGCTATGCACGCTTCGTACTCGGCAATGTTGTTGGTGGCCTCAAATTCGAGGCGGATAGCAATTGGAGTATAGATGTCTTTTGGATCAACAAATAACATCCCTATGCCATATCCATGCCTATTGGCCGCGCCGTCGAAAAAAAGTTGCCACTTATCTTCCTCTGTTGTAGCACAAATTAAATGCTCGTCGGGGAACTGTACATCTTCCCCCTTCACTTTGTCACACGGAAATTCAGCAAGCTGATCACTGAACACTTTCCCCCTGATGGATTTGAGTGTGACGTAAGTGATATCGTAGCCGGCGAGCATGAATTACCATTTGGCTATTCTTGTTGACATGTAGGGCTTCTCAAAGATGTAGCGGAGCGGGTCCACTTTTGCTACCAATTTGATTGGGAAGTCCTCCATGTAATGCTTGAGCCTTTGGGTAACCCAAACGAATGCCGCACAAGACTTCTCTAAGACAGAGTAGTTCTTCTCTTTTGTGGAGTCTCGTTGTTCTTGTGCTAACATAGCCCTTAGGGCTTCATTATTGACAGTGAGATAGAGCAAGAGAGGCTTCTCCTTGTACGGTGGAACCAAAACTGGAGGGCACGTCAAGTAATGCTTCACTTGGTCGAAGGCTTCTTGGCAAGCATCGGTCCATTCTAGAGCTACATTCTTCTTGAGTAGCTTGAAGATCGGCTCACACATGGAAGTGAGTTGGTGCACAAACCGACTGATGTATTGAAGTTTGCCCATGCAACCTTTGATTTCTTTCTGCGTCTTTGGGTGAGTGTAGACACCTCGCCTTGGACCGCTCACCCCGATTGCACACTTAACTTTGTGTTTCTCCCTCTTTTAAGTGTTTTCTGTTAGTTTCTGTTACTTTGGTTAAGTTCCAGACGGACTCCGTTAAGTCCCGGGACTAAACTGAATAACAGTTCTAACTTTCTAGTCCATTCTGTCAAAAATTGCTTCTCAGAGTCGCGCGCCTCCGCCCCTTGAGGCCAGACGCGCGCGCCTTCCGCCGCCTAGGTGGGATGCGCGCGCTTCTGGGGCGTGTCAGTTACAGATTCTGCCCAAGAATCTCTCCCTTGCTCATTATACATGATTTTGCCCGGGAAAGATTTTTTGGAGACTCCGTTTGGCTCCAAAAACAGTCCTTTTTCAACTATAAAAACCCCTCCAATCCATCATTGGAGGAGGACCTTGGAAAATCATTACTTTTAGACCTTTTACTCACTTCTTTGCTAGACTTTTTCTTGGGACTTCTTCAACTAAGTGTTCAACCTCTTCTTCAAGGCTTTACAAGAGGTTCTCTTTTGAAGGATACTATAGGTAAATGTCTTAAGGATTTCTCTTCTTCTCCTTCTTCTTCTTCTTCTTCAATCAAATGTGCAATCACCCAAAACCATTTGGGACATGACACCAATGGTCCTTTCATTACATTGAATTGGCCTAGGAGTCATCTCCCTACATTTTAACTCTAAAACCCCTTTTTATCATCATTTTAATAGGAAGAACGCATTTATCTTTAAAAGTGAATTATGAACAAACAAGACCGACGTTGCTCGGGCGAAATGGGTGTTTAAGTACTTCCCATTTCGTAACCTAACCCCCCGAACCCCTCATCCCAAAGAATCTCTGTTTTCGTAAATCAAACTTAGGCTCATAAACATTAGGTTTTCTTACGTTCCTCAAAAACGTGGGTGGCGACTCTAAAACACAATTAGACATCCTAGGGTAACTCACGCGCTCTAGCCAAGCCGTGGCCCCGCCCCGGGGTATCTACAGTGGCGACTCCGCTGGGGACGCTTGAGGGTTAAACTTGTGTTTCTGTTCATAATTCACTTTTCTGGGCATTCTGTAAATTGACATGGGAAGCGCGCGCCTCAGGCCTTCATGGTCCAAAGCGCGCGCGTCCCGTGTCAAATTCCAGAATCGCCCGCCTTCCAGGTGTTCTTCTGCTCGTCCTCGAGTAAAAACAAAATACTAAATTAAACAACTACCATTAATCACAACTAAACATACTAAAAACAAAAGAAAATATTTTTGGCTTGTTCTCATCACAAATGGGGGATTGTTAACCACAAGTCTCAGGTTCCTCACACGAGTGTCAATAATGGGTACCAATTGTAAAACCAAATTACAACACATATACACTACTAACTCGTTTGATTTTCCACCGCAGCATGATAGGATGAGTGATGGGGTGATCAATGCGACCAAAATAAGATTAGTTTATGGGATCACTTAAGTTAATGCTCTTAATCCACAAATGATAACAATGATGCACGTTAACCAAATCAAGGACACTCATACTCATGTATACACAGTTGTCAACCCAGTTACCGATATTAAACGAAAATATGGCATAAAGTTTAAGAACACAAACGTGCAAGGCTAGGTTCACGGTTACAAATGAAGGTAAAGACATACGAAGTTAAGGAAGTGGACTAAGAAGTCTTCTACAATATGTATATCCTCACAATATGTTAACACTCTCCACTCACCCAATTCCCACACTATCTCACCCCCAAACTTGAACTTTATATAACTACCTGGGGTGAGACACAATTCCCTATTTCCTGCGGCCTTTTCCAAATCATCACTTCAATACATTAAAGGGACAAGCTTTTTCTCTTTTTTTTTTTATACTTACACAAGACAAATATGTGCTTATTTAATCACTTTGCACACTCATCAATGATCACTTTTTTTTTTTGATTGCCCTTTCTTTTCATTACATACACCCATTTCATAACTTTGGCCATAAACCATAATTCCCCAAATCATTCTCCCAATTTCTAACCATAAATTCCCATTATTTCCTAATCCACTTCCTCGTCAAGGTGGGTATAACCTATTCTAAGTGCAAAAGGGTAGGAAATCGGGTATCAAAAGAAGGTGAACGGCGATCTTTAATGTGCCATTCTCTCATCCATTACTAGGCTCAAACGGGTGTTATAGCGATGATTTTATTTAAGTGACTAGATACACAAAATAAGGCCAAGAAAAAGGGTTTAGAAAGAAATGCCATAAATACCGAATAACCTATTGACTTGTTATTGACAACCACGCAACAATGTTCTAGGGTCCCCGAACAAACACCAAGTGATCCCATAAATTATTCTTATTTTGATAATATGATCATGGAAATAAAATGTAATTGAGAGGTGGTGCAATCATGCCTTTAATAGTGCTAATGCAGTCCCAACTCTAGGTTAAACAATAGCACCCATAATGACTAAAATAAACTCTCGGATCATCATCGACTGTGGTCAACATCCCCAAATATAATAAGAACAAATTTTTAAATTTTTACCTAAAACAACTAAAACTAAACACTAATTAAATCCTACTAAAGTGATAACAGATAACCAAAGCAGATGTACCCCACACCCCCAAACTTAAAAATTTGCATTGCCCCTAATGCAACAAATCAAACAAAATTAGTTAAAGAGTAGGGGTACCTCAACCATCTCACTGTGGTGGGGGAAAGAAATGATCCCAAGGACCACTAGGACTACCACCTTGAAATTGTGGTGTTTGAGCTGCTTGCTGCCCATCCCACGTACGGCTAGTCCATTGCATGTTTGGCGGTCTCATGTAGTGCGGATATTGATGAGGGTCATATGGAGGGGGGTATGACTCACCCGGAAAGAAATTGGCCATCATCCTCTGTCGAAAATATCGGTTTTCTCGCAGCCTCCCTGTTGACTACCTCTTCCAAATTTTCCAGCCTCTGATCTGTCCTTGCCTGCCACATGCTGTTGGAATAAGATTCCATCGCAGTTTCTCTTCTGGACTCCCTCATTTTCTCCTCATGGATTTGCACTTGCCCCTCCAAATAATAAGTCGCCTCATAGGGGTTGAGGTTGTGCATCTCCTCCTCCACATCTTCTCCAACCTGACTACTACTCCCAGCTGTAGAAGTGGATCCCCTCCTTAAATAAGTGGCCTTCTTCAGAGTGATTGGGGCCCCGGCCTTTATGTCCTTAATGTTACTTGCATAAGTATACCCAGCCAGTTCCACCAACTCCGTGACCAGAATGGGAAATTTATAACTTGAGGAACCCAACCCCTGGGTCAACTGAATCATCTCCTGCCTGATGATGAGCCCAGTGTTTATCTTTTCCCTGCGCATCACCACATGCATCAAAGCAGCCCGCCGCCAGTGTACATCTCCCTTATGCGAAGATGGCATGATCCGCTCACAAATGAAGCGGTGCAAATACTGCAACTCCGGTACTAGCTCACTGGTCTTGAGAATGTTGCCTTTGTGGAATCTCTGAGGGTCAATGTTCACTCCTAGCGTTGCAGAGAACGTAGGAAGCATCGATTTCACTTTGTTAATCGTGTTCAATTCCATCATCAGCTTCTGGTAAGCACACTTATCCTCGGTCGTCCCTACGGGCATTCTGTAGTACTGATTAATTGATCTACTTGTATAATCCACCTCCACACCATGCAAAAATGAACTATCCGTGTCTCCTCTCCCAAACACATTGGCATAAAAATATTTGACCACAAGAGATATCCCTCTGGCCGCCGGGTCCGAAGCTAACTCCTTCCATTTATAAAATGTGAACAACTCCTTCATACCAAAAGAGTCCCAATCGAACTCCCTCTCAACCATGAAACTGTTACCCTTGTGATTATTATAAAATTCTTCCGCATTTGCATTCACAAATTTGGTGTTATCATAGGGAGGTTCTCTCGGGACATTGGGTGCGGGAGTATTTTTCTTTGTTCGACCCATTATCTCAAACTTCACACAACAATTCTCAACACAAAACAATTCAGAAAACCAACTTACTTGACCGGAAAAGGTTGCCGGAAAAGTCGTCGGAGTTTGGCCGGAGTTGTAGAAGATGACGACCCCAAATAGATTTTGTTCCCACAAATGTTTTTCCCTTCTGCAACACCTTCCAATTCTCACCCGAAAGCACCCAATACTCCACTTTTCGTCTTTTACAAAGCTTGAACAAAATCTTGAATTTGCCCGGTTTTAATGGAAATTGATGCTTGAAATCTTTGGAATGGAGGAGGGTTATAGGGGGGAAGATGATTTTGCCGGAAATTTGATTGAATTTGGTGGATTTGGTGAGAACTTGTAGAGAGAGAGATGAGGGTTTAGGAAGATTGCTAGAGAGAGAAAGAGAGGAGGGCTTCAAGGTTTACACAGTCACATAATGCCCGATTTTTCCCTTTATTTCAACCGACTGATTGCATTCCGACAGGGGAGGGCGCGCGCACCATAGTACTAGGGGCGCACGCACCCTTTAATCAGAAGGAAATCCAGTTTTGGTTCACAGGGGGGGCGTGCGCACCCTTTTTGTGAGGGCGTGCGCACCCCTTGATCAGAAGGTCTGATTTTCTTGAGTTTGGAGAGGGCGTGTGCACCCTTTTTATGAGGGCGTGCGCACCCCTTGATCAGTAGGAAATCCAGTTTTTTGAACCTTTTTCTGCTGTTTTTACCGCTCCAAAATGGTTGTCACCTATCGATCATCTGCACATCACCACAAAACGAAACACAAGCGTAATATCCTTTATAAAAGTGGAAAAAATGACTCAGAAAAATAAAAATATTTTTGGAGGGTGACACTATTTACACTCTCCTATAAACCCACAAACTCAGAGAGACCCGTTAGGGTGACACGGACAAACTTTTTGACCGCACTTTCATTGCCTACGTTCCCCCTAGGACAATAAGGGGCTCAGGTCACCGTAGTTCGAACCGACCCACAAATAAAAGACACGAAAGCAATAATAATAATTTTTTTTTTTTTTTTAATTTATGAATACCACCACCCCCAAACATAGAACATGCTATGTCCTCATTGCATCAAAAGTAAACATGCTCCCAAGCTAAGAATGATAATAGACTGAAATAAAAGAAAGCAAATAAAATGATACCTGGTTGGGTTGCCTCCCAACAAGAGCCTTTGTTTTATAGTCGTTGGCTCGACATAATGCTACATGGGGGTTAATTGGCCTTCTCTGGATCCACCAACTCGATCACCTCTACACCTTCATCAATAGCCACCCCCTCATAATAAGGTTTTACCTGGTGTCCGTTAACCTTGAACAAATTTCCCGTTTTCAAATTCTTAAGCTCAACTGCTCCATGTGGGAATACTTTCACCAACTCAAATGGCCCCGTCCACTTGGAACACAGTTTACCCGAAAATAACCTCAAACGAGAGTTGAAAAGGAGAACTTTCATACCCGGCCTCAAATCTTTTGGCTTCAAATGTTTGTCATGGTATCTTTTAGTTCTCTCTTTATACAGTTTGGCACTTGCATAACTATCTTGCCGCAACTCGTCAAGTTCATTCAAAGTGAGCAATCTCTTCTCACCCGTGGCATCCATGTCCATATTCAACTCTTTCACTGCCCAAAATTCCTTGTGCTCCATCTCAACCGGTAAATGGCATTCCTTCCCATACACAATCTGGAAAGGACTCATGCCAATTGGAGTCTTGTATGCCGTCCGGTATGCCCATAATGCATAGCTCAACTTTAGAGCCCAATCTTTGCGGTTCGGACGCACCGTCTTTTCAAGGACCCCTTTTATTTGTCTGTTGCTTACCTCCACTTGTCCCGAGGTTTGAGGGTGATAAGCTGTGGCTAATTATGAACCACCCCATATTTCTTCAACACATTGTTGAACATTCGGTTGGTGAAATGTGTTCCTTGATGTGAATACCCCTTTCCGATGAAGCGACGCATGGGAAAAATGCATCTGCTGGGGATGAGAGATGACTGCGTTGGTCAGGTGGCTGAACCTTTTCAGGTTTCCTACGTATCCTCCGAGGAATCAAGCCGGTCGTAGTTTGGAGATCTACTGGGGATAAAACGAGATATCGGACTCCTGCTAGGGATAATAAACCTACGGGCACTATCTTGTACGAAGAACGAATCATTCGTAAGCAATGAAGTTATTTGGACTACGCTGTCTAAATAATCCCAAGATGGAATGGTAAACGCAATCAGGATCGCCAGGGTTCCTGCCGATTTCGCTAAAGTAATAGATGTCGGATCTCTGCGAACAGAAAACGCCGAGGCTTCTGCCAACCACGATCGATCAAGGATACGTATGTCACAGAGGCGCCGAAGTCTCTACAACCACACAAATCTTAATAATAGATGCTGGATCTTTCGCAAATAGAAACTCCGAGGCTTCTGCCAATTACGATTGATCTAGGATGGTATGTTATAGAGGCGCCGAAGTCTCTACAATCATACGAATCCTAATAATAGATGCTGGATCTTTCGCAAATAGAAACGCCGAGGCTTCTGTTAACCACGATTGATCTAGGATGGTATGTTATAGAGGCGCCGAAGTCTCTACAACCACACGAATCCTAAGCAAATATTTGGTGAAGAAAATGGAAATTTTAAGGGGCTTTCCGTACCCAAAGGTAACGAATATTAGTCGAAATTGTGCTAAGGGCATTTAGGATGAATTGATAGGGAAAAGATCAGGGGTAAATGTGGAATTTTATCTGAAGGGGCAAAGTTGGCCGCGTGGCCAAACACACGAATTTGCAATAGTGGCCGCGTGGCCAAGGCGGCTGATTGGTCAGATCTCCTTCACGCGGATTGTTGATCTAACGGCTGGGGTTGCAAGGGCAAACATGGCCGCGTGACCAAGGAGGGCAAAAGTGGCCGCGTGGCCAAGGATGCCGACGGGCTGACTCCTTGGTCACATCACCAGACACCTCCCCTCTTCTTCTTCTTTCTTCTTTCTTCTTCTTCCTTCCTCCATTGTTTAACGAATTAGAGAGAGAAAATTGGGTTTTTTTTTTAAGAGGGAGAAAGCTTGGATTTTGATAATCTTGAAGACTTCGTTTCACATACTTCTCGAAGCTATGGCGGATTGGATCAATGAGGCGTTATTTAGGGATTTCCCGGGCCAAGGTGGGTATGTGATTCCACAACAAGAGCCGCAAGGAGAGGGGCACGGTAATGCTCAGGGCGGAGGTAATGTAGGGGCTGACCCAGGAGCGGGCTTTGAAGCGGCGCCTTTGATTCCGCGGGGTGGTGTGAGACCACGAGCCGCGACTCAGAATTATCGCGATAATTTGCTGCGGTCCACGTTCGACCAAGATTACGATTTTTACATCGACTCTGAGCGTCATTGGTCGATGGGGCTTCCGGAGACGCGAGAGGTAAATTTCGAATTTTCACTCCTCTCCTTCTTGCACATTTGTATGCTTTATGCACATAATATGAAATGCTAGAATAATGGAATGCTAGAATTTAAATTGCTGGAATTGTAAATTGCTAGAATGGTAACATACCTGTGCTGTGTTTACCTGCAGAGGATCAAGGCTCGTGGGTCCACAGTGACTGTGGGCAAACTGTGGGCGTCCCTGCCGGAGGGACCGGGCGGTTTGCGTGCTCGGATCGAGGCTATGGGCTTTGGCCCATTCTTTGACAGTGTCCGTATGGTCGGGGCTACCCTGAAGGTGGCAGCGGTGATAGAGGTGTGCCGGGAGTTCTGGTGGGATACCACCCATACTTTCCACTTTAATTGGGGAGAGATTACCATCACGCCGACGGATTTCGCGGCCATCACAGGGTTGAGGTTTACCGGTACCCCTTTGCCTTTTGATGAGAGCTTGGCGGAGCGGCGGGACTATAGACAGGCTCTGCTGGGAGTCGACACCGACCTGGGAGGAGGTGTCAAGGGTTATGGAATGGAGGCCGGGAAGGTGAATCGCTTGGTGGAGATGGCTATTGAGGCCTTTAGTAGGGGGGAATATGATTTGGATTGCTTGGCCCGGCTGTTCTTATGGTACAGCTTTTCAGAGATCTTATTTCCGAGTGGGGCTACTGTCTGCCGGTACTCACTGCTAGGGGCTTTTGTGGATTTGGACCAAGTTGGTGGGATTTCTTGGGGTGGAGCCGGTTTGGCTGAGATTTACCGGGCTTTGGACCATTGCTCGAGGGCTAGCTCGTCGGCCTTTGACGGGTTCCAATTCGCCTTTGAGGTATGCTCTTGACTATCCTTCTTTTTCATTTGTTGAGATCTCTGTTCTATTTTTTGGTCTGAAATGTCTCTCTCATTATATGCACAGGCTTGGGTGTACGAGATCTTTGGCGTCGCCCCTTTTCAGTTGGTGATGAGTGCTAACAAGGTTGTCCCCATCATGTCGTACTGGTGTAAGGGCAACAGGGCTCCTTCTCGCAGGAACCGGGACAGGAAGGCAGTGGATGCTGCTGATCTGAGGAGGGTGTTTGCGATGTCTGAGCCTGTTGGAGTCAGATTTTACCCATGGAGCCCGGCCAATGAGGCTTCGGTGGGTCCCTATGTAGTGGATTTGACCGCTTCTAGGGTTCTGCTTGTGGGTCTCACCGGGGAGGCCATGTATCTTGGGGAGAGGGTGGTTCGTCAGCACAGGGCTGGTGCGTTACCGTGGGCTCCTTATGACCCTCCTCGGGATATGCTCCGTCCCTCGAGGTTGGCGACTTTCTTGGCTCCCACTCCGGCAGAGCATTACAGGGGGGGTGATGATTATGCCGGCTATGTACGGACGCGGCTGGTCAGTCCACAGGTACGGGCTAGGATGCTATCGGGAGAGGGATCGAGCTCGGCCCGTTATGTTGGTCGGAGTCGGCCTTTGGTTGACATGCCCCTTCGCTCGAGTAGCGTGAGAGTGATGAGGGGTGGCCGGGAGGTGGAGCTTAGCTTGGAGCCGACTGATGCAGATCTTGTTGAGGAGACATTCATTCCTCCGCCCGATGCTGGGGTACGGCTTTGTGCTTTATATCAGTCATGTTCGCACACACTTATTTCTTTCTGCCTTGTAATCCTTGCATTGGTTTCCTTCTCAGGTGATTCGGGAGGCATATATCCGTTCAGCTCGGCGGGAGAACGTGTTGATGCGTTTACTGAGGGAGGCGTACCATTCATGTACTTGTCAGAGGGACGACGTTGCGTCACCCCAGCGTCGGGAACGGTCTCCGAATGGTGCGGGCTTTTCTCATATTGGTGGTCGAGCGGTCCGGGGACGGAGTTCGGGTGCCGGTAGCTCTCGGGCTTTAGCGCGGCGTGGAGATACCACGGAGGAAGATTCTGACTAGGCGGGGCCCATCTTTCCATCTTTATTTCCTACACTGTTAGCTAGTAGAGAGCAGAGGGATATGTATGTACAGAACAAATGTATAAAATGCATGTATGTATAATATGTTCTACAATGCAATTTTATTGTGGGAGCCTACTTGTGCAAACTAATTATTTTACAATGTTCCTAATTTTATACAATGCATGAGCCATGGAAGGGGGCAGGTACGTAGTTGCATGGATCCGTCACGGAGTGGGAAGAAACAAGCTGGATTTCTGCATGGAGCAAAGTTGGCCGCATGGCCATAGCGAGGCATAGAGCAATGTTGGCCGCATGGCCATGGCAAGGTACAGAGCAAAGTTGGCCGCATGGCCATGGCAAGGCACAGAGAAATGTTGGCCGCGTGGCCATATCTTCCAATATCATAAGTGGCCGCTTGGCCAAGTCTGTAGTCGGCTTTGCTTTTCCTTTTCCTGGCAAGAGTGGGAGTCCGTGCCCTATTTAATGAACCCTTTGCAGCCACAAAACGTACCAGCAACCTTTTGAGCAATTTTTGAGTTCCTTTTTTAGCCAATTTTCTTGCTCTTTGCCATGGATCAAGAGGCTAGAATCACAAGTCTTGAGAAGAAAGTCTTTATAACCTCTTTGGAGAAGTGGGTTTCCAAACTTCCTGGTTCGAGTCGTAGGAAACTTGATGAACGGTACGGGATAAAGTGTCTTTGGTCACTTTTGCACATGAACTCCAATACCAACCTTTTGCAAGCTTGTGGTAAATTTTGGAATGATACCCTCCATGTCTTCAACTTTTCATTCAACGAGATAACACCCACTTATGAAGATATCGCAGTATTATGTGGCTACGAAGGGAAGGGTAAAGTTGCCTTGCCTTTTGACTTCGTTTGCTTGAGGGACAAGTTGGTGACCTTTGGCGTACCCGCGGATGACTTTGATAGGTATGCTAGGGGCGGTTATGTCGATCTTTCTTGGATGCCGCAACACTTCATGCATGCAGACGTGACATCTAACCGCTCCTTGGACCATCTTGCACTGTGCTTGTTTAGCTCTATCCTTTTCCCTTCTGAGGTGGGATTTGCCAGTGAAGGATGTTTGGGTATGGTGAACTTGGCTCGTTTGGGTTATGATATTGTACCGGCCATTCTTGGGGAGATGCTCTGTGGGATTCCCCATCTCGCGGCTTATGGTGGGATGCCTTGTGGTAGTGATAGGCTTTTGACCATGTGGTTGCAAGAGCGACTTCGAGTGAATAAACCGGCGGCTTCTCTGAAGGTGGCCCCATGGATGCACCGCATTAGAGGCATGGTGGAGCGGTTTGAGGGCATGACTCTCAAAGGTTGGGAAAAGTATTTGGCGGAAATGGTGACTGACGATATTCAGTGGGTGGTGCCCCATTGGCACATTCACTCTGTGGGGGAGAAACAAGTGGGACTTCACATGATCAAAGTTCCGACCCTTTCTGGAACTACTTTTTACTATCCCTCTAGAGTGCTTCGTCAGTATGGTTTGGTGCAGACCATCCCGGAGGGTTGGGACGAGGAGAGAGATGATTTTCCCTTTGGGGTACTTCAGTTGGATGATAGTGCCTCAGTCCTTCTTTCTCAGATGTGGGGCGGGGCTGGCTTTAGTCGTAGGACCTTCCTCACACGCTCTAGCAACACCTTCCTGCCACGCGAGTATTTGGACTGGTATATGGGGAGACTTGGGCATGCGGAGCAGACTATAGAGACCCTAAGGGGCACTATCTTGGGATCCTGTGCTCCAAGTTTTTCATTGAGAATTAAGGAGGCTGAGGCTTATGAGAGGAGGATGAGTAAGAGCATGGCTAACGGAGGCGGAGAAGAAGTGGGGGCGTCAAAGAAGAGGAAAGGTGAAGAGGCTCCTAATGGCAAGGCTAAAGGTGTTAGCGAGTTCGAAAGAAGATTTTGTGAGAATCCTAGCAAGAAGAAAGTTCGCCGTGGGCAAAGCAAGAAGAAAGAGACCGAGGGCACAAATGGCACTAAGGAGTAATCCCGAGCGTCTCTCCATAGTCGTGCAGACACATTAGTTTAATTTAGTTTGCTTTTGTTTGAGTTTCAATTTCAGAATAGGTTATTCATTCAAAAAGTATGTCAAGCTTAGACTCATCAAATAAATGTTATCATGCAATGACTTATGGAAATAAAAGTTTTTGCTTTCAGAAAATACAACTTCCATCTTTATTGCTTAACAAGATTTGGATGTTTATTTGTTTTTTAAGACCGCACCTTTTGAAAGGCTGCCTACGTTCCCCTTTTACAAATAGGACTAAGGGGCTCAGGTCACCGTAGTTAATTCCAGTCAGACTAGAATGATTTTAAAGAAAGGGAAGATAGAAGGGGGAATGCTCTAACTTTTGCCTAGACCGCCCTTGCGGGTTTTCGATCTAGCGAGCTCTGTACGCACCCTTATTTTGCATAGACCGCCCTTTGCGGGTTTTCAGTCTATCGGGCTTCTTTTTGCGTAGTAATAATTTATTTATTTTTTTTTTTTTTTTTAAGAGGGGGAGTCTAGTCATAGTAGCGTCTGAGCTTGCTGAGGTTGACTGGTTCCTTGAACGGGTTGTCATCCAAATCTGTCATTCTGTCAGTCTTGTGGTGCACCTCGAGCTTTGGTCATTGCATCGACGCGTTGCTTCAAATCCTCTATTTCTCTTGAGATGTCTTGACTCGTTTCTGCAGCCAGGCGTGAGAGTATCTCTGGGCCGTTCCTCACATAGGGCTCGATTTCGTAGCCGCCGAGGAGTTCTAAGTTTTCGCTTTCTCCATAGAACCAAAATCCTCTTACGTCGGTGAGCATATTTTCGTCCATCAAGCCTTGGATTCTCCTTTGTAGAGCGACGCAGTCGTTGGTGTCGTGGCCTTCGTCTTGGTGGTAAGAGCAACGTTTGGTAGGTTCAAATGGTTGAAAGGGGGGTAATTCGGAGAGGAGTGAATGTTCTTCTAGAGGCTGCATCTTGCCCATTTGTCTTAGTTGGTCTAACAATCTTGCGAAAGGGGTCCCTATTCTTGTGTAGCGGGGGACTGAGAGGGGGTATTTTTCCAAAAATCTTTGCATTTTTTCACTGATTTCCTTTTCCTGGCGCGAGGGCCACGATTCTGTCGTTGGTGTTGGGGTCTGAAGTTCATTCCCATGTGCCGGGTGCAGGATTG
Organism: Campanula takesimana; assembly: GCA_026119855.1. Taxonomy (NCBI): domain Eukaryota; kingdom Viridiplantae; phylum Streptophyta; class Magnoliopsida; order Asterales; family Campanulaceae; genus Campanula; species Campanula takesimana. The sequence continues at coordinate 499,817 of JAOWBW010000279.1, forward strand.
GGGTATTCGCGAGGTATTCCTTGAGGCAGCATAACGCGAATTCACATCTCGAACTCCATTCTCGGTCGCGGGCCCTTTCTATTTCTCTGAGCATCGGTTCCCCTACTGTTGTAAAATGGTTGAGGTGTTGCAGTAATTTGACGAGTTCTTCCTTTTCGGCTTTGTTCTGAGGAGACTTCATTCTCAACACGGCTCGAACTCGCCGACTGATGGTCCTCCCCGAGGTTGTGGAGGGGGTTGCTTCTTGGTTCTCCTCGGTTGTCTCGACCTGGTTATAGCCGTCAAACCCATCAACGAACGACTTGGCCTCATAATGGGTGGTTGCGTCCGCCAACATGTCGATATTTGGCTGGGGGGAAGTCATCCTTTGGCGTAGTTTTGTTGAGATCCTGAAAATCCACACATACTCTGACTTCACCGTTGGATTTCTTGACAGTCACCAGATTTGATAACCAAGTTGGATACTCGATCACCCTGATGAAACCCACACGGAGTAGCTTCTCAATTTCCTCCTTCACTTGCAAAGACCATTCCGGCTTAATACGGCGCAACTTCTGCTTGACTGGCTTAGCGTCTGGTGCTGTCGGGATTCTGTGCTCTACGATCGAGTTGTCGAGCCCCGGCATGTCCTTATAAGACCATGCGAACACATCCACATATTCTTTGAGTAGCTCAATCAGAGCTTCCCTTTCGGCTCCGCTGAAGAAGCTTCCAATCTGCGTTTCCTTAGGCTCGGCTTCGGTCCCCAAATTCACGCATGCTAACACCTCATCGGCAGCTTGGGCTCGAGATTCTTTTTGATTAATAACCTGTTCTGAGATTTCTTTAATGTATTCATCATTTAATGTGTTTGTGTCTGCCTCTTCTAATGAATCATTATTAACTAAGTGTATATCATTAGTTTGATTATTAGCCAATTTATCAGTTACAAGAGTGACTATGGAGGGATACTCGGAAAGGTCGAGGGTTTCATTCATAGCAAAATGGAAAATAGCGTTTGCAACAAGATCATAGTCTTCAGACGTAAGGTCGTCAGACTTAGAGGAAGACTCAAATTCAAAATGTAAAACACTAGACTCTGGGGATGGGGATTTTGAGCGAGTGACAGGAGATGCTGCAGGAGTGGCGACAGGAGAAGGAGTAAGCCCCAGTGTTCCCACCATAAATTCCGGAGTAGCTATAGGTCCCCCAATGATGCACCAATTCTTGAGCTTGTCCCCCATGGGTACCACCAATGTCCTTGGGTCCACCTTATCTTCAGAATCATCCCCGATGACGGCAACCATGTCTTCGTGCAGCCCCAGATTACCCAGATGTTGAAGCAGATATTGGCCGTCCCACGTCTCAGTCAAACTTGGAGTTTCTGCGGCTTCTATTGCTGGCTTGTCAAGGGTTGTGGCTTCAAGTTGATCTGCCAAGTCTTCTGTAACCTTGGTGGAGTACTCATGCCTGATGGTTCTAACTCTGCCCGTGGCTTTGTCATATTCCATGTAAGTCAGCTTCATGTTGGACCGATCGAATTCCACATCTCTGAAAATCTCGAACCCTTTCTGCAATTTCCCGGTGTGGTCAATCCATGGCTCGGCGAACTCAAAACACGAAAACTCCTCGCCTTCCCTGACAACAGGTGCCACTCTGTCCGTTGTTTTGGTGAGGTCGATAGTGCAGATTTGTGCTTGAGCGACTATTTCGAAGCCATTGAAGAGTCGGCTCTCTTCCCCATGCTGAATCTGTAAGACAGGAACGCCCTTGGTGTCCGTCCCTTGGGCAGTTACAAGATCACTGTAGATGATGGTCACTTCATTACCGGATTGACACTTCACACACTGGTGCAGGGAAGATGGGACCGCGCCCGACTGATGTAACCATGGCCGGCCAAGGAGGAGTGAGAAGGTTGCTGGGATGTCTATGACGTGGAAGTCGGTTGGCAGGATCTTCGTTCCGATGGTAATGGGCAGGGTGACTTCGCCTATCACGGCGCGGCATGTAGAGTCATAAGCTTTGATGGTTTGCTTGGATGGGCGTAAATCAACACCATGAATGCCAACCACATCCATCATCCTCGAAGGCAGGATATTAATAGCAGAACCATTGTCAATGAATACACGGGGAATCTTCTTGCCATTTACTTCAACAGTGATGTACAAAGGCTCATTATGATCAACTCCGAACACTGGCTTGTCTAGCTCCGAGAAAGTGATGATGTTTCCATAGTGGATATTACCAATCATGTGGGTGACGTCCTCCGGGGTAATAGTGGATGGTACCATGGTGGCGGCGAGGTTTTGCTCGAGCATGAGGCGATGGGCTAGGGAGGAGGTGAGTAGGGACCATAGTGAAATGTGGGCTTGGGTTTGTTTGAGTTGAGTGAGGATAGGGTCTTCTTTATCTAGGTCGGCTTGCTCGGGTTCCTTCCCAAATACTTTCTTTGCACCCTTCGGGTCGGATTGGTACACTTGACCGGATCTTGTAAGGAGACAAACTTCCGTACGTAGCTCCTCCAAAGACAATGGCGTGTCAGGACAAGGGGGCGAAACTTCGGTCTTTTCGGCCTCCTCGAAGATTTCGGCCCAATTAAGAGGTTGAGAGGGCTTGGGATTCTCCTCCTCTAGAGATTCGACTTCACTTACTAGTTCTTCTAAAGACAACAAGTAGCAAGAAGATTCTTCATTATTAGTCATTGAAATACAACCCATCTCATCACAGTCCGCCACAACAGGCTCGGCCGGATCAGTGATCTCACTAAGTTCTACCATGAGTACATTGCTAGCTACATAATCTCTAGGGTCTTCGATGACTCCCTTGTGGATGAGCTCTTGCACGGCCTTCTTGAGTGCAAAGCATTCTTCGGTAGTGTGACCGGTGCACTTGTGGTAGTGGCAAAACTTCGACAAATCGCAACCAAGGCGGGGAAGGTGTCCTTCTAATGGTTTGAGTATTTCTAATGTCACCAATGCCATGAAGATATCCACCATAGTGAGCCCTATCTTGTCCAAAGCATCCATGAGCTCTAGGATACTAATCTCGCATGTTTGCACCATATTCACCCCACCCCCATTGTTAGGAAGAGGGTTATTCACCACATTAGGACCCTTCGGCTTCTCAATCTTCTTGTCATTGATCAACCCTTGTACTACGCGCTTCAATTGAATACAACCATCCGTTGTGTGCCCGATGTGCTTGTGATACTTGCAGAACTTGGAGGCGTCCAAATCACTTCTTGGGTAGGCAGGTTGGTAATTCTCTAACGGCTTGATGAGACCTCTCTTGACTAACACGTCAAAGACTTTCCCCATAGGCATTCCAAAATCGTCAAAGTGCTCCCTCTCTCTTTGCGGTGGAGCCCCATTCCTTGTTACGGCTTGGACATCTAACGGGACCTCTTTCTGGACCATATTCACTTGGCCGACGGCCTCCTTTCCACCCCTAGGAGGCGCAGGCGCCGTAGGAGCCTTGTAGCGGAAGGAGTTGTTGTTGTTGGTCTTCGGACTCTCCTTTGGTGGCACAATCCCAGTGAACCCTGCTTCGTACCTTACTCCGGCGTCAACCATTTCCCGCAAATCAGGGAAGTAACCATTACCTATAGCTGCTTTCATCTCCGGTAGCAAGCACTTGTAGAAAATCTGTTTCTGTTCCTTCGCTTTCGGTGGGTATTGGACCTCGCATAACCGATGATTCCACCTCTTGTAAAAATCATAAATAGCCTCGCCGGGTTTTTGCATAGTGTTCTCAAGGTCGGTTCGATTCACATGCCAATCCAAGTTAGCTTGATACTTCTCACAGAAAATAGCGCTGATCTAATCCCACGTTTTCCTCTCGCTTGGTTCTAACCCCAAGAACCAACGCAGAGCTATGCCATCCAAAGTGCTATGAAATACGCGAGCCATTTGTTCGTTGGTGCAGTCACGAGCCCTCATGGCTAACACATAACTATCCAAATGAGTCTTAGGACACGAGTCACCATGAAACATTGCCACCTTAGGCATCTTGAAATCCTTGGGGAGAGCCCCCACTTGGCTAGGGTTGATTGTCTTGGTAGTCGGTGCACTTTGCTTATCTACGGTCTCAATCAACTTTCGCATTTGCTCTTGCATGGCCATAACCACAGGGTGATTGGAGATGTCGGGGATAGTTTCTGACAGAGTGACGGGAGGAGTAGTGGAAGCAGTAGCAGCGTCCATCCCAATACTCAGAGGCAACGAGGGTGCGGGTAGTTTGCTAACGGAGAGGTAGCCGCCAAGCAGTTCAGGGGAAGGTTCATAGACGGCCTTGGTCTTTCTCATGGTAGTGAAACCTTGTTGGGTGTAAAGAGAAGGAGGTGGAACATTGCGGTAGCTTGGGAATGGGCAGGCAGTAGCATTGGTGTTGGGGGGACAGTTGGTATTGACCTCTTCATCCTCGACATAAATGAAATTCTCTCCATCGGGCACCAGTTTAGTTCCCTTTTGTTGAATGTGACCCTTCAACTGTTGGTTCTGGTCTTCCAGCATCTTGTTGCTTTCCTCGAGATTCTTGATCTTTGCTTCGAGACCGGCGAGGAAGTTCTGGAGGCTTGGGGGAATACCATTGAGAGTAGCCTCGGTGTTGAGCTCGGCGGCACTGGCAGGAGGAGCAGAGGCTGAAGCTGAAGCAGGAGTTGACATTGCTGATGACGAGACTGAGAACGTGGACGGAGTAGAGGCTTCACGTTGTAGTCGACCACCGAACGGATCCAAACTTGCTTTGCTGAAAGGTTGAAGGGCAATGAAGCTTTTTAGGAGAGGGGGAAGGATCATGCAAAGTATATTTTAATTCACAAAAAACATACATTATTTACATCCTAATTGGTTGGAAGGGATACCCCTTTTTCGCAACTAGTTAGAAGACTACGATCAGTGGAGGCCATCATTACGTCTATAGACCCCTCGTTTTTCACCTGCATTGCACACCCCCAAACGGACAATTTGGGCGAGGGTCCTATAGGGCAAGCGGCTTCCACCAACCATCGGATCCTACGACTAACCCTTCCTTAAAGGCATTTAACGTGATGTCTATGTTGCATCCTACGCAAGTTAATGATGAGCGGAGATCTTGACAATAAACACTCATCTCGCCATGGCACGTCCCTTGTAGGGAAATCACTTTTTTGTGCACTTTCTCTCAAAGATCTCGATTCATCATTGACTTGGGGATGACTCGACATGGACAGCACGTTAATTGACTATTAAGAAAAAGCTAGCCAAACCAACCGGTCAAAACCTAGGTGTGATACCTATACTAGTGTGGGTTGACACGGGTTAGGTAAAAGGTTCCCACCGCTCGCGGAACGTACACGGTGAGTGGAGTAGACGAGTGACTCGAAAAGAGGGCGACAGTAGCGCACAAATTCCTGCACATCGAATACTCCGGGTAATGGGGACCTGTGCAGTGCTGACACGGACTAGTGGTAGTGTGTGGCAAGAAACTAATTCTTTTTAAGGAGAAAAGAGAGAAGTTTTTGATGCTAGGATGATGCAATGCAATGTATGAGAGAGAGAGAGAGAGAGAGTAATGTACAAGGGAGCATAGCAGAGTTTTGTTTGACCCTAAAACTAAAGCGAAGATAACAAGGGTACATGGTACAAGGTACAAGGTACAAGTATTAACATGGCGGAGTGCGCGGGTGTATGTGTAAACATGGCAGGTGTGAGCATGTGTAAACATGGCAAGTGTGTGTGCATGTGTAAACATGGCAAGTGTGTGTGCATGTGTAAACATGGCAGGTGTGTGCATGTGTAAACATGGCAGGTGTGTGCATGTGTTAAACATGGCAAGTGTGAGCATGTGTAAACATGGCAGGTGTGTGCATGTGTTAAACATGGCAAGTGTGAGCATGTGTAAACATGGCAAGTGTATGTGCATGTGTAAACATGGCAGGTGTGTGCATGTGTTAAACATGGCAAGTGTGAGCATGTGTAAACATGGCAAGTGTGAGCATGTGTAAACATGGCAAGTGTGTAAGGTGCATGTGAGAACATGGCAAAGTGTAAGGTGCATGTGAGAACATGGCAGACATCATGATGTGAACGAAAGTTAGACCCACTAAGTTTGAAAAAGTTTCAAAGCAGTCCCCAGCAGAGTCGCCACTGTGAATACCCCTTTCTGATGAAGCGACGCATGGGAAGTATCTTGTGATTATTTTTATTTACAAAGGGAATATTCTTAACGACATTAAAATTATGAGAGTCGCCACGCCGTTTTAATTATAGCCAAAACATTGAGAAAAAGCTTGTTTAGTGGGTTCGGGGGTCAAATTACAACAAGAGAAGAATATTGAACGTTATCACTCCTATTGCCCGAATTGATCGGTCTTTCTATCATGATGCGGTGTATGTAGTGTGTTAGTGATTTAGACCGGATCCGAAGATTGCCTACGTTCCTCTCAATGTGAGAAGCTCAGGTCAGCGTAGTTCACAGAGAATTAGAATAGGCAGAAGAATCGGGATCATGCATAATGAGGGGGGAATTACCTAAAGTTTAGGGTTTAGAAATAGTTCCTAGATCATCCTCGGGTTGATGAACCCTCGATCATCATCGGCTATGAAATAACATGTAATTATGAAGATCGCAACCCTAAATATAGCATAAATAAGGTTTTAATCTATGAACACGAAGAACATGCGAAGAACATATTATGAACATATGAATGAGCATGCGAAGCATATGAAGAAACTATGAATAAACATGTACGAACATGAATATAAAAGATCTACATTAAAAATAATGCAAGAACACGAAGGAAAAGTTAGAAAACTTACCTATGTTGGCAAGAAATAAACCTTGGATCTTCTTGAGTGTTTAGATGCTAATTAGAGAGAAAAATATTGTTCAAGAACTCCAAAATTCGTACTTAGAGCTCTCAAAATCGGACCCTTAAACCAATAGCCTGGAGTGGTTTATATAGTAAACTGATGGGAGGATCTGATGGTCCAGATCATCCGGCGCAAGGTTGGCCGCCTGGCCATGGTTGAAGCCGGTTACAATGTTGGCCGCGTGGCCAAGATCAGCGCGAAGCAATGTTGGCCGCGTGGCCAAGGCTGCCGGCTGACTTGATTCTTAAGCTAGGGTTTCACTGTTGCTTTATGGTAACCCTAAGTTGCCTATTTTGATGGATTTTGTCATAAATGAGATATTTTGGGAATCCGGGACAAGTCTTTGCAAGGTTTCTAATTCCTATAAAGTCCTCGTATATTTGGGAAAGTCCTAATAAACTCATTTTCAGGTCGGGTACTAACACTTGATCACTTATGATTGCTCGTGGCACTCCATACCTGCTAAAAATATTTTCACAAACAAACTTGGAAACCACATTAGCATCGTTAGTCCGGGTGGCAATAGCCTCCACCCACTTTGACACATAATCCACCGCAACCAATATATAAACAAAACCATGGGATGGGGGAAATGGACCCATAAAATCAATACCCCACACATCAAATATATCAACAACTAAATTAAAGTGTTGGGGCATCTCATCTCTTTGACCTATGCCACCAGTCTTCTGGCCTCTATCACACCTCTTACTGAACTCACATGCGTCTCTAAATATGGTGGGCCAATACAAACCGGCTTGGAAAATTTTTCTAGCGGTCTTTTGACCACTAAAATGCCCACCACATTGAAGCTCATGACAAAAACGCAACACACTCTCTTGTTCATGCTCGGGGACACATTTTCTCAAAAGCTTATCAGGACAAATCTTCCACAAATAAGGATCATCCCAAATGTAATGCTTCACATCCGATTTAAACTTTCGTTTTTGATCGTATGTGAAGTGTGGTGGCATAATATTAGAAAAAATGAAATTCACAAAATCCGCATACAAAGGCTCATGAACATGTAAAGCAAATACTTGCTCATCCAGAAAATTTTCATTAACCGGAATCGCACCATCTATCACATTAGTAAAAGTAAAGTTCTCTAGCCTAGATAAGTGATCCGCCACCACATTTTCGGTCCCCTTTTTGTCCTTTATTTCTATGTCAAACTCCTGCAGTAGGAGCATCCACCTAAGAAGTCTAGGTTTAGCATCCTTTTTATTTAACATGTATTTTAACGCAGCATGATCGGAGTAGACAATTACCTTGGATCCAAGCAAGTACGAACGGAATTTTTCAAGAGCAAACACAACCGCTAAAAATTCTTTTTCAGTGGTAGTGTAATTCAGATGTGCATCATTTAAAGTTCTAGTTGCATAATGAATCACATGAGGTAATTTATCCACTCTTTGCCCCAAGACAGCCCCAATCGCAAAATCTGATGCATCACACATGATCTCAAATGGTAGAGACCAATTGGGGCTAGATAAGATGGGGGCACAAGTTAACTTCTCTTTAAGCAAATTAAAAGCATCCAAGCACTCTTGGTCAAAGATGAACTCAGTGTCCTTAGCTAGCAGGTTACATAAAGGCTTACAAATTTTTGAAAAGTCTTTTATGAAACGCCTATAAAAACCTTCATGGCCTAGAAAACTTCGCACACCCTTAACCGACACAGGGGGAGGCAATTTTGAAATCACATCAATTTTAGCCTTATCGACCTCAATCCCCTTGTTTGACACCAAATGTCCTAACACAATGCCATGCCTCACGAGAAAATGACATTTTTCCCAACTAAGGGTCAAATTTGTCTCACAACAACGATTTAAAACCATTGTCAAATTCTCTAGGCACCCATCAAAACTGTCACCAAATACCGAGAAGTCATCCATGAAGACTTTGACACATCGCTCGATCAAATCAGAGAAGATGGAGGTCATACACCTTTGAAAGGTCGGTGCATTACAAAGCCCAAAGGACATCCCCCTAAATGAGAATGTGCCAAAAGGAAAAGTAAAAGTGGTCTTGGCTTGGTCCTCTGGTGCAATGGGGATTTGGTTATACCCCAAAAAACCATCCAAGAAACAATAATACTCATGTCCAGCTAACCTCTCAAGAATCTGATCAATAAAGGGCAAAGGGAAGTGATCTTTCTTAGTTGCGGCATTCAATTTGCGCAAATCTATGCACATTCTAAGCCCAGTCACTTCCCTTGTTGGGACTTCCTCACCCCTCTCATTAATGGTGACCGTGTAACCCGATTTCTTTGGAATGACTTGAACCGCGCTCACCCACTCACTATCAGAAACGGCATAGATAATGCCTGCATCCAACAATTTTAGGACCTCTTTCCTAACCGCCTCCTCCATGTGAGGATTTAACCTCCTCTGTCTTTCTCTAGACGGCTTAGCACCATCTATGAGATTAATTTTGTGCATGCACATAGAGGGGATTATACCCTTAATATCTGCTAAGGTCCACCCTATAGCCTGCTTGTGCTCACGAAGCACTTTGATCAACTTGGCATCTTGTTCTAGTGTCAAATCTGAGGCAATTATCACGGGCAAAGTCTCTCCCTCCCCAAGAAAAACATACTTCAAATTTGAGGGGAGGGCTTTCAGCTCAAGAGCTGGAGGGGTTACAATAGAAGGCACCGACTTCTCATTGAAGTGGCTTAGGGGGTGAAACTGGCCATCACTAGGATGGTGTTCGTCGGCCTTTTCCACAGCCATCAGTTGAACATCCGCATTATCCCTAAGTTTCTCACCGCCAGTTGACAACAAAGACTCTAACTCCTCACAGTCTCTCTCATGCCACAGAACTTCACTCACACAATCCTCAACAATATCCACACAGTTACAAGACTCATCATCTAAGGGACTTTGCATGACATCAAACACAGATATTTCTATTTTCTCATTAGCCACACACATAGATAGAGTCCCATCACCCACATTAATGATGGTGTTAGTAGTAGCCATAAATGGATGCCCAAGCAATATGGGAGAATCCTAATTATTCCCAACACCATTCACAGTTTCAAGCACAACAAAATCCACAGGGATAATCAAATTGGCTACCTGCACCAAAACATCCTCCACAATTCCCAATGGCCTCTTGATTGAACGATCAGCCAATTGCAAGGTCATTGTGGTGGGTTTTAGCTCAGGTAAACCCAACTCAAGATACAAATCATGTGGTAACAAATTAATGCTAGCAACGAGATCTAACATTGCCTTCACCTTTTTAGAATCCCCCATAGATATAGAAATATTAAAACTTCCGGGGTCTTTCAATTTAGGTGGAAGGTTCTGTTGTACCACGGCACTGGCACTTTCACCCATAATCAATTTCTCATCATTCCCATACTTGGGTTTCCAAGAGTTAAGTTCTTTGAAGAACTTTGCATAAGCTGGGATATTTTTAATGACATTTAACAAAGGAATATTAATGTTCACTTTTGAAAACATATCATATAAATCAGAAATTTGCTTATCCAGCTTACTTCTCATGAATCTACCAAGAAACGGTACAGGAGGTACATATGGCTTGGGGGTGGAAGAATCAGTAACAGGAATTTCCCCCATGCCATTAGTACTCTTACCAACAACATTCTCCACAACGGGTGGTTCGGCAGTTTCAGAAGGAGAGTTAGGACATACCTCATTACTTACCTGTTTTCCATTTCTCAGAGTCATGATGGCCTTGGCTTGATCCCCTTGACTAGGGAAGGTTCCTGGTTTATGCCCTTGCTGACCCACAGCTAGTTGACCAATCTGGGTCTCCAGCTTCTTGTTGACTGCTTCCTGCTGCTTCTCACGCTGCTCCATCATCATTTTCATTTGTTGCTGCTCTTGCATCATGGACCTCATCATATCCTCCAGAGATTGCTTGGGCTGCTGTTCTGGATTCCCTTGTGGGGGAGGAGGATAGAGAGGTTTCTGCTGTTGGTACTGAATTCCTGGGTTACCCCTCCAAGAAAAATTGGGGTGGTTTTTCCAATCTGGATTGTAAGTGTTAGAATACATACCACCTTGATTTTGCCTTGGGGGGTACCCTTGCATCGCATTCACCTGTTCAGAATCAAACTGTGCAACAACTGGACAAACATTAGTAGCATGAGTGTTAGATCCACAGTTAGCACAAAAATCAGATACCACATTAGCACTTGAGGAAGACATATTAGAATTCATTTTAGCCATGTTTTGGTTTAACAAAGACACCTGCCTAGTGAACTCATCCATACAACTCAACTCATGCACTCCCCTAGGTTTCCCTCTAGAGCCTTTTTCTTGCGAATTGGCCCCCAACATCTCAAATAATTCTTGGGTTTGGTCAACAGTTTTGGCTCCTAGAAAGCCGCCTGCTACATTGTCGACCATAGCTTGGTCTGCTGCAGTTAACCCACCATAAAATGTTTGATGTAAAAGGGCTTCAGGAAAAGCATGATGGGGGCACTGCACTTGCAACATTTTGAACCTATCCCAAGCCTCATGAAATGGCTCACCTACATCTTGAGTAAACCCTATGATTTTCTGTCTAAAGGTGGCCAAAGTAGCGTGCAGGAAGAATTTCTTTAAGAATGCATCATGCAACCCATCCCATGTAGTGATACTCCTAGCAGGAAGCAACATAAGCCAAGTTTTAGCTGCCCCTTGAAGAGAGAAGGGAAAATATTTAAGCCTTAATTGTTCATTAGTAACCCCCTCTTTTACAGGGAATCCTGATATAATCATCATGTACTCTCTCAAGAAGTTCAAAGAGTCTTCAGCGGGAAGACCCTGAAACTTGGGCAACTGACTGAAGTAATGCCCCTTCGCCTCATAAGATTTAGCGGCCCCAGTCAAGACAATACATGACACCGATGTGTCAACCTTAGGCCTAGCATATTCTTTCATTAAAGGATTCGCCATTACAACTTCAATTTCTTCTCCCCTTGTGGAAGAAGTTTCAAATTCACCTAAAGCTACCTCTGTCTCGGTGACAGAAGTTTCAGACTCAGACTCACAAATAGGGGGAATGCCCCTGTCGAGTCTATCGATATTATCGTCCAAAGGAATTAACTCGGGGTTCAATGAACGCCTACCAAACATACACCGATTAAATTAACTTGTAAATCAAAACAAGTCCTCGGCAGCGGCGCCAAAACCTTGATGGAGAAAATTCCAAGTAATAAATACCTAGCAAGCGCACTAGTTACCGTAGTAGTAACGCGTGAAAGCGAGGGTCGATCCCACTAAGACTTGTTGGACAAACAAGTGAATTTAATTAGTGCAAAAGAGTAACCAAAGGGGGATTTGTGATTTGATTTTATTTTATTAACTAAAGACTGAAATTAAATACTAAATTAACAAGCAATGAGCAACTAGTAACGATGTAAACAGATTAACGAGATTCACGGGTTGGATTTCACACTATCATCCTTCTATGTTATTTTAAAATAAAATTATTGATTCATTCCAGGGTTCGTTCACTTCTTGTAAAGATTGGGACGGTGAGGCGGTCGGATTGCAATCTTTTTCTGTCTATCTAATCACACTTCGCAAATCAAGTCCATGTAATTATTTAAAAAGTTATTAATTTCTAAAGAACATATGAACCTATACCCACTTGATTTATATCACGGCATCAAATAAATATAATACTCAAAGCATTGGTCTACGCTTTAATCCCCAAATCAATGGCGGAGTTAAAACCCTAAATTGTTAAAAAGACCAATAATGACTAGTTCAATTACTGAAACCCTGAAAACTTGATTAAAATACTTTGAACAGCTAGAATGAAATCAATATGAATAAAAACATTTATAACATAGAATTAGATAGTGTTTTACATCCAACCCATGAATTAAGAACTTAGCTACTCATATTCAACATAATGAACACAAATAATAAAACTAAAAACATAAAACCTGGATCTTGAATGATGAAAAGAAAATACTTTGTCTGCGTTTCACGTTCTCCAAAAACTCAGAGAAAAATAAAGCATAAGAATCCCCTAATGGCTGCTACTGTGTTCCTTTTATACTAGGGTAGGATATTCTCAAAATAAGGAAAGGAAAATTAACTCCTAAACCAATGAGGACACTTCAAAAATCTGCATCAGAGGAGGGGGCGCGTGCACCATAGGACTAGGGGCGTGCGCACTCTATTCAATTGCACAAATCCGAGCTTCTGATCCTTGGGGGCGCGCGCACTCGTATGGATGGGGCCTGCGCACCCTTTCTTGACTTGATAAAATGAACCTTCTGATCACTGCCGGTGCGCGCTCCTATATATGAAGGGCGTGCGCACCCTTTGCTTTTCCTCAGAGGTCTTCCTTTTCTTCCTTAATTCCTGTATAGTCCTCCGCCTGGGTTTCTCCTAAATTCCCCTCAGGTCCTTTCTCTGCTTTTCAGCCACAATTTCTCCATTTTTCCCTGTACTCAAAGACACTCAAAACAGCCATTAAAACACTAAAATACCCGAAGATTCGCTCCAAGATAAGACCAAATGTATTCAATATTGATGTGTAAAAACACATCCATCATCTTCCTATTCTTCTTATTATTTCGTGCTAACAAAAGTTGCAGGGGTTCCATCACACAATCAGGACCAGGGCAATCCCCTGAGTCCATAAGTTTCTGATAATCTGACAGGTGAGCCCAGAAGCGGGCGCCTCCCAGATACAATGCGCCAGGCGCGCGCTTCCCACAACACTAGCCCGAGGCGCGCGCTTCTGGGCCAATTTTTAGGACAAGAACAGGTTTCAGTGACTGAACAGAACAGTGGGGTGTGGGCACAGTTGCCTGCATCAGAACAGAATTGAACCCTTGGACTGTTTAATTTTGTGTTTTATTTACCGGTCACACGGGTGATTCGGGAGTTGTAATTTACGTGCTTATGTGTTTTTTATCTTTTCTTTTCAAAAAAAAAAAATTGTCATGTGATAGACCTCACACTACATGCACATTACTCCTATAAATTGCTCACTATCGAGTCGCACAAGTCCAACCCCAAACCCGTCGAGGCCCGTCCTAGAAAGTTTCAAGCTCCACTCGACCTTGACTCTTTCGAAGCGGTAAACCTCAGCCCGTGGCGTAGTTCATGACTACATGCCGGGGGTGACCTTTAAGCCTCTCTTTAAGCCGAGCACAAACCACACAATTCTAGTTAGGGTCTAACACTCCGTGACCAAGTCGGTTTCCATGTACCGAGATTTCCCTAAACTAATGTTTTCATATCATACATGCCAACTTGTTGAAACGGGCGAAATAAAAATCCGTCCCCAAAAGTGGTTATTTTGAACGAAAATAAAAAATCCGTCCCCACATGTATGCTTTACTACATTAATTTAGTTTAATCCCGACACATGTAGGATTCACAAACGCGATGGAATCCGATGAGTATATGGGACCGCGAGATGGTCTATATACTAGTGTGACGATTCCATTATCATTTTAAAAACCCCAAAAGGGACCCATTCCCTCCGACTTATAAAAAAAGAGTCTTTTTTCTTATGTGGTTCGTGTCGTGTGCCCAACTGTGTGTTCTCAACCTCTTCATGGACCGAAAGTGTGAACCGAGACTGACAAGGGCTACTTCTCCAATTATAGGTCCGATTGGTACTCTCCGCATCTACAGAGATTCATCCAACAGGCTTGTCCGTGAACCGATCACTCCAACAGCTTCTACATCATCAATGGCCGGCGACTCTAGCACCAACAACGCCATGACTCTCGAACAGCTTTCTGCCATGGTTCAAATGCTCCAACAACAAGTCTCTACCCTTAACCAAGAGGCTCAAACCAAAGAAGCCTTGTGGCAAGCTCATGTTGACAGTCAAAAGGAGGCCCACGAGGCCGAGGTTGACCAACTGAAAGCCAAGCTCCTCAAGCTCTCCAAGAACAAGGGGGTTAATGACAATGAGGAATCCGAGTGGACCGAGGGTTTGTTTGAAAGCCCATATGTCAGTGCCTGTACCAAAAAAGTGGGGAAACCAAGCACCGACAACAACGACCCCAAAATGGTCGATTCCATCATGGCCTACATTGATCAGAAATTCGACGGCCTCAACATGGGAAAAGGCTCCAACACAAGCCTTTATCAGTCACCCATCCTCATGAGCACGATGGCCGCTCTCCCCGACAAATTCAAGATGCCCGACATTAGCAAGTTTAAGGGCAACTCATGCCCGATGGCTCACATCGAGACTTATATTTGGGCTATGGTTCCGAAGAAGGTCTCCCCAAAAGTTATGGCTCAATGCTTTCCTCTCAATCTTGATGTGGCGGCAAAGGATTGGTATGCAACTCTCCCGCTCACTGTCCGTCTTGATTGGGATGCCGCTATGCTTGCCTTCAAAAATCAATATCAAGGCAACACCACTCACCGCCCCACAAGGAAAGAGCTCGAGAACACCACCCAAAGAGACAACGAGTCCTTCATTGACTTCACAATGAGATGGAATGACAAGCTCTCTGAAATTGTTGAGAGGCCAAACACAAAAGAGCAAATGGACATCTTTCTCAAGTGTCTCAAGATTGATCTCCGCACCCACCTAAGTGGGGCTTGCTACTCTGACTTCTCCCAAATGTATGAGGCGGGGGTACGCATGGATGACTTGCTCAAGGAGATTAAAAAGGCCACTCCTACTTACCGATACAAGGCTGCCTCTAGTTCAAACAAAGAGGCTTCTGTCAATGCCGACCGACAAGGGGAATTACAAGAAGGTCCCTCCACCACAAGGCAAGCGGTTCCAAAATGACTGCGTCTACACTCCTCTCAATGGCATGACCATCACCGAGTCCTATGAAGCTCTAAAGGCCAAGGGACAAATCACCCCTCTTCAAGGGTACAAGCAACCACAACCGCTCCGTCCCAATCATGCCCACCACAAATGGTGTGACTACCATCAATGCACCGGCCACCTCACCGAGGATTGTTTCTCCATCCGCAACACCATCCAAGACATCATAGACAAGAAGGAATTCATAATCCCTAATGAGGGTGGTGTCAATGTAATAGAGGTAGGAGAATTTGAAGGAACCACTCATTCGATCCCAATTGTGAATGAGGGCTCCGATGATATGAATAAACTTGATAATTCTTGTTATGTTGTGACTTATGATGAGATTATGAGGGAAGTCTTAGAGAATAGGAAGAAGCTACAAGGGACCGTGAACATGCTCACTCGCAGTGGCCGAGTAACAACGAGCGCAATCCCTCCCAATACCGCAGCAACCAACACCTCTTCTCAAAGATCGCAAGCACGCGACATACCCGAAGATCCTTTATTAACACAACTCAAGAAGACGCAAGCCAACATATCCATCTGGGACCTTATTGCATCATCAAAGAGACACCGAGACCTCGTCATCAAGAACTTGGATGACACATCAGTCTCTCCCAACACGACACCCGAAGACCTCACAGCAATGATAGGTCACATTCACTTCGGCAATGTCATCACTTTTGCCGACATGGACCTCCCGCCATTTGGGTCCGAACACAATGAAGCCATCTACCTCAAAGTAAAGGCAAGGGGGAGACCCATCCCAAGAGTTCTAGTAGACGGTGGTTCTGCACTCAACTTAATGCCGAGCCAAGTCATGGGCATACTGGGGCTCAAAAGCTCCGATTTACAACCCTCCGCCCAAGTAATTAGAGGATACGACAGCACTGCCCGTACAGTCATGGGAATGTTAGAAGTTGATATCGAATTTGGAAGCATGATCATGTCCGTCCCATTCCAAGTACTTGATGTCCCTGCTTCATTCAACTTACTTCTAGGCCGACCCTGGATCCACAGTTCCAATGCGGTACCTTCCACTCTCCATCAGTGTGTCAAGATCAGAAATGAGGACGAGATAGTCACCATCATGGCCGAGAATGTCACCATCCACAAAAATGGGGGATAACCTGTTCACCAAATCCAACACAGGATAGAAGATGCCACTCTCTCCGGCGTCAACACCATCGACAAAGAAGGGAGAAACAGATAATGGACCCTCGGCAATCCTAAAATCCTCCGCATGATGAGGAACATGAATCACTTTCCCGGTCTAGGCCTAGGGAAGCATCAACAAGGGATATTACACCCCGTAGAAGTTCCTTTTGTTAAGAACAAGTTTGGCCTGGGGTAGGAGCCTACCGAAGATGACTTGAAATACTAGCAAGCAATCAAGAATCAAAAGACCCAAGCTCGCAAAGAAGGTCGACAATATGAAATCCCTGACTTGAGGCCTTACCGCAACACACTAAACGGTTACTTTGTTCGCCAAACATGAAGATCGCAACCCTAAATATAGCATAAATAAGGTTTTAATCTATGAACACGAAGAACATATATGAACATATGAATGAATATGCAAAGCATACGAATAAACTATGAATAAACATGCACGAACATGAATATAAAAGATCTACATTAAAAATAATGCAAGAACACGAAGAAAAAGTTAGAAAACTTACCTATGTTGGCAAGAAATAAACCTTGGATCTTCTTGAGTGTTTGAATGTTAATTAGAGAGAAAATTGTATTTAAGAACTCCAAAATTCGTACTTAGAGCTCTCAAAATCGGATCCCTAAACCAATAGCATGGGATTGGTTTATATAGTAAACTGAGGGGAAGATCTGATGGTCCAGATCATCCAGCGTAAGGTTGGCCGCCTGGCCATGATTGAAGACGGCGACAATGTTGGCCGCGTGGACAAGATCAACGCGTAACAATGTTGGCCGCCTGGCCAAGTCTGCAGGCTGACTTGATTTTCAAGCTAGGGTTTCACTGTTGCTTTATGGTAACCCTAAGTTGCCTATTTTGATGGATTTTGTCATAAATGAGATATTTTGGGAATCCAGGACAAGTCTTTGCAAGGTTTCTAATTCCTATAAAGTCCTTGTATTTTTGGGAAAGTCTTAATAAACTCATTTTCAGGTCGGGTACTAACAGTAGCCCCTCGGCGACACTTCTTGCAAGGCAATGTGGGGTCGACGATAAAAAGAAGGATCCGTCTGAAACATGAGTTTCAAAACATATGAAAGGTAAGGGAACGGCTGAACCTTGGCAGGCGACCTACGTATCCACGGGGGAATCAAGCCAAACGTAGTTCATATCGGATGGGAAATTGGGAATGACTATCCTCTGATGGGGAGCAACGTCTTCTGCTGAGGAAAATGCACCTGCTGGGGATGATAGATGACCGCGTCGGTCGGGTGGCTGGACCTTTTCAGGTTTCCTATGTATCCTCCGAGGAATCAAGCCGGTCGTAGTTCAGAGATCTACTGGGGATAAAATGAGATGTCGGACTTCTACTGCTGATAATAAACCTGCGGGCACTATCCTGCATGAAGAACGAATTATTCGTAAGTAATGAAGTTATTTGGGAAAAATGAAGACTACGTTGTCTAAATAATCCCACGATGGAATGGTAAACGTAATGAGGATCGCCAGGGCTCCTGCCGATTGCGCTAAAGTAATCGATGTTGGATCTCTCGCGAACAGAAACGCCGAGGCTTCTGCCAACCACGATCGATCAAGGATATGTATGTTATAGAGGCGCCGAAGTCTCTACAACCACACGAATCTTAATAATAGATGTTGGATCTTTCGCAAACAGAAACGCCGAGGCTTCTGCCAATTACGATTGATCTAGGATGGTATGTCATAGAGGCGCCGAAGTCTCTACAATCATACGAATCCTAATAATAGATGCTGGATCTTTCGCAAATAGAAACGCTGAGGCTTCTGCCAATTACGATTGATCTAGGATTGTATGTCATAGAGGCACCGAAGTCTCTACAATCATACGAATCCTAAGCAAATATTTGGTGAAGAATGGAAATTTTAAGGGGCTTTCCGTACCCAAAGGTAACGAATATCAGTCAAAGTAGTGTTAAAGGCATTTAAAATTAATTAATAGGGAAAAGATCAGGGGCAAAAGTGGAATTTTATCTAAAGGGGCAAGGTTGGCCGCGTGGCCAAACACACGAATTCGCAATAGTGGCCACGTGGCCAAGACCGTTGAGTGGTCAGATCTCCTTCACGCGGATTGCTGATCTGACGGCTGGGGTTGCAATGGCGAAAGTGGCCGCGTGGCCAAGGTAGCCGGCGGGCTGACTCTTGGTCACATCACCAGAAACCCTCCCTCTTCTTCTTCTTTTCTTCTTTCTTCTTCTTCCTTCCTCCATTGACGAGTTAGAGTGAGAAAATTGAGTTTTTAGAGAGAGAAAGCTCAGATTTTGATAATTTCGAAGCCTTCACTTCACATATCTCTTGAAGCTATGGCAGATTGGATCAATGAGGCGTTATTTAGAGATTTCCCGGGCCAAGGTGGGTATATGATTCCACAACAAGAGCCACAAGGAGAGGGGCACGGTAATGCTCAGGGCGGAGGAAATGTAGGGGCTGACCCAGGAGCGGGCTTTGAAGCGGCGCCCTTGATTCCACGGGGCAGTTTGAGACCACGAGCTGCGACTCGGAATTATCGCGATAATCTGCTGCGGTCCACGTTCGACCAAGATTACGATTTTTACATCGACTCTGAGCGTCATTGGTCGATGGGGCTTCCGGAGACGTGAGAGGTAAATTTCGAATTTTCATTCCTCTCGCACATTTGTATGTTTTATGCACATAATATGAAATGCTAGAATAATGGAATGCTAGAATTTAAATTGCTGGAATTGTAAATTGCTAGAATGGTAACATACCTGTGCTGTGTTTACCTGCAGAGGATCAAGGCTCGTGGGTCCATAGTGACTGTGGGCAAACTGTGGGCGTCCCTGCCGGAGGGACCGGGCGGTTTGCGTGCTCGGATCGAGGCCATGGGCTTTGGCCCATTCTTTGACAGTGTCCGCATGGTCGGGGCTACCCTGAAGGTGGCAGCGGTGATAGAGGTGTGCCGGGAGTTCTGGTGGGATACCACCCATACCTTCCACTGTTGGGTTTCCAAGTAACATGCGCAGCGGAAAATAGCAATTAAAATTTTAAGAAACCCAAACCCATGGATCCGTTCATATGATTAAATCAAATACAACAAGATGAATAAAGGATGAACTAACCCTTGATGGCTATCAAATTTTCTCTTGGTCTTTGGTGGAGATTTGAAGACTTGATCACGATCACAAAGCTTGAACACGAACTTTGAAGATGATGATTTTCACCCTCTAGCGGTATCCACACTTCGAACGAATATCAAAGGAGCTTCTTTGATCTTGGTTGCTAGACCAATATTATGAAACACACTTTCACAATATAATAAAGAACTATATGGAATTTATTTGTGAATTATTTTGTTCCTCAATCAATGATATCTTAGAACAAAATAAAATCTCTCTCAAACTCTTTGAGACTCACAAAAGCACTTGTTTTTATGGTCTGGCCGAATTGGTGTTTTTATACACAATTAAGACCTATTCCAAATAGGTAACTTGTGCCAAAAACCTTTCCTAATCAAATTAGGAATTTTCCATCCGGCATACCGGGCGCCCGCCTGGTACCACCCAGGCGCCCGCTTGTTTGGGCAGAAAGTCCAGTTCCTTTCCGGCTTGAACAAGCGCCCGCCTGGTGCAACCCAAGCGCCCGCTTGGTTGACCAAGAGGCCCAGATCTTTCCAGAAATTCCTTGGAAGTCCTCCGACCCTAAATGCCAATATAAACCTTTTATTTAAGATTCGTTCTATTGTGTGTGACCCTCTAGGATTATACTAAGTTGGCAATGGGCTCAAACATGATCCCATAAGATATGATTAGGTTCTAGCAAACCGTCATACCTACCCAAATAGTATAACTAGATACAAGTTCGCATTCCTTTAGAATATGTCACAATCCCTTTGTCCACGATGTCATTGAACACAAGTCATGGTCAAACAGTCAACTTGTTTTGTTCAATACTTTCTCGATTCCGAATATGTTGATAATTCAAATGCTATTGATCCAATCAATCCATTTGAGTCCGGCCGAACATTTCATCAACATCATTCCTTCGAGGGGCCCAAGCTTGACATCTCTCCGTGGAGGGACAAATCCATTTAGCTTATTATTCATCCCAACGGGAATCAGATTATGCCAATCATACCCTTTATAACTTCCCGGTTAAAGGTAGCGTTTAAATATGTCAAACATAATGTTCATCAAGTGGAAGACTATAATAACTTCATGTCTTAGGATTCAAATGACATAACTAATATGAGATATATGTTCGACATAGACCATGACATAAATCTCATACAGCGGGTCATGTCCAGTACCTTGTTCCAAACAAGTACCCATAAATCTAACATGATCATCGCATGATCATTTAGCCTTTATACTAGTGCTTAACAAGTACTATGGACGGAGATTATTATAAGTAAACATGAACAATAATAATAATCAAAACATCTCTTTATTGATATGAAATAAATGATAACAATTACAACGTTTATTAAACGTGCCTAGGTCACCACTACCAACAATCTCCCACTTGCCCTTGGCCCAATCTCCCATGTATCTAATACCCATGGACCTAACATGACCATCATGTTTAGCTTGTGTAAGTCCCTTTGTTAGCGGGTCCGCAACATTCTCATCAGTAGGTACTCTGCATATATTTACGTCTCCCCTATCAACGATTTCTCGAATGATATGAAAACGCCTAAGTATGTGTTTGGATTTTTGATGTGCTCTTGGTTCCTTTGCTTGAGAAATAGCACCATTATTATCGCAATAAAGGTCTATTGGATTAGCAATGCTAGGAACCACTTCAAGTTCAGTTATGAACTTCTTAATCCAAACAGCTTCCTTTGCAGCATCCGATGCAGCAATATACTCAGCTTCTGTTGTAGAATCAGCGGTTGTACTTTGCTTGGGACTCTTCCAGCTTACAGCTCCACCATTTAACATAAACACAAAACCCGTTTGCGATCGGCTATCATCTTTGTCGGTTTGGAAACTTGCATCCGTGTAAGCATTTACAACGAGATCATCTTCCATTCCTCCATAGACCAAAAACGAGTCTTTAGTTCTTCTCAAGTACTTAAGAATCGCTTTTACAGCTCTCCAGTGATTTTTGCCAGGGTCGGATTGGTATCTACTTGTCATGCTCAAAGCATAAGATACATCCGGCCTAGTACAAATCATGGCATACATGATGGACCCAATTGCCGAAGCATATGGAACATCATTCATTTTCTCACGCTCATCGTTTGTCTTAGGACATTGAGTCTTGCTTAGAGAAACTCCATGTAACACGGGCAAGGTGCCTCTCTTAGAATTTTCCATACGGAATCTTCTAATGACCTTGTCAATGTATGTACTTTGGCTTAAACCAAGTCGCCTTCTTGATCTATCTCTATAGATCTTAATGCCAAGAATATATGCGGCTTCACCCATATCTTTCATTGCGAAGCACTTTCCTAACCAAGTCTTCACAGACTGAAGTGTAGGAATGTCGTTTCCAATGAGTAATATGTCATCCACGTATAAAACAAGGAATAGCACTATACTCCCACTAATCTTCTTGTATACACAAGGCTCATCTTCGTTCTTGATGAAACCAAACTCTTTGACCGATTCATCAAAACGGAGATTCCAACTCCTAGAAGCTTGCTTTAATCCATAGATGGATCTTTGCAATTTGCATACCTTAGAATCTTGTTCAAAACCTTCTGGTTGTGTCATATACACATCCTCTTGAAGTTTTCCATTTAGGAAAGCGGTTTTGACGTCCATCTGCCATATTTCATAGTCATGATATGCGGCAATGGCAAGCAAAATTCTTATAGACTTGATCATTGCTACGGGTGAAAAGGTCTCATCATAGTCAATACCATGAACTTGCCTATAACCTTTCGCTACAAGCCTAGCTTTGTAAGTATGCACCTTCCCATCCATGTCAGTCTTCTTCTTGAAGACCCATTTGCATCCTATGGTTTTTACACCTTCGGGTGCATCAATCAAATTCCAAACTTGATTGTCTTGCATGGATTGCAATTCGGATTCCATGGCTCCAAGCCATTTGTCCGAATCAGGAGAAGACATCGCCTCTTGGTAGGTTGACGGTTCATCATTCTCAATGATTTCTACCTCATTACTATCTGTTATGAGAAATCCATATCTCTCGGGCTCGGATCGTAACCTACTAGATTTGCGAGTTGCTTGTGCACTTTGAACAGGTTCCACAACTCCTTGTGGTTCTTGTTCTTGTTCCACTATTGGTTCAATGTTATTTTCTGGGTCTCGAATTTCTTCAAGATTTATTTCACTCCCACTGATTTCTTTGGAGAGAAACTCTTTCTCTAGAAAGACACCAGTTCGGGCAACAACCACTTTGTTGTCCTCTCGGTTGTAAAAGTAATATCCTTTAGTTTCCTTAGGATATCCCACGAAAATACATTTATCAGATTTGTGTGCAAGTTTGTCTGAGACAAGTCTTTTGACAAAAGCTTCGCAACCCCAAATCTTCATGAAAGACAGACAAGGCTTCTTTCCGCTCCACATCTCATATGGAGTCTTTTGAACCGATTTAGTTGGAACATGATTTAGTGTGAAAGCAGCGGTTTCTAGGGCGTAACCCCAAAAGGATATTGGAAGATCAACTTGACTCATCATTGATCGAACCATGTCTAACAAAGTCCGATTCCTCCTCTCGGACACACCATTCAATTGTGGTGTTCCCGGTGGAGTCAATTATGAAACTATTCCACAATTCTTTAGATGATCATCAAATTCTTGACTTAAGTATTCTCCACCTCGATCTGATCGAAGTGCTTTTATACTTTTGCCAAGTTGTTTTTCTAGTTCATTTTGAAATATTCTAAATATCTCAAATGCTTCACTTTTATGTTTCATTAGGTAAACATACCCAAATCTACTATAATCATCAGTGAAGGTTATGAAGTATTGAAATCCTCCCCTAGCATTGCTACTTAATGGTCCGCATACATCGGAATGTATCAACCCCAATAAGTCGCTTGCCCTTTCACCCAACTTGGTTAAAGGTGTCTTAGTCATTTTTCCAAGAAGACACGACTCACAAGTATCATATGACTCTAAGTCACATGAACCCAAAAGTCCGTCCCCATGGAGTTTTGAGATACGCTTCTCATTAATATGACCAAGACGACAATGCCACAAATAAGTATGATTTACATCATTAGGTTTAGATTTCTTATTTACATGATAGACATTATTTTCATTCTTGACATCCAAGATATAAAGGCCATTAAATGAATTAGCAATACCATAAAGCACATCATTTAAATAAATAGAAAATTTCTTATTCTCAATAAGAAACTTAAAACCTTCATTATCCAAACAAGAAATTGAAATAATATTTCTGCTTAAATCCGGAACATAATAACAATTGTTCAAAACAAGAATTAATCCGGAAGGTAAAGTGACTTCATAAGTCCCTACGGCTAATGCAGCAACTCTTGCTCCATTTCCCACGCGTAGATCTACTTCACCTTCTTTAAGCAGTCTCCTATTCTTTAGTCCCTGCACATTTAGACAAATGTGAGAACCACATCCGGTATCCAATACCCAGGAATCAGTGGTAGAAAGGAGAATATCTATCATATAGATACCTGAAGTCGACGCAGCCTTCCTGCCCTTCTTCTTCTTTTGCTCTTCCAAGAAAGCCTTGCAATTACGTTTCCAATGACCAATTTCTTGACAATGAAAACAAATTGCATCCTTTTGTGAATCGGGTTTTGCCTCAGAAGCCTTGGCAACCTTTGCCTTGCTTATTTTGGGTTTGATAACTTTCTTACCCTTTCTTTTGGCACTAGCCTTCTTCCCATCATGAACCAAGAGCACGGGAGAACATTTCTCCACAATTTTGCATCTCTGCAGTTTTGAGCATCCCATGCAACTCAGAGAGATTCTTATCCATTCCATGCATGTTATAATTCATCACAAACTGATTATAACTTTTAGGCAATGAATTAAGAATGAGATCCGTGACTAGCTCCAATGGGATTGGATAGCCAAGTTTCTCAAGGTGCTCTACATAACCTTTCATTTTAAGAAAGTGAGGACTCACTTGTTGCCCTTCATTCATTTTACTAGTAGTGAATGCAACAATGGTCTTGTACCTCTCTTGCCTAGATTGCTCTTGAAACATGGTTCTCAACTCCACGCCTATCTCATAGGCTTCCAAATGTTCCAAACTTTGTTGGAGTTTTGAGTACATAGCAGCAAGCATGAGACAACTTACATCTCTAGAATCATTACGATGCTTCTTGTAATTGTCTCTTTCCACCCTAGGGGCAGTAGGCGGTGGTTCAGCAGGGAGAGGCCCATCGAGAATGTACAACTTATCTTCTTGCCTAAGAACGATTCTTATGCTACGGATCCAATCCATAAAGTTAGTACCATTCTCTTCGAGCTTATCCTTCTCAAGGATCGATCGCAACGACATTGATTGAGTGTTATTAGTCATTATCTACAAATATGCAAAATTTCCAAAATTTAATAAGTACCGATTTTCATTAAAGAGATAAATAATGTATTTTAAACAAAATACTCCCACTAAATTATATAACCTTCTTATACATCCAATGTATAATATAATTTAATTGGGTTGAGATCCCGCTTTAATCTAATTTTGAGTACGCTTTGGCGCACCGCTCAAAATTAAATCAATTAGGTAGACAACTCTTGTCAATCATATCTCATATGACTCTCAGTTCTTTTCATGAGATTCTTTAAGAAATCCAATTTCAAAAAGCATGTTAAATCTCATATTTGCCTTAAGCCCAAAACTGTTTTGACGCTTAATTAAGTCCAACCATTTTAAACGCATAGGAAACTCTTATTCACTCATCTTGCTCAAACATGAATAAAATCAATGCACCTCGCTTTGGCGAGCCCACATAAAATTACTCATGTATAAACAAGTGTTTTAATCATGGCATGGCAAAAGGACTTAAAACTTTCTTTGAAGGTTAATCACATATAGCATATAACACATTTATGAGCACATAATATAAACATGTTATACATCAAGTTTAGCCACTAAATTAATCTCCATTAATTTAAGCATGGTATTTATGTGTCATTAGTTTCTCTATAATTATGAGGATGAGACTTATTTCAACTTCGGTTATTATTTCCAAATCAAGACAACAAGAAGTGCGGTCGAACTAAGCCATTAGGCAACCACAATCCCGCACTAATTCAAGAAACCAAGAAAGTAGTCCATGTGGCCGAAACTAAGCAATAGATGGTCTCGATGAACGTAGGCCAATTGCATTCACAATTCCACATGGATCTCCAAACTTTGAATCAAGAACTTTGTTTCTCAATTTTAGCAATTATGAACTCTTCATAATTCTAACTTCGTTTTATCTTTGAAACTTTGATTGCGATCAACTTTGGGAAACACAATCTCGATGAACGCAGATTAGCCATCCAAAACTTGAACCAATCTAGGAATCACAAGACTAAAACAAATAGGAAAATCAAACCCCAAAATCCACACACAAACCAACTACCCAAAACCCATTCCAGATCAGCAAGTCTGGACTGGTTCTGTTACTGATTTTGTTGAATTTATCGAAAATTCCATATTCAGATTTTAACCAAAATCAGAACAAATCTTGACCACCGAGCGCCCGCCTGCAAAGGACCAGGCGCCCGCTTGAATGGCCAGAATAGTATAGAATTTAAAGTTCGAAAATTTTGTCTCAAAATTATTTTTCCCCGATTATTAAAACTTTGATCCAATCAAAATAATAATCGAAATAATTCAGAATCCACCATAATTTTTATTGCGATTGAATCGTGCGATTAAAGTTGGAAAAACAATAAACCACATAAAATCACAAAACACATAAACATCATATAATCCAACATTCATATCATGCTTGGCACATAAACAATTTATATACACACAACATGATCAAAGTATTGAATTAATCAACATGAACGGGGCTCTGATACCACTGTTGGGTTTCCAAGTAACATGCGCAGCGGAAAATAGCAATTAAAATTTTAAGAAACCCAAACCCATGGATCCGTTCATATGATTAAATCAAATACAACAAGATGAATAAAGGATGAACTAACCCTTGATGGCTATCAAATTTTCTCTTGGTCTTTGGTGGAGATTTGAAGACTTGATCACGATCACAAAGCTTGAACACGAACTTTGAAGATGATGATTTTCACCCTCTAGCGGTATCCACACTTCGAACGAATATCAAAGGAGCATCTTTGATTTTGGTTGCTAGACCAATATTATGAAACACACTTTCACAATATAATAAAGAACTATATGGAATTTATTTGTGAATTATTTTGTTCCTCAATCAATGATATCTTAGAACAAAATAAAATCTCTCTCAAACTCTTTGAGACTCACAAAAGCACTTGTTTTTATGGTCTGGCCGAATTGGTGTTTTTATACACAATTAAGACCTATTCCAAATAGGTAACTTGTGCCAAAAACCTTTCCTAATCAAATTAGGAATTTTCCATCCGGCATACCGGGCGCCCGCCTGGTACCACCCAGGCGCCCGCTTGTTTGGGCAGAAAGTCCAGTTCCTTTCCGGCTTGAACAGGCGCCCGCCTGGTGCAACCCAAGCGCCCGCTTGGTTGACCAGGAGGCCCAGATCTTTCCA
This sequence comes from Campanula takesimana, assembly GCA_026119855.1. NCBI lineage: Eukaryota > Viridiplantae > Streptophyta > Magnoliopsida > Asterales > Campanulaceae > Campanula > Campanula takesimana. The sequence goes on from JAOWBW010000279.1 coordinate 527,235, forward strand.
GAAATTCCTTGGAAGTCCTCCGACCCTAAATGCCAATATAGTCCTTTTATTTAAGATTCGTTCTATTGTGTGTGACCCTCTAGGATTATACTAAGTTGGCAATGGGCTCAAACATGATCCCGTAAGATATGATTAGGTTCTAGCAAACCGTCATACCTACCCAAATAGTATAACTAGATACAAGTTCGCATTCCTTTAGAATATGTCACAATCCCTTTGTCCATGATGTCATTGAACACAAGTCATGGTCAAACAGTCAACTTGTTTTGTTCAATACTTTCTCGATTCCGAATATGTTGATAATTCAAATGCTATTGATCCAATCAATCCATTTGAGTCCGGCCGAACATTTCATCAACATCATTCCTTCGAGGGGCCCAATCTTGACATCTCTCCGTGGAGGGACAAATCCATTTAGCTTATTATTCATCCCAACGGGAATCAGATTATGCCAATCATACCCTTTATAACTTCCCGGTTAAAGGTAGCGTTTAAATATGTCAAACATAATGTTCATCAAGTGGAAGACTATAATAACTTCATGTCTAAGGATTCAAATGACATAACTAATATGAGATATATGTTCGACATAGACCATGACATAAATCTCATACAGCGGGTCATGTCCAGTACCTTGTTCCAAACAAGTACCCATAAATCTAACATGATCATCGCATGATCATTTAGCCTTTATACTAGTGCTTAACAAGTACTAGGGACGGAGATTATTATAAGTAAACATGAACAATAATAATAATCAAAACATCTCTTTAATGATATGAAATAAATGATAACAATTACAACGTTTATTAAACGTGCCTAGGGCACCACTACCAACATCCACTTCAGTTGGGGAGAGATTACCATCACGCCGACGGATTTTGCGGCCATCACAGGGTTGAGGTTTACTAGTACCCCTTTGCTTTTTGATGAGAGCTTGGCGGAGCGGCGGGATTATAGACAGGCTCTGCTGGGAGTCGACACCGACCTAGGAGGAGGTGTCAAGGGTTATGGAGTGGAGGCCGGGAAGGTGAATCGCTTGGTGGAGGTGGCTATTGAGGCCTTTAGTAAGGGGGAATATGATTTGGATTGCTTGGTCCGGCTGTTCTTATGGTACAGCTTTTCAGAGATTTTGTTTCCCAGTGGGGCTACTGTCTGTCGGTACTCAATGCTAGGGGCTCTTGTGGACTTGGACTTAGTCGGTGGGATTTCTTGGGGTGGAGCCGGTTTGGCTGAGATTTACCGGGCTTTGGATCATTGCTCGAGGGCGAGATCGTCGGCCTTTGACGGGTTCCAGTTCGCCTTTGAGGTACGCTCTTGACTACCCTTATTTTCACTTGTTGAGATTTCTGTTCTATCTTTTGGTCTGAAATGTCTCTCTCATTATATGCACAGGCTTGGGTGTACGAGGTCTTCAGTGTCGCCCCTTTTTAGTTGGTGATGAGTGTTAACAAGGTTGTTCCCATCATGTCGTACTGGTGCAAGGGCAACAGGGCTCCTTCCCGCAGAAACCGGGACAAGAAGACAGTAGATGCTGCTGATCTGAGGAGGGTGTTCGCGATGTCTGAGCCCATCAGGGTTAGATTTTACCCATGGAGCCCGGCCAACGAGGCTTCGGTGGGTCCCTATGTAGTGGAGTTGACCGCTTCTAGGGTTCTGCTTGTGGGTCTCACCGGGAAGGCCATGTATCTTGGGGAGAGGGTGGTTCGTCAGCACAGAGCTGGTGCGTTACCGTGGGCTCCTTATGACCCTCCTCGGGATATGCTTCGTCCCGCGAGGTTGGCGACTTTCTTGGCTCCCACTCCGGCAGAGCATTACAGAGGGAGTGACGACTATGCCGGTTACGTCCGGACACGGCTGATCAGCCCTCAGGTTCGGGCTAGGATGCTATCGGGAGAGGGATCGAGCTCGGCCCGGTATGTTGGTCGGAGTCGGCCTTTGGTTGACATGCCCCTTCGCTCGAGTAGCGTGAGAGTGATGAGGGGTGGCCGGGAGGTGGAGCTTAGCTTAGAGCCGACTGATGCAGATCTCGTTGAGGAGACATTTATTCCTCCGCCCGACGCTGGGGTACGGCTTTGTGCTTTATATCAGTCATGTTCGCACACACTTATTTCTTTCTGCATTGTAATCATTGCCTTGGTTTCACTTTCAGGTGACTCGGGAGGCATATATCCGTTCAGCTCGGCGGGAGAACGTGTTGATGCGCTTACTGAGGGAGGCGTACCATTCATGTACTTGTCAGAGGGACGACATTGCATCACCCCAGCGTCGGGAACGGTCTCCGAATGGTGCGGGCTCTTCTCATATTGGTGGTCGAGCGGTCCGGGGACGGAGTTCGGGTGCCGGTAGCTCTCGGGCTTTAGCGCGGCGTGGAGACACCACGGAGGAAGATTCTTATTAGGCGGGGCCCATCTTTCCATCTTTATTTCCTACACTGTTAGCTAGTAGAGAGCAGAGGGATATGTATGTATAGAACAGATGTACAAAATGCATGTATGTATATTATGTTCTAAAAATGCAATTTTATTATGGGAGCCTACTTGTGCAAACTAGTTATTTTACAAATGTTCTTAATTTTATACAATGCATGAGCCATGGAAGGGGGCAGGTACGTAGTTGCATGGATCCGTCACGGAGTGGGAAGAAATAAACCAGATTTCTGCATGGAGCGATGTTGGCCGCATGGCCATGGTGAGGCCCAGAGCAATGTTGGCCGCATGGCCATGGCAAGGCACAGAGCAAAGTTGGCCGCATGGCCATGGCAAGGCACAGAGCAATGTTGGCCGCGTGGCCATATCTTCCAATATCACAAGTGGCCGCGTGGCCAAGTATGTAGTCGGCTCTGCTTTTCCTTTTCCTGGCAAGAGTGGGAGTCCGTGCCCTATTTAATGAACCCTTTGCAGCCACAAAACGTACCAGCAACTTTTTGAGCAGTTTTTTGAGTTTCTTTTTAGCCAATTTTCTTGCTCTTTGCCATGGATCAAGAGGCTAGAATCACAAGTCTTGAGAAGAAAGTCTTTATAACCTCTTTGGAGAAGTGGGTTGCCAAACTTCCTAGTTCTAGTCGTAGGAAGCTTGATGAACGGTATAGGATAAAGTGTCTTTGGTCACTTTTGCACATGAACTCTAATACCAACCTCTTGCAAGCCTGTGGGAGATTTTGGAATGATACCCTCCATGTCTTCAACTTTTCATTCAACGAGATAACACCCACTTATGAAGACATCGCAGCATTATGTGGCTACGAAGGGAAGGGTAAAGTTGCCTTGCCTTTTGACTTCGTTTGCTTGAGGGACAAGTTGGTGACCTTTGGCGTACCCGCGGATGACTTTGATAGGTATGCTAGGGGCAGTTATGTCGACCTTTCTTGGATGCCACAACACTTCATGCATGCAGACGTGACCTCTAACCGCTCCTTGGACCATCTTGCACTGTGCTTGTTCAGCTCTATCCTTTTCCCTTCTGAGGGATTTCCAGTGAAGGATGTTTGGGTATGGTGAACTTGGCTCGTTTGGGTTATGACATTGTACCGGCCATTCTTGGGAGATGCTCTGTGGGATTGCCCATCTCGCGGCTTATGGTGGGATGCCTTGTGGTAGTGATAGGCTTTTGACCATGTGGTTGCAAGAGCGGCTTCGAGTGAATAAACCGGCGGCTTCTCTGAAGGTGGCCCCATGGATGCACCGCATTAGAGGCATGGTGGAGCGGTTTGAGGGCATGACTCTCAAAGGTTGGGAAAAGTATTTGGCGGAAATGGTGACTGACGACATTCAGTGGGTGGTGCCCCATTGGCACATTCACTCTGTGAGGGAGAAACAAGTGGGACTTCACATGATCAAAGTTCCAACCCTTTCTGGGACTACCTTTTACTATCCCTCTAGAGTGCTTCGTCAGTATGGTTTGGTACAGACCATCCCGGAGGGTTGGGACGAGGAGAGAGATGATTTTCCCTTTGGGGTACTTCAGTTGGATGATAGTGCCTCAGTCCTTCTTTCTCAGATGTGGGGCGAGGCCGTCTTTAGTCGTAGGACCTTCCTCACACGCTCTAGCAACACCTTCCTGCCACGCGAGTATTTGGATTGGTATATGGGGAGACTTGGGCATGCGGAGCAGACTCTAGAGACCCTAAAGGGCACTATCTTGGGATCCTGTGCTCCAAGTTTCTCATTGAGAATTAAGGAGGCTGAGGCTTATGCGAGGAAGATGAGTAAGCGCGTGGCTAACGGAGGCGGAGAAGAAGTGGGGGTGTCAAAGAAGAGGAAGGGCGAAGAGGCTCCTAATGGAAAGGCTAAAGGCGTTAGCAAGTTTGAAAGAAGATTTTGTGAGAGTCCTAGCAAGAAGAAAGTTCGCCGTGGGCAAAGCAAGAAGAAAGAGACCGAGGGCACAAATGGCACTAAGGAGTAATCCTGAGCGTCTCTCCATAGTCGTGCAGACACATTATTTTAATTTAGTTTGCTTTTGTTTGAGTTTCAATTTCAGAATAGGTTATTTATTCAAAAAGTATGTCAAGCTTAGACTCATCAAATAAGTGTTAACAGCAATGACTATGAAAATAAAAGTTTTTGCTTTCAGAAAATACAACTTCTATCTTTATTGCTTAACAAGATTTGGATGTTTATTTGTTTTTTAGACCGCACCTTTTGAAAGGCTGCCTACGTTCCCCTTTTACAAATAGGACTAAGGGGCTCAGGTCACCGTAGTTCACTCCAGTCAGACTAGAATGATTTTAAAGAAAGGGAAGATAGAAGGGGGATGCTCTAACTTTTGCCTAGACCGCCCTCGCGGGTTTTCGATCTAGCGAGCTTTGTACGCACCCTTATTTTGCATAGACCGCCCTTTGCGGGTTTTTAGTCTATCGGGCTTCTTTTTACGTAGTAAACATTTTTTTTTTTTTTTTTTAAGAGGGGGAGTCTAGTCATAGTAGCGTCTGAGCTTGCTGAGGTTGACTGGTTCCTTGAACGGGTTGCCATCCAAATCTGCCATTCTGACCGCTCCTCCGGAGAAGATCTTCTATACCACAAACGGCCCTACCCAAGTGGGGGCCCATTTCCCGAGGGGGTTGAATTTGTTGGGTAAGCGTGCTTTGAGCACCAGGTCTCCTTCCTTTATGTCAACAGGCTTGACCTTTTTATTGAAGGCTTTTGTCGTTCTCCTTTGATAGGCCCGGATGTGTTCCATGGCCTTCAATCTGCGTTCGTCGAGTGTTGCCAATTGATCATAGCGACTACGAAGCCATTCTACCTCATTCACTTGGTTCTCGAGCAAGACCCTCAAAGATGGCACTTCCAACTCAATAGGGAGCACTGCCTCCATGCCGTATGTCAAAGCGTAAGGGGTCTCTCCAGTAGCGGTGCGGACTGACGTTCTGTATCCCCAAAGTGCTAATGGTAACTTCTCGGGCCAATCCCGTCCTTGCGAAGCCATCTTGCGAATTATCTGCTCTATCGTCTTGTTGGCCGCCTCAACCGCGCCGTTAGTCTGTGGATAGTATGGGGAAGATTTCTTTCGTTCGATCTTGAATTCTACAAGCAAGCGAGCACACTCGGCTTCGAAATGACTGCCATTATCTGATATAATGAGGTTAGGAACCCCATACCGACACATGAATGTTCTCTTTGATAAACTGTGCTACCTTCTTGGAATTCAGCACCTTATAAGACTGAGCTTCGACCCACTTTGTGAAGTAGTCGACCGCGACGAGGACGAATTCATGACCATTACTACCGGCCGGCGAGATCTTCCCAATAATGTCTATACCCCACGTGGCGAATGGCCAAGGCGTGGTGGAACTATACAATTCGTGTGGGGGGATGTGGTTGAGGTTGGAGCATACTTGGCACTTGTGACACCGTCGAACCCATTGAATACAGTCTGTCTCCATGGTAATCCAATAATAACCCAGCCGAGTGATCTTCTGTCTAAGCATCCTCGCATTCATGTGGGGTCCGCACAGCCCGTTGTGTACTTCTTCCATTATTGCTCCAGCTTTCTTGTTGTCGACACATAAGAGCAACAGACCGTCATAATGCCTCTTGTACAAAGTATCGTCTAACAGCACAAACTGCCCCGCCAATCTTTTGAGTGCTTGCAGACTCTTGGCCTTCACATCTCCGTCAAAGGACGTCTCTCCGTGCTTAAGGAACTTGTAGATTTGGGCGTACCATTGATCTCCGTTTACCTCTACATCGATCTGGATCTCACAGCAATAGGCGGGGTTCTCCCTTCGTCCAACCCTGAATGGTTTCACGGACCTTCCTTCTGGAATTTCAACTAAGGAGGCCAATGTAGCTAGAGCATCCGCGAACCTATTTCTGTCTCGTGGCAGGAAATGGAAGCTAACTTCTTTGAACTGTGCTATCAACTCATCCATGTAACCTTGGTACCGCTGCAGGCAAGGATCAATAGTTTTCCATTTCTTCGCCGTTTGGTTAATAATCAAAGCAGAGTCTCCATACACTTCTAACTCTTTTACGTTGCGCTCTAGGACGGCCTCCAATCCGGCTATACACGCCTCATACTCGGCGGCGTTGTTGGTTGCTGAAAAGTTTAGCTTGATGGCTATGGGAGTGTGCTCATCTTTGGGATCAATAAGTAGGAGTCCGACTCCATTCCCTCGTTTGTTTGCAGCTCCGTCAAAGAATAATTGCCACCTTTCTGCGACCTCAATTGCGAAAATGTCATCATCCGGGAACTCGGGGTCGGGTCCTCTCGTCTCAGTGCTCGGAGCGTCTGCGAGCTGATCGGCCATTGCCCTCCCCTTGATTGCCTTCCTCGGTACATAAGTAATGTCGAACTCTCCCAAGAATACTGACCATTTAGCGAGTCTCATAGAAAGGGATGGTTTATCGAACAGGTACTTGATAGGATCCATTTTCGAGACTAGTAAGATCGGATGGGACACCATGTAGTGCTTGAGCTTCGTCACCACCCATACTAGGCTTACGCAGGTCTTTTCGAGCGCGGAGTAATTGAGCTCGCTACCTTGTAACTTTCGACTGACAAAGTACACTGCATTCTCAATCCGGGAATCTTTGGCTTCTTGTGCTAACATGGCTCCGACGGCGGTATCTGTCACAGTTAAGTATAGTAGCAACGGCTTCTCCTTATGCGGCGGGCACAGGATTGGGGTATTCACCAAATATTGTTTGATCCTTTCGAAGGCTATCTGGCAGTCATGATCCCACTCCACACTGGCTGTTTTCCTCATTAACTTGAAAATTGGTTCGCAGATGGTGGTCAGCTGATTGATAAACCGGCTGATGTATTGCAGGCGTCCCATGAATCCTTTTATCTCCATCTCGGTACGGGGTGGCTTCATCTCCAGGATGGCTTGAATCTTCCTTGGGTCGGCTTCGATCCCATTCTCGGTGACCATGTAACCCAATACTTTCCCTCTACGAACTCCAAAGGTGCATTTTGCCGGGTTCAAACGCATGGCGTGCTCTCTCAACCTGTTGAAGAATTTTCTGAGATCTATCAAGTGTTGACCATCAGCCCCTTTTGAATGTATAATCATGTCATCCACGTACACCTCAATCTCCTTGTGGATCATATCGTGGAATAAAGTCGTAACTGCCCGTTGGTAGGTAGCCCCAGCGTTCCTCAGCCCAAATGGCATGACAGTATAGCAAAAAGTCCCCCATGGGGTGGTGAAAGCTGTTTTTTCTTGGTCCTCCTCGGCCATCTTGATTTGGTTATAGCCGGCAAACCCATCAACAAACGACTTGACCTCATAATGGGCGGCGCATCCACCAACATGTCGATATTTGGCAAGGGGAAGTCATCCTTTGGCGTAGCTTTGTTGAGATCCCGAAAATCCACACATACTCTGACTTTACCGTTGGATTTCTTGACAGTCACCAGATTTGATAACCACGTTGGATACTCGATCACCCTGATAAAACCCACACGGAGTAGCTTCTCAATCTCTTCCTTCACTTGCAAAGACCATTCCGGCTTAATGCGGCGCAGCTTCTGCTTGACTGGCTTAGCGTCTGGTGCTGTCGGGATTCTGTGCTCTACGATTGAGTTGTCGAGCCCCGGCATGTCCTTATAAGACCATGCAAACACATCCACATATTCTCTGAGTAGCTCAACCAGTGCTTCCCTTTCGGCTCCGCTGAAGAAGCTTCCGATCTGCGTTTCCTTAGGCTCGGCTTCGGTTCCCAAATTCACGCATGTTAACACCTCATCGGCAGCTTGGGCTCGAGATTCTTTTTGATTAATAACCTGTTCTGAGATCTCTTTAATGTATTCATCATTTAATGTGTCTGTGTCTGCCTCTTCTAATGAATCATTATTAACTAAGTGTATATCATTAGTTTGATTATTAGCCAATTTATCAGTTAAAAGAGTGACTATGGAGGGATACTCAGAAAGGTCGAGGGTTTCATTCATGGCAAAAGGGAAAATAGCGTTTGCAACAAGATCATAGTCTTCAGACGTAAGGTCGTCAGACTTAGAGGAAGACTCAAATTCAAAATGTAAAACACTAGACTCTGGGGACGGGGATTTTGGGTGAGTGACAGGAGATGCTGCGGGAGTGGCGACAGGAGAAGGAGTAAGCCCCAGTGTTTCCATCATAAATTCCGGAGTAGCTATAGGTCCCCCAATGATGCACCAATTCTTGAGCTTGTCCCCCATGGGTACCACCAATGTCCTTGGGTCCACCTTATCCTCAGGTTCATCTCCAATGACGGCAACCATGTCTTCGTGCAGCCCCAGATTACCCATATGTTGAAGCAGATATTGGCCGTCCCACGTCTCAGTCAAACTTGGAGTTTCTGCGGCTTCTATTGCTGGCTTGTCAAGGGTTGCGGCTTCAAGTTGATCTGCCAAGTCATCTGCAACCTTGGTGGACTACTCGTGCTTGATGGTTCTAACTCTGCCCGTGGCTTTGTCATATTCCATGTAAGTCAGCTTCATGTTGGACCGATCGAATTCCACATCTCTGAAAATCTCGAACCCTTTCTGCAATTTCCCGGTGTGGTCAATCCATGGCTCGGCGAACTCAAAACACGAAAACTCCTCGCCTTCCCTAACAAAGTAGCTATTTAGGGACAGGCGGTATGGCCGCATTTCAGGCTTTTTGCAGAGAAGCTTCATCTTTTTAAGCAATTCTATCCTCTGTTGCTCCATCTTGTCTTCAAGAGTAAGGGTGTATCCAAGACCGAACAACCCTCGATGATTAATCTCTTCAACCAATTCTGTGGGGCCTTGCAAGTTCTTACCTAGCCCCAGCCCCGGTATAAAACCCATGTTACGCAGTATCTTGACAACAGGTGCCACTTTGTCCGTTGTTTTGGTGAGGTCGATCGTGCAGATCTGTGCTTGAGCGACTATTTCGAAGCCATTGAAGAGCCGGCTCTCTTCCCCATGCTGAATCTGCAAGACAGGAACGCCCTTGGTGTCCGTCCCTTGGGCAGTTACGAGATCACTGTAGATGATGGTCACTTCATTACCGGATTGAAACTTCACACACTGGTGCAGGGAAGATGGGACAGCGCCCGACTGATGTAACCATGGCCGGCCGAGGAGGAGTGAGAAGGTTGCGGGGATGTCTATGACGTGGAAGTCTGTCGGCAGGATCTTCGTTCCGATGGTAATGGGCAAGGTGACTTCGCCTATCACGGCGCGGCATGAGGAGTCATAAGCTTTGATGGTTTGCTTGGATGGGCGTAAATCAACACCATGAACGCCAACCACATCCATTATCCTTGAAGGCAGGATATTAATAGCAGAACCATTGTCAATGAATACACGGGGAATCTTCTTGCCATTTACTTTGACAGTGATGTACAAAGGCTCATTATGATCAACTCCGAACACTGGCTTGTCTAGCTCTGAGAAAGTGATGATGTTTCCATAGTGGATATTACCAATCATGTGGGTGACGTCCTCCGGGGTAATAGTGGATGGTACCATGGTGGCAGCGAGGTTTTGCTCGAGCATGAGGCGATGGGCTAGGGAGGAGGTGAGTAGGGACCATAGTGAAATGTGGGCTTGGGTTTGTTTGAGTTGAGTGAGGATAGGGTCTTCTTTGTCTAGGTCGGCTTGCTCGGGTTCCTTCTCAAAGACTTTCTTTGCACCCTTCGGGTCGGATTGGTACACTTGACCGGATCTTGTAAGGAGACAAACTTCCGCACGTAGCTCCTCCAAAGACAATGGCGAGTCATGACAAGGGAGCGAAACTTCGGTCTTTTCGGCCTCCTTGAAGATTTCGGCCCAAGAAAGAGGTTGAGAGGGCTTGGGACTCTCCTCCTCTAGAGATTCGACTTCACTCACTAGTTCTTCTAAAGACAACAAGTAGCAAGAAGATTTTATTATTAGTCATTGAAATACAACCCATCTCATCACAGTCCGCCACAACAGGCTCGGCCGGATCAGTGATCTCACTAAGTTCTACCATGAGTACATTGCTAGCTACATAATCTCTAGGGTCTTCGATGACTCCCTTGTGGATGAGCTCTTGCACGGCCTTCTTGAGTTCAAAGCATTCTTCGGTAGTGTGACCGGTACACTTGTGGTAGTGGCAAAACTTCGACAAATCGCAACCAAGGCGGGGAAGGTGTCCTTCTGATGGTTCGAGCATTTCTAACGTCACCAATGCCATGAAGACATCCGCCATCGTGAGCCCTATCTTGTCAAAGGCATCCATGAGCTCTAGGATACTAATCTCGCATGTTTGCACCATATTCACCCCACCCCCATTATTGGGAAGAGGGTTATTCACCACATTAGGACCCTTCGGCTTCTCAATCTTCTTGTCATTGATCAACCCTTGTACTACGCGCTTCAATTGAATACAACCATCCGTTGTGTGCCCGATGTGCTTGTGATACTTGCAGAACTTGGAGGCGTCCAAATCACTTCTTGGGTAGGCAGGTTGGTAATTCTCTAAAGGCTTGATAAGACCCCTCTTGACTAACACGTCAAAGACTTTCCCCATAGGCATACCAAAATCATCAAAGTGCTCCCTCTCCCTTTGCGGCGGAGCCCCATTCCTTGTTACGGCTTGGACATCTAACGGGACTTCTTTCTGGACCATATTCACTTGGCCGACGGCCTCCTTTCCACCCCTAGGAGGCGCGGGCGCAGTAGGAGCCTAGTAGCGGAAGGAATTGTTGTTGTTGGTATTTGGACTTTCCTTTGGCGGCACAATCCCAGTGAACCCTGCTTCGTACCTCACTCCGGCGTCAACCATTTCCCGCAAATCAGGGAAGTAACCATTACCTATAGCTGCTTTCATCTCCGGTAGCAAGCATTTGTAGAAAATCTGTTTCTGTTCCTTCGCCTTTGGTGGGTATTGGACCTCACACAACCGATGGTTCCACCTCTTGTAAAAATCATAAATAGCCTCGCCGGGCTTTTGCATAGTGTTCTCAAGATCTGTTCGATTCACGTGCCAATCCAAGTTAGCTTGATACTTCTCACAGAAAATGGCGCTGATCTGATCCCAAGTTTGCCTCTCGCTTGGTTCTAGCCCCAAGAACCAACGCAGAGCTATACCATCCAAAGTGCTATGAAATACGCGAGCCATTTGTTCGTTGGTGCAGTCACGAGCCCTCATGGCCAACACATAGCTATCCAAATGAGTCTTAGGACACGAGTCACCATGAAACATCGCCACCTTAGGCATCTTGAAATCCTTGGGGAGAGCCCCTACTTGGATAGGGTTGATTGTCTTGGTAGTCGGTGCACTTTGCTTATCCACGGTCTCGATCAACTTTCGCATTTGCTCTTGCATGGCCATAACCACAGGGTGATTGGAGATGTCGGGGATAGTTTCTGACAGAATGACGGGAGGAGTAGTGGAAGTAGTAGCAGCGGCCATCCCAATACTCAAAGGCAACGAGGGTGCGGGTAGTTTGCTAGCGGAGAGGTAGCCGCCAAGCAGTTCAGGGGAAGGTTCATAGACAGCCTTGTTCTTGCTCATGGTAGTGAAACCTTGTTGGGTGTAGAGAGAAGGAGGTGGAACATTGCGGTAGCTTGGGAATGGGAAGGTAGTAGCATTGGTGTTAAGGGGACAGTTGGTATTGACCTCTTCATCCTCGACATAAATGAAATTCTCTCCATTGGGCACCAGTTTAGTCCCCTTTTGTTGAATGTGACCCTTCAACTGTTGGTTCTGATCTTCCAACATCTTGTTGCTTTCCTTGAGATTCCTGATCTTGACTTCGAGACCGGCTAGGAAGTTCTGGAGGCTTGGGGGAATACCATTGAGAGTAACCTCGGTGTTGAGCTCGGCGGTACTGGAAGGAGGAGCAGAGGCTAAAGCTGAAGCGGGAGTTGACATTGCTGATGACGAGACTGAGAACGTGGACGGAGTAGAAGCTTCACGTTGTAGTCGACCACCCGAACGGATCCAAACTCGCTTTGCTGAAAGATTGAAGGGCAATGGAGCTTTAGGAGAGGGGGAAGGCTCATGCAAAGTATATTTTAATAATTTATAAAAACATACATTATTTACATCCTAATTGGTTGGAAGGGGTACCCCTTTTTCGCAACTAGTTAGAAGACTACGATCAGTGGAGGCCATCATTACGTCTATAGACCCCTCGTTTTTCACCTGTATTGCACACCCCCAAACGGACAATTTGGGCGAGGGTCCTATAGGGCAAGCGGCTTCCACCAACCATCGGATCCTACGACTAACCCTTCCTTAAAGGCATTTAACGTGATGTCTATGTTACATCCTACGCAAGTTAATGATGAGCGGAGATCTTGACAATAAACACTCATCTCACCATGGCACGTCCCTTGTAGGGAAATCACTTTTTTGTGCACTTTCTATCAAAGATCTCGATTCATCATTGACTTGGGGATGACTCGACATAGACAGCACGTTAATTGACTATTAAGAAAAAGCTAGCCAAACCAACCGGTCAAAACCTAGGTGTGTTACCTATACTAGTGTGGGTTGACACGGGTTAGGTAAAAGGTTCCCACCGCTCGCGGAACGTACACGGTGAGTGGAGTAGACGAGTGACTCGAAAAGAGGGCGACAGTAGCGCACAAATTCCTGCACATCGAATACTCCGGGTAATGGGACCTGTGCAGTGCTGACACGGACTAGTGGTAGTGTGTGGCAAGAAACTAATTCTTTTTAAGGAGAAAAGAGAGAAGCTTTTGATGTTAGGATGATGCAATGTAATGCATGAGAGAGAGAGAGAGAGAGAGAGAGAGAATAATGTATAAGGGAGCATAGCAGAGTTTTGTTTGACCCTAAAACTAAAGCGAAGATAACAAGGGTACATGGTACAAGGTACAAGGTACAAGTATTGACATGGCGGAGTGCGCGGGTGCATGTGTAAACATGGCAGGTGTGTGCATGTGTAAACATGACAGGTGTGTGCATGTGTTAAACATGGCAAGTGTGAGCATGTGTAAACATGGCAAGTGTGTGTGCATGTGTAAACATGGCAAGGTGCGTGCATGTGCAAACATGGCAAGTGTATGTAGGGTGCATGTGTAAACATGGCAGGTGCGTGCATGTGTAAACATGGCAAGTGTGTGCATGTGTAAACATGGCAGGTGTGTGCATGTGTAAACATGACAGGTGTGTGCATGTGTTAAACATGGCAAGTGTGAGCATGTGTAAACATGGAAAGTGTGTGTGCATGTGTAAACATGGCAAGGTGCGTGCATGTGCAAACATGGCAAGTGTATGTAGGGTGCATGTGTAAACATGGCAGGTGCGTGCATGTGTAAACATGGCAGGTGTGTGCATGTGTAAACATGGCAAGTGTGTGCATGTGTAAACATGGCAGGTGTGTGCATGTGAGAACATGGCAAATGTGTAAGGTGTATGTGAGAACATGGCAGACATCATGATGTGAACGAAAGTTAGACCCACTAAGTTTGAAAAAGTTTCAAAGCAGTCCCCAGCAGAGTCGCCACTGTGAATACCCCTTTCCGATGAAGCGATGCATGGGAAGTATCTTGTGATTATTTTTATTTACAAAGGGAATATTCATAACGACATTAAAATTATGAGAGTCGCCACGCCGTTTTAATTAAAGCCAAAACATTGAAAAAAGCATTTTTAGTGGGTTCGGGGGTCAAATTACAACAAGAGAAGAATATTGGACGTTATCACTCCTATTGCCCGAATGATCGGTCTTTCTATCATGATGAGTGTGTTAGTAGTGTGTTAGTGATTTAGACCGGATCCGAAGATTGCCTACGTTCCTCTCAATGTGAGAAGCTCAGGTCAGCGTAGTTCGCAGAGAATTAGAATAGGCAGAAGAATCGGGATCATGCATAATGAGGGGGAAATTACCTAAAGATTAGGGTTTAGAAGTCGTTCCTTGATCATCCTCGGGTTGATGAACCCTCGACCATCATCGGCTATGAAATAACATGCAAACATGAAGATCGCAACCCTAAATATAGCATAAATAAGGTTTTAATCTATGAACACGAAGAACATATATGAACATATGAATGAATATGCAAAGCATACGAAGAAACTATGAATAAACATGCACGAACATGAATATAAAAGATCTACATTAAAAATAATGCAAGAACACGAAGAAAAAGTTAGAAAACTTACCTATGTTGGCAAGAAATAAACCTTGGATCTTCTTGAGTGTTTGAATGTTAATTAGAGAGAAAATTGTGTTTAAGAACTCCAAAATTCGTACTTAGAGCTCTCAAAATCGGATCCCTAAACCAATAGCATGGGATTGGTTTATATAGTAAACTGAGGGGAAGATCTGATGGTCCAGATCATCCAGCGCAAGGTTGGCCGCCTGGCCATGGTTGAAGACGGCGACAATGTTGGCCGCGTGGCCAAGATCAACGCGTAACAATGTTGGCCGCCTGGCCAAGTCTGCAGGCTGACTTGATTTTCAAGCTAGGGTTTCACTGTTGCTTTATGGTAACCCTAAGTTGCCTATTTTGATGGATTTTGTCATAAATGAGATATTTTGGGAATCCAGGACAAGTCTTTGCAAGGTTTCTAATTCCTATAAAGTCCTTGTATTTTTGGGAAAATCTTAATAAACTCATTTTCAGGTCGGGTACTAACAGAAACCCGCGTTAAATATACAAACATTGACTTCGGTCAATCGCTTTGAGAACCAATAAGTGGACTCACTCAAAGAGCACCATATATCAATATTTCCAACAGCATGTTCTTGTAAAATTACTTGATCATATATTAAAAAAAAAAAAAAAAAAATCCAATACGTAACATTAATGGCAAAACTATAAATTTTGCCACTGTACTTTAGGGTTACCTACAAATTCGCCACTATACTTTATTTCCGTCAATTTTGCCATCGTACTTTAATGTTTGCCTTCATTTTCTTCCTTCACCGTAACCTATGTTAGAAACTAAACGAAAACATTAGAAAATTAACCAAAACGTTAAAACTATAGCATGGTCTTTAAAAACAAACTTTAAGGAAAAGAATAATTTTGTACTTTAAAAATTATATTTGTGAAAATATTTTTTAAATATATATTTGTTGTACTATTAAGAGAAATGTTTTTTTGTAATTATCTAAAAATAGTTTTTTTATTTAACAAAAAAAAAATCTTAAATGTTTTTTAAACTATTTAAAATTAAAGCATGAATAGTGAAAACTAATTATAAAATAATGTACCACATTTTCCAACTACTATATTGTTGCTGTAGCCTCTTCCCCTCTTCTCCATTCAAAGAACCCAGAAAACCTACAGATGCAAAAAATGACGGAATCCCGTAACCCATTGGGTTACCGCAATCGCCGCCCCAATTGATAATTTTGAGATGATCGTCCCCGCTTCCCGCGACAAATCCCTCAATGTTACTCTTCTGTGATGGTCAATTTTGACATGATCGTCAGTTAACAATGGCGGCTTCGGTCTCTCACGAACGAAGGGACACACCTATGGTGTCGCTCGAAACCGTTTAATCGACCATTACCAATTCGTTTAGCACGTCGTTCTCTTCTCCGATGGTCAATTCGACCTTTCTTGTTCCTGGGACGGCGAGTTTCGTGTCTGGGATCTTGCCGTCTTCACCACTGATTCGTTGGCGATAGGGTTAGCGGTGAGGATTGGGACAGCGCCGTTCGTGAAGTAATCAACAGTTTGAAGACATTAGGTTTAAGTTCAAATTGTTTTTTTTTCGAAAGGAGGTTCAAATTGTTGTTGCCTCAATATTTGAATTTTTTAAAGTGATAATTAAGGTTTTTTGGATTTTTGTATAGTTACTGCCTTACTGGTTCTGATAATTGAAGATTATTTTTTGGTTGAAACTTTTTTACCCAATTTTAACTGCTACTCGTACTATAATTATTTGGAAATAAGTAATTAAGAACAAAGATTTAGTTTTAGTTTAATAGACAATAATTTTTTAAAAAATAAATATAGTCTTTTATTAATTTTTCACAAAACCCTAGTTGCTGTTACATTGTTTTTGCTATTTTTATAAGATTGTTCAACATTTCTACCGATTACGTTAAATTTATGACATTTTCGTTAAGTTTCTAACAACCCCTGTTAGTGTGAAAGAAGAAAATGAAGCCAAATATCATAGTACAATGGCAAAACTGATGGAAACAAAGTACAATGGCAAATCTGTTGGAAACCTTTAAGTACAGTGGCAAATTTTATAGTTTTCCCTAACATTAATATTGCCATTTCTTGGGTACTGATTTATTGATCACATAAAGCATGAGATTTCATGCACTCTCTTATTTGACTAGCTTACATGACAGTACCACACATTAATATAAACAACCAAAAGATCACAAATTTGTGATTAATAAGGACGCTGTCCAACTATGTTACCGCGAGGATCATAGTTGCATGTCACAAACCACCAACCATCGTTACACCGAACCCTAGCGCACCCAACGCGCTGAGAATTGCGCCAAACCACCTGCGTATAGTGACCGCACACCCCACCGGGGCACGTGTTAGAGTTGTAGTTATAATTACCCCTCTCTCCAACCCACAAATCCACAGCTCCCGTCCCGGTTATTTCTGTCCCCTTGGCTAGGTTCTCACCGTAAGGACCACCTGAATGCACCAAGTTGCAGTCGCCTATATGCTGATTAGCGTAGTTTTGAGCGTACGCTGCAATATTGTTGTCCCAAGTTAATGGTTGAACATTGACTTGGGCGCGAGCTGCGTTGTGGGCGTTCAGGTAATCTTGAACAGAGTTTTGTGCTAGAGAGGCATGGACCATGGCTAGTGCAACTATTAGACTGAGAATGGTTTGTGTTGTTTTGGGAAAAGCCATTTTGTTTTGTGTTGGAAAATATAAAAATTCGAATCTATTTATAGGGAAAATCTTGTGGAAAAATACTGGGTTGACGGAGAAAATTTAAGCAGGAGAATTGTCTTCCATTGGAAAATGTTGATTCCATGTCCGGTACGTAAGAATCACTCCTTCCATGATCCATCCCATCTGTGTCGGTTTTCTTTCTTGTTAGTTGTTAGTCCGTCTATGAAAGTCTATAAATAAAGTGTAGCACTTCAAAATAAAAGATAATCATTTAGAAATCAGTAATAACATACTCCCCAGTCTCATACTTATTGGTACTAAAAATAAATGTACGGGGATAAAGAAAATATGTTGGAAAAGTAAGTATTGTGAGTGGGTGTGAGAGAGAAAATAAGTTAGTGGAAAGTTGTTGTGAGTGGGTAAGAGAGAGAAAATTGAACATTTTGGGTAAGTATCAATAAGTATGGGACGCCCAAAAGAAAAATAAGTAGCGATAAATTTGGAACAAAGTGTGTAATTGGTAAAGCATACACAATATTCCATCCGTCTCATACTTATCGCTACTTATTTCAATTTTGATCGTCCTATACTTATTGCTACTTACCTAAACTGTTCACTTTTCTATTTCCTATCCACTCACAACAATTATCCTCTAACTTATTTTCTCTTTCTAACCCACTCACAAAACTTACTTTTCCAACATATTTTCTTAAACCCCGTACACTCTCATTTGGTAGCAATAAATATGGGAGGAAAGGAATATTCCTTAAAGCTTTAATTGAGATTTTTAATGGTAACTGAGGAAGTTTTTTTATATTTATTATTATTATTATTTTTGTGTTTCGGAGAAGTGCAACTTCAAATCACCTTTTATCTGTAGTACTTCCTCAGTTTCAAATTATCTGTCGCTTTAGGAGTAAAAAATGTTTCAAAATATCTGTCGCTTTACTATTATCAATGCACTTTTACCCCTTTGTCTCAATTATACACTTATTAATAATGGTGAAAGTATCTCTCATGCAAGCATTTAATCATCTAGAAAGTTGAATTATTTAGGGGTAAATGGGTCTTCTTAACATGCATTAATTACATTTCTTAGTATGTGTGAAAAAGTCTAAAGCGGCAGATATTTTGAAACGGAGAGGGAGTAGCATAATTTGCTGCAATATTAGCCACATTTTAAAACCCATAACATACTCCCAATTCCCCAATCATTGCACGGCCTAGTGTCCCAATGTCTTACGTTGTGAGCCGTGACGAAATCATGGTTTTACACTTTTGCGTCAGATTCAGGAGGATGTGTGGTTACCAATAAAGATTAACTTATTTGATGAAATTTTAAAAATAATTAATCATGTTTTAGATAAAAACATCAATAAAAAAATTTAAAATTGCAGCAATGATATACTCCCTCCGTCCCACCCGAATTACGATTTTTGGGTTGGGCACGGGGATTAAGGAAAAAATGTTAGTTGAGTAGGTGTTGTGAGCATGAAAAGTAAAGTAAGAGAGAGAAAGTAGGGTAAAGAATAATGAGTGGAAAGTTATTGTGAGTGTGAATGTGGGTCCCATAAAAGAAAATACTTCAATTTTTGGGTTGTCTTAATTCGAATGGGACACCCAAAATGGAAATTTGTCCTAATTCGAGTGGGACGGAGGGAGTAGTTTTCACAAGTTTTTTTTTTTTTTTAAACGACAACTTCAATTGCATTAATATGAAATAGATGACACTTCACAAAGGCCGGAGACTCATCCCAAACATCCATAACAGATCCATTTCTTAACCAACAACAATTACAATTTCGATGTAAATATTGAAACATACAGATTCTACCCCAAGTAAAACTTGGAAACTGCTTCGATTCGGCATTCAAAAAATCCCCCTTTAGATAATATTTTCACTTTGAAAACTTGACATGGAGAATCTGGGTTGACGAATAAACGTCCACCAAATATTCAAAAACCCTCGAAACATCCTTGAGCAGTAAGAACAATGACATCCTTTTTGTTTTGAGATGACTTGAGATTCATCATTAAAGATTGAATTGTAATTGTCCCTATAAAAACAAACAAATAAACCAACATACACACAAGTTTTTGATTCTTGATCAGTACAGTTTGACCTTTTTTTTTAGCGAACGATAAATTCAATTTTATTTACAATTAAAAACGAGAAGACACTTCACGAAGGCTAGAAGATCACCCCAAAATTTTATATCAGTTTCAACTCTTAACTACCTCCTAATCTACAACAATGATATTCCCGATCTAAATCTTGAGATGTTTAGATTCCTCTCTAAGTATAACTTGTGCACTGCCTCAATCCAGCATTTAAGAAATCTCTCATCGGATAATATGTTGTGTTGAGCACTTTATATGCAAAATTCGAGTTGACAAGAAAACGCCTAAACATCTCAAAATCCACAAACAATCCTTGTACAGCTAGAATATTGACATCCAGTTCATTGTGAGAAAATATAAAAATCGTCATCATTGCAAAGGAGAGATAACAAACAACAAACAAACAAACAAATACGCAAATATAGGCTTTTACAAGAACATAAAACAACGACTCTCAAAGGACTCTTAATAAAACACAATAGAACTCCATTCAAATGAGAAATCATGATCACAACTACATATTTTATTTCGTAACCTTATTACATTATGTTAGAGTACGACTTAATTTGAATAAGTCAAAATTAAGAAGACAAAGAAGAAGTGCAGCAGCAGGAAAAGGTCCGCCCGGGTGTGATGATGGATCCGGTCGGACATGGCTAGATCAGGCTAAACTAGGCCCTTGACCGACTGGACCATCTGGTTCCGAGGTTTTGCGATATTCTGGCTTGCGTGAAAAGTTAATTAAGTCCTTTTGTGATTTAAATAAGGATTCCTTCTTTCTTCTGGTTTAGATCTCTAGCACTATAAATACTAGTTTTAAAATTAGTAGCCTCTATGGTGAATGATATTGAAAGAGAGAGATAGATCAATAATTCTAGATCTAGGGTATTGCATAGCTAGGAATTTTGTGATCAAACTTCATGCAAACATAGATTAGTGTGATTATCTTCTTGTAATTGTTTCTCCGGCCATATTAATAATATATGTTTCCCTTTGCCCGTGAACGTAGCAATTAGGTTGTTGGTGAACCACGCAAAATCTATGTTCTTACTTGTGTGAGAGCCCGCGCTCGAAGCCGCGCACCGAAATGTTCGCTCGCGAAAGCGATTCGGGCGCCACGCCTCGTGCTGATGCGCTTTTGGAAATGCGCTCGGTTTCACACAATGGTTTCCTCTTGAAGTTTTAAACATTGCAAGAGTAGCCACCTCACTTTATTTTAGGAAAAATGAAGAAAAAACCTTTTATTTTGAGAAAGTGGGTTCGGGGGCTAAGTTACGAGAAGAGAAGGGTTTAGGCACTCTCCTCGCCCGTGATGGTCTCTAGCATGCATGCCTCTTAAGTTCATTTTATGCCTTGTTTTTATGCCTTAACAAAAGTGGTGATTTTATGTACAACGGAGTCTTCGTATTCTAGGTATGTTTGCTTAAACTCACAAATGAGAGTCGGTTTGGGTGGACTCTCACTTGGTTTTGAAAATAGTTTTGAGCATTCATATCAAGTAAAGGAAAGCACAAAATGGGTGGGGGATTATTATGTACAATGGAGAATAAATGGGAGACAAATCCCATGAAAAAGAATAAATGTCCAATGTCCAAGTTTATGTCCAGTTTATGGACTGTTGTCCATTCTCTTTGATGTACTTGTCTCAAAACTCAAGTAATCTGGAAAGAAAATGTGAGTACTTCTTCCTAACATGTTAAACATCAAACATAATTTTTGTGTTGATATTAGGAGCACTTTATGATGTCCAAACAAGTTATGCAAAATGAACTCATAAGCAGTCAGAACAGGAAAAATGGTGCACACCTACAAAAGATCTATCATTTACATTGTTAAAAATTGGGAATTAAAGAAAACACCAAACATAAAACTTGTTCATAATATTTTAAACATTAATCATACCAAGTTGCAAGTCCAGAGAGCAATTTTAAGCATATCAAAACACCTCTGACATTTTAGTGTCAGAATAGGAAACACATCAATCTGAGGGCAAAGAGTTGAAACAAAAAAAATGGAAAGAGCTACTTCTACTCATGGTAAAAATATGATATTTGCATGCTCAGTTTTTTGCATTCTGTGTAGAACAAAAAATCTTTTATGGACTAAGGCCAAAAACCAGGTTTTATATATGAGTAATGGAGGTGACAAGACAGAGTGGTCAAAACTGGAGATCTTACTGGGCAGTCATATTATCATGAAAACAAGCATCAAAACTCAACCGAATGGAGTGCTATGGGCATGAAACTTTGTGTGTAAATACATATACATGTTAGTGACACAAAAGGCATGGAAAATCACTTATTTAGGCATGGATTGATGATGTTTTGCACTTGACAAGGTAGATATGGACAGATTTGGGGTTTAGATGAAAACACATGAAGACTTTGGAAAACCTCCCCAAATCCACAAACATGAACATACAACATACATAATATAGAAAATATATACAAGATCTAAGAACATATTAAGGCAAAACAACTGAAATATAGCATTACAAACATTTGTATAATAAGAACATGGCAAAGGATACCAATATTACCTCCTTGGTTCAACAATGGATAGCCTAACAATTGGCTGGACCTTTTAACAAATCACATGAAGATCTACATTTTACACATATGAATATTACAAGGAAAAGAGATTACCTAGGTTGTGCTTCTTTTGCTTCCAAGGGAAGACTTTTTTGGGTTATTCTTGAAGGTGATTGTACTTGTTTGGATAAGTGTGTGTTGTAAGTTGTTTGCTTGTTTTGTGTGGGTGTTTAAGGTGGTGGTGTGGTGAAGGTGTATGGACTGAGATTATGGAGGTGTAAGGTGAGTGTTTGAGAGTGCAATATGAGGGTGAGTTTTAGTGAAGATAGTATGAGTTGCTCTTGTTGGTTATTGTGTGAATTGTGTGTGTAAATGGATGAGTTAGGTAGTGTTATGGATGGGGGAGGGTGTCAAATGACTCTAGATACCCTTGCTTAGGCCTAGGGGTGGTTTAGGGGGCAACCACCCGGGTAGATACAGCTGGGAAAGCTTTAAACTTTGAGTTGAATGGCCAAGTTGCAAATTGGCCAACTTGCTGAATTGCCAGGAGGGGAGAGACGTACAGCTCTGTTTGTGCCGTACTCCCAAGATGTAGCCGTACGGCTGCCTTCAGAATCTATGGGGGAATCCTTTCTTGCCACGTGTCGCGCTCTGATTGGCCAATCTCTTATCTAATTGACCAACCACCTTTGGCCACTTGCTGGATAGTGGTTGGGCCATTAATCCCAAATTTTGAATGATTTGACGTGAGTGACTGCGAATGATGCTTCTGGTATTAGTTCTGCAACAGTCCAAGTTTTGTCCGTGTGCGCGCACTACGGTGTCCCGATTGTCCGCGGTCCCAACATGAAAGTTGCTTGAAATAATTTTGTGGTCACGTCCGTCTATCTGCAATATGTTTATAAGCAATGTAAGAAAATGATATATTTTTAAATTCACAGAATGGACGATAACGAGCAGGTCTAGGGGTGCGGGCCCCGTTTCGGGTCCCGCATCTTAAAAATTGAAGTACATGTTTGTTTACTCGTTTTTTTCGCTCTGATCATGAATTTGAAGTCCTTTAATCCATTCGATGTACCGATAAGGCTCACGGTACTCCCGCGTAGCCAAATCGAGGGTTCTAGGTCAATTTTAGTATGATATTAATTGTCGCTTAGGGTCTAGCCCGTACGGATTTGTTTTTGGGCATCTCCCAAAAGACCTCAAACTAATGAAGTGGGTGGGTGCTCTTATATACCTTGCAATTGTTTGCTCAATTGCCGACTTGGGACTTTGGGTTGCACCCCAACAAATATTGAAGCAAGTGTTTATATCCTTAAAAGGTTTGCATAGTCAAATGTAAAAATCATTTTGAGATGGAGGGAGTAATAAGTATGTAAAATACATATGTATGTTCTTCTAAAATAACTTGATCATATATTAAACAAATATCGAATACTTAACATTAATATTGCCATTTCTTGGGTACTGATTTATTGATCACATAAAAGTATGAGATTTCATGCACTCTCTTATTTGACTAACTTACATGACAGTACCACACATTAATATAAATAACCAAAGATCACAAATTTGCGATTAATAAGCCGCTGTCCAACATAGTTATCGGGAGGATCATAGTTGCATGTCCCAAACCACCAACCATCGTCACACCGAACCCTAGCGCACCCAACGCGCTGAGAATTGCGCCAAACCACCTGCGTATAGTGACCGCACACCCCACCGGGGCTCGAGTTAGAGTTGTGATAAACATAATCATAATCAGAAACCCTAGCTTGCGGAGCAAGCTAGGTTGTGCCCCATCCTCTCCTCTTGGCTCTCTTATTCAGTTTCCTAATTGGAGTCTTCTTCACAATCATAGTCTCAGAATAGTTCTCTAGTATCTTAATTTATGTACTAGTATAAATAGGGGTCATTGGTTATCAATACATGTAGACTGATTTTTTTATTCAATACACAAACTTGTTCTTATGTTTATGTACTCTATGATTTCCATCATCTAACATGGTATCTAGAGCATAACGATCCCAATTTTTTCCATGGCTGAAACTTCAACTCTGCCAAACCCGGCAGAACCCACAAAACCCTTGATTATTGTCTCTCTTACTCATATCCTCAAATTAACCCCTACCAATTACATAGGCTGGAAAACTCAAATTGTAGCCTGTCTCCGAGGTTACGATCTTCATCAATTCATTGATGACAATCATCCTGCACCACCCACCGATTTACCAAACCCTGCCGCAAACCCCACTATTCCGGCAGACTCTACCGATGCTCAAAAGACTGCTGCTCGTGCTGCCGCCGCCGCCACCCCAGCCACTATTCCGAATCCAGCTTATACAACATGGTTCCGGCAAGATCAGCTTCTACTCAGCGCCCTCGTCGAATCCCTATCAGCCCCACTCATTCCTCTTATCTCTTTCTGTTCTACCACACAAGAGGTATGGAACACCCTAACAAAGACATATGTTAATCCTTCTAAGGGACATCTTAAACAAATCAAGGATCGGCTACGAAATATCACCAAAGGTTCCCGTTCTATTACAGACTATATGCATGATATCAAAAATTGTACATATCAACTTGCGTCACTAGGTCGACCTCTTGATCCGGATGATCTTGTTGATAAAATCCTTGAGCAACTTCATGATTCTGATTATGATAGTGTCATCACCGCTGTACAGAGTCGTGACACACCCATCTCTTTTGATGAACTTCACGAGAAATTGATCAACAAAGAAGTGTCTCTCAAGCATCGATCCACACACTCTCCCTCTTTTCCGGCCACTGTGGCGTATGGAGCAAAACAACCCGCCAAGAACAACTCCTCTCGACCACCCAACAACAGCACGACAAACCCCCCTCCTCGGCCTAACCCGAGCCCCTCCCCATCATATAACCGAAACTCTCAAAACCCTAACCCCAACTACAAAGGTCGTTGCCAATGGTGTCATGTGGAAGGACACTTTCTCAATCAATGTAATTTATTCCGTCAAGCCTTTCCCAATGCCAATTTCCCAAATCCTTACCCCCCCAAACTCGCCTTCTCCTACTCAACACTCCAACTCATACCGACAGCCTTACCGGGGTCCAAACCATAATCACCCAGTTGCTTACACTGCTCATACTCACCCTTCTCAGGCTCCGGGTTGGTTATTTGATACTGGGGCGACTCATCATGCAACCAATGATCTTCAGAATCTATCCCTTCACACTCCGTATGATGGTACTGAAGAACTCATAATTGGCGATGGTTCAAGTTTATCTATCTCTCACATAGGATCCACTTCTATTTCTCTCTCTTCTGTATCTTTACAATTAAATCATGTCTTGCATGTTCCATCTATTTCTCAAAATATTTTATCTGTCTCAAAGTTTTGTGCTGATAATAATACATCTGTCACCTTCTTACCCGACTCGTTTGTTGTGAAGGATCTTCCTACGGACACCACTCTCTTCCTAGGCAAGTCTAACTCCGGCGTTTATGAATGGAATCCATCTCCTCCCGCTGTTCATGTCTCCATCCCATCTCGTACCATCAATTGGCATCATCGTCTTGGTCATCCGTCCTCACAAATTTTACAACATCTTAGTTCCAGTTTTCATTTAGATATACCTAGAAGTAGTCTTTTTCATTGTAATTCTTGTGACTGCAATAAAAGTCACAAACTTCCGTTTAAATAATATAAATCCGTCCCCAAAATAAAGGAATAACGGTCATAACTACAATTCAAATGTCCACGGCTAGTGTATCTAACCACAATCCAAAATAAATAATAATAATAATAATAATAATAGTACTGGTCCTCTTGATTTATGGTTGTAGAGGAGAGAAGGAGAGCAGACGGATGAGAGAGGGAGGGAGAAAGGACGGAGAAAGGAAGAGAAAGAAGGAGAGGAGAGACGAGAGAGGGTGTGATGGTGATTGGAATGGGGATTAAATTGAATATTATGTGAGAGTTGATACCTTGTGTAGTAAAAATAATAATAATAAGAGTACTGGTCCTCTTGATTTAATTTATATTGATCTTTGGACTTCACCTATTCTATCCTTTGATGGTTATAAGTATTACATCGTTTTTGTTGACCACTTCACCAAATATACATGGCTTTATCCACTCAAACACAAAAACGATGCCACTACAGTCTTCACTAATTTTCGCAATCTAGTGGAAAAATACTTTCACCGGTCCATTCTCACCATTTTCAGTGATAACGGTGGAGAATACATTGGACTCCCTCCCCTCTTAATCTCTCTGGGAATCTCTCATCTCACCTCCCCTCCCCATACACCTGAACACAATGGGTTCTCTGAAAGGCGTCATCGTCACATTGTAGAAACTGGCCTCACGCTTCTCTCTCATTGTCACATGTCTCACAAATACTGGCCTCTAGCCTTCGTCACTGCCAGTTACCTAATTAATCGTATGCCATCTCGTACCCTTAAACTACAATCGCCCTTTCTCAAACTGTTCGGCCACTCTCCCAATTACCACAAATTACGGAGCTTTGGTTGTCTGTGTTATCCATGGCTCCGTCCTTACTCATCTCACAAAATGGATCCAAAATCTACCCCATGTGTATTTGTCAGTTACTCACCGACACAGAGCGCCTACTATTGTCTAGAACCTAATTCCCATAAAATTTATGTCTCACGACATGCTCGTTTTGTTGAACATATATTTCCCTTTGCTTCTCACACTTCCGCTGATCCCACACCCCCTACCTCGGATGAATGGTACACCATTCCATTACCCATTCTTTCTCCAACACCTTAAAAAACCCTGCCTACTGCCAGCCACCTTGGCCAGACCGAGCTTCCTGAACACCAAGCCGGACCTCTCACTGAACCGGCCAGCCCTTATGACAGTATGGCCGAACCTCAGTCCTCTCACTCAACCTCCACTTCCGCTGCCTCCTCTAACCCTCATACTACCTCCACGGCATACACCATACCCTCACCTCCACCCTTACCAACCGGACCCCTTACAAGACTCCGCAATAACATTCGAAAACCCATCAATAAACTTAATCTCCATGCTACTCTTACAAACCCTGATAGTGAACCTTCGACTTACACTCAAGCCCTTAAGCTTCCAGCATGGAGGGCTGCTATGCAGGCTGAGTATGATGCCCTTGTCCACAATCATACCTGAGATCTTGTTCCAGCTACTTCGACACAGCACCCAATCGGTTGCAAATGGATTTTTCGCACTAAATACAATCCCAATGGTACAATTGACAGGCACAATGCTCGCCTAGTTACCAAAGGCTTCCATCAACGACCCAGTGTTGATTATTCAGAAACATTCAGTCCTGTGGTAAAACCTGCTACTATCCGTACTGTACTTTCTCTTGCAGTTACCCGTGGTTGGTCCCTTCAACAGGTCGATATCAACAATGCATTTCTTCAAGGCTCATTATCAGAAGATGTTTATATGGTACAACCACCAGGTTTTGTTGATGTTCACCATCCCACTCATGTGTGCAAACTTCGACAAGCTATTTATGGTCTCAAACAAGCTCCCCGTGCCTGGTATACTGAGCTAAAACAATACCTTTTATCAGTTGGGTTTCAAAATTCAAGGTCTGATTCTTCCTTATTCACATGCAATCATTCGGAGGGTTTTTTGGTTCTTTTGGTTTATGTCGATGACATTATTATTACTGGATCTTCATCTGCATTACTGGAATCCTTTATTCACTCGTTTGCAGCTCGGTTTTCCCTTAAAGATCTGGGCCAGCTCTCCTACTTCCTAGGTGTGGAAGTCCTTCCCCATCCGGATGGTTTGTTCTTGAGCCAACACAAATATATACAGGATCTACTTACGTGATACAATATGGATGACTCTAAACCTGTTCCTACTCCGTTGGTTCCGGATCCTTACCTCACTGCCAACTCCGGCACTCCATTGTCTAATCCATCTGAGTACCGACAGCTGGTGGGTTCGTTACAATATCTTTCTTTAACGAGGAGTGACTTGTCCTATACAGTTAATCGATTAGCTCAGTTCATGCAACATCCTACTGATATTCATTGGGGGGCTCTCAAACGTATTTTACGTTATTTATCTGGTACTCGTGCACATGGTCTTCTGCTTCATAAGTCCTCTCCAGATATTCTTCATGCTTTCACTGACGCTGACTGGGCAGGTGACAAACTCGATTATGTTTCCACCACTGGCTACTTAGTCAATCTTGGCAAGAATATTCTTGCCTGGAGTTCCAAGAAACAACGTACTCTTGCTCGTTCCTCTATAGAAGCCGAATATAGGGCAGTTGGTGCCACTTGTGCCGAAGTATTGTGGCTTCAGAACTTACTCTCTGAGCTTCGGCTTACTCCTGCTTCCCAGCCAGTCATTTACTGTGACAATTTAGGAGCCACCTATGTTGCTGCCAATCCGAGGTTTCATTCTCGTATGAAACATATTGCATTGGATTAGCACTTTGTTCGTGAGCAGGTGCAAAGTAACAAGTTGCGGGTCACTCACATTTCTGGAGACGATAATCTCGCTGATGCACTAACAAAAGCTTTACCTCGTACTCGATTTGATTTTCTGGTTTCCAAGATTGGCCTTACCCTCCGGACGTCCATCTTGCGGGGGCATGATAAACATAATCATAATCAGAAACCCTAGCTTGCGGAGCAAGCTAGGTTGTGCCGCCATCCTCTCCTCTTGGCTCTCTTATTCAGTTTCCTAATTGGAGTCTTCTTCACAATCATAGTCTCAGAATAGTTCTCTAGTATCTTAATTTATGTACTAGTATAAATAGGGGTCATTGGTTATCAATACATGTAGACTGATTTTTTTATTCAATACACAAACTTGTTCTTATGTTTATGTACTCTATGATTTCCATCATCTAACAAGTTGTAGCCATAATTACCCCTCTCCAACCCACAAATCCACAGCTCCCGTCCCGGTTATTTCTGTCCCCTTGGCTAGGTTCTCACCGTAAGGACCACCTGAATGCACCAAGTTGCAGTCGCCTATACGCTGATTAGCGTAGTTTTGAGCTTACGCTGCAACAATGTTGTCCCAAGTCAATGGTTGAACATTGACTTGGGCGCGAGCTGCGTTGTGGGCGTTCAGGTAATCTTGAGCAGAGTTTTGTGCTAGAGAGGCGTGGACCATGGCTAGTGCAACTATTAGACTGAGAATGGTTTGTGTTGTTTTGGGAAAAGCCATTTTGTTTTGTGTTGGAAAATGGGGGCGAATGACCAAACGGTGCAACGTACTTTCACTTTGTTTACACCAAGTGCAACGTACTTTAAAGTTACCACATAATGCAACGTAATTTCTAATTTTGTTTCAAATAATGCAACGTACATTTTAGTATGTTGCATTATTTGAAACGGAAATTGCATTATTTGAAACAAAATTGAAAAGTACGTTGCATTATGTGGTAACTTTAAAGTATGTTGCATTTAGTGTAATCTAGGGTGTGGTACGTTGCATCAAAACGTAATTTTCCTGTTGGAAATGTTGAAAATTCGAATCTATTTATAGGGAAAATCTTGTGGAGAAATACTGGGTTGACGGAGAAAATTTAAGCAGGAGAATTGTCTTCCATTGGAAAATGTTGATTGAATGTCGGGTACGTAAGAATCACTCCTTCCATCCCATCTGTGTCTGTTTTCTTTCGTGTTAGTCCCGTCTATGAAAAGTCTATAAATAAGTGTAGCACTTCAAAATAAAAAATAATCATTTAAAAATCAGTAATAATATACTACCCCGTCTCCTACTTATTGGTATTAAAAATGAAAGCACGGGGATAAAGAAAATATGTTGGAAAAGTAATTGTTGTGAGTGAGTGTGAGAGAAAATAAGTTAGTGGAAAGTTGTTGTGAGTGGGTAAGACAGAGAAAATGGAATATTTTGGGTATGTAGCAATAAGTATGGGACGCCCAAAAGAAAAATAAGTAGCGATAAATTTGGGACAAAGGGTGTAATTGGTAAAGTATACTCCCTCCGTCCCATTTTAAGAGTAAAAAATGGGTGGGTTCAAGAATTAAGAAAAATGTAATGTGTAGTGAGTGTTGATAGTTGATAGGAGAGAGAAAATGGGGTAGAGAAGAGTTAGTGGACATTTGTTGTGAGTATGACATGTAGGTCACAATTTCTATTTTAGGATTTTGATTCTTAAAATGGGACGCCCTTTTAGGGAATTTTTGACTCTTAAAATGGGACAGAGGGAGTACACAGTATTCCCTCTGTCCCATACTTATCGCTACTTATTTCCATTTTGAGCGTCCTATACTTATTGCTACTTACATAACTGTTCACTTTTCTCTCTCCTATCCATTCATAACAACTATCTACTAACTTATTTTCTCTTTCCAACCAACTCACAATATTTACTTTTCCAACATATTTTGTTAATCCCTATGCACTCCGATTTAATAGCAATAAATATGGGACGGACGGAGTATTCCTTAAAGCTTTAAGGGCTTCGAACTCTAGGGCCCCTCACTACCAACTTATATTCTAAATAAGGACTCAACAGATCAATAATATTATAGACACCCCTCGCGACTAAACTGCCTTCTTATAACTAAGATATAAGAGTCATTTTTTTCAACTTTTTAGAAGAAAAAAAATATTCGGTCAAATCTCGGTCAAACTCTTATAACTGACATATAAGACCAATAATTAACATATACTCTCTTCGTCTAGCCGGAACATTTTGGGCGTCCCATAGAAATTACAAAATCCATAAATGGAAAGTTTTTAATACTTTTTAATTAGTGGGTCCCACTTCTCATACTCACATCCAACAACCCACTAACTATTCTCTACCCCACTTTCTCTCTCCCACTCAACTATCAACACTCACAACACATCACCTTTTTCACTTTTTCCCTTAATTCTTGTGCCATAATTTTTTTTTTGAAGTTTCCGGCGGGACGGAGGTAGTAGGAGTCAATTTTTTTCATTTTTTTCAACTTTTTAGAAAAAAATAAAATATTATTCGGTCAAATCCCGGTCAAACTCTTATAACTGACATATAAGACCAATAATTAACATATACAGTAGGAGTCAATTTTTTTCATTTTTTTCAACTTTTTAGAAAAAAAATAAAATATTATTCGGTCAAATCCCGGTCAAAACTCTTATAACTGACATATAAGACCAATAATTAACATATAGGAGTCAATTTTTTTTTCATTTTTTTCAACTTCTTAGAAAAAAATAAAATATTATTCGGTCAAATCCCGGTCAAACTCTTATAACTAACATATAAGACCAATAATTAACATATAAGAGTAAATGTTTTTATTTTTTTTTCTACTTTTTAGAAAAAAAATATATAATATTATTCGGTCAAACTCTTATAACTGACATATAAGATCAATAATTAACATATAAAAGTCAAATTGTTTTTCATTTTTTTCAACTTTTTAGAAAAAAATAAAATATTATTCGGTCAAATCCCGGTCAAACTCTTATAACTAACATGTAAGACCAACAATTAACATATAAGAGTAAATGTTTTTTTTTTTTTTCAACTTTTTAGAAAAAAATATAATATTATTCGGTCAAACTCTTATAACTGACATATAAGATCAATAATTAACATATAAAAGTCAATTTTTTTCAAATTTTTAGAAATAATAATAATAATATTATTCGATAAATCCCGGTCAAACTCTTATAATTGACATATAAAACCAACAATTAACATATAAGAGTCATTTTTTTTTCACTTTTTTCAACTTTCAAGAAAAAATTAATATTATTCGGTCAAACTCTTATAACTGATATATAAGACCAAAAATTAACATATAACAGTCAAATTTTTTTTTTTTCACTTTTTTCAACTTTTAAGAAAAATATATTATTATTCGGTCAAATTCGGGTCAAACTCTTTTAACTGACACATAAGACATGTTTGCCTCTTATACTTAATATATAAAAGTAAAAAAAATCACTTTTTTCAAAAAAAAATTACAAAAAATATTTTAATATTATTTGGTCAAACTCGGTCAAACTCTTATAATTAGTGTATAAGACCAATTTTTCTCTTATAATTGAAGTATAAGTGTCATTTTTTACATTTTTTCACAAAATAAATAATAAATAATAAATTTATTATTGTTTACTTTCATATTCGGTCAAACATCATTCAACTATTATACACAAACACACTCACTACTTAGATTGAAATGAGACAAATTTGCTAAACTAATCTAGAAAAAAAACTCACAAATCATACAAATTGCGAAAATAGGTCTTATAGATCAGGGATATGGCCGGATCTACAACATAATAATCGGATCTAAAGCATTCTGACCAGATCTATGCAAATAGGAACAACGACGGTCGCCGGAGGACGAGAAGGATGGGGCCGGATTGGATTTGACCAGATTTGGCGAATCGGAGTCACCGAAGCTCGCCGGAGTTTCTAGTCTGAGTTTGTGATGTTCGTCGGCGATGAAATTGAGAAGGCAGGTCGTAAAACTGGCGAATATAGAGAGAAGCAACTGCTTCGGTGTCGGAAAATAAGGGGAACGGGAGAGGACCGGTGCCAGAAAAATAGGAGAACCAGACATGGAGGATGCGCCGGTGCCGGCGACAGAGGGGAAGGTTGAGAGAGGAGAGTGAGAGTCGCCGGTGTCTGGGGAATTAAGATCTGTTAAGAACTCCTTATTAGGAAATTAGAAAAAGCCTCTCCTTAAAACGGAATAACACTTGTGTGTGGGGAAAAAGCCCAAGCTTTAATTGAGATTTTTAATGGTAAATGAGGAAGACTCTTATTATTATTATTATTCTATTTATATTTTTGCGTTTCGGAGAAGTGCAACTTCAAATCACCTTATCTGTAGTAGCATAATTTGCTGCAATAGTAGCCACATTTTAAAACCCATAACATACTCCCAATTCCCCAATCATTGCACGGCCTAGTGTCCCAATGTCTTACGTTGTGAGCCGTGACGAAATCATGGTTTTACACTTTTGCGTCAGATTCAGGAGGATGCGTGGTTACCAATGAAGATTAACTTATTTGATGAATTTTTTAAAAAAAAAAATCATGTTTTAGATAAAAACATCAATAAAAACTTTAAAATTGCAGCAATGATATAGTTTTCACAAATTTTTTTTTTAAACAACAACTTCAATTGCATTAATATGAAAATAGATGACACTTCACAAAGGCCGGAGGCTCATCCCAAACATCCATAATCGATCCATTTCTTAACCAACAACAATTACAATTTCGATGTAAATATTGAAACATACAGATTCTACCCCAAGTAAAACATGGAAACTGCTTCGATTCGACATTCAAAAAATCCCCCTTTGGATAATATTTTCGCTTTGAAAACTTGACATGGAGAATTTGGGTTGACGAATCAACGTCCACCAAATATTCCAAAACCCTCGAAACATCCTTGAGCAGTAAGAGCAATGACATCCTTTTTGTTTTGAGATGACCTGAGATTCGTCATTAAAGATTGAATTGCAATTGTCCCTACAAAAACAAAAAAACAAACCAACATACACACAAGTTTTTTATTCTTGATCAGTACAGTTTGACCTTTTTTTTAGCGAACGATAAATTTAATTTTATTTACAATTAAAAAAGAGAAGACACTTCACGAAGGCCAGAAGATCACCCCAAATTTTAATATCCGTTCCAACTCTTAACTAACTCCTAACCTACAACAATGATATTCCCGATCTAAATCTTGAGACGTTTAAATTCCTCTCCAAGTATAACTTGTGCACTGCCTCAATCCAGCATTTAAGAAATCTCCCATCGGATAATATGTTGCGTTGATCACTTTATATGCAAAATTCGAGTTGACAAGAAAATGCCTAAACATCTCAAAATCCACAAACAATCCTTGTACAGCTAGAATATTGGCATCCAGTTCATTGTGAGAAAATATAAAAATCGTCATCATTGCAAAGGAGAGATAACAAACAACGAACAACAAACAAACAAATACGCAAATATAGGCTTTTAAAAGAACATAAAACAATGACTCTCAAAGACTCTTAATAAAACACAATAGCATTCCATTCAAATGAGAAATCATGATCACAACTACATATTTTATTCCGTAACCTTATTACATTATGTTTGTATGACTTTGAATAAGTCAAAATTAAGAAGACAAAGAAGAAGTGCAACAGAAGGAAAAGGTCCGCCCGGGTGTGATGATGGATCCGGTCGGACATGGCTAGATCCGGCCAAACTAGGCCCTTGACCCGGCCAGACCATCTGGTTTTGAGGTTTTGCGATATTCTGGCTTCCGTGAAAAGTTAATTAAGTCCTTTTTTGATTTAAATAAGGATTCCTTCTTTCTTCTTGTTTAGGTCTCTAGCACTATAAATACTAGTTGTAAAATTAGTAGCCTCTACGGTGATTGACATTGAAAGAGAGAGAGAAATCAATAATTCTAGATCTAGGGTATTGCATAGCTAGGAATTTTGTGATCAAACTTCATGCAAATATAGATTAGTGTGATCATCTTCTTGTAATTGTTTCTCCGGCCATATTAATAATATATGTCGCGCCCCGACCCGTGGTCCTACTTGGCCCCACGTCCGGGACACGCACGGAAGACGTCATAAAACATTTTAGGAAAAATTTTCGAAATATACTTTCATAAAAAGTTCATATAACCAAACAACATTTACTAGACTTGACTACAAGTCACAAAACAAACTTTCACAAACAAGTACTTAGCCACTTGGCCACACACTTTACTTACTATTTACAAATCACCAACATAAACCCAAAAGAGGTGATACAACGATCAAGTTACGGGTACACTACCCACAAGGTTGTACATTTACATAATGTAGCCTTACACAACACTTCCCAAATGTCTTACCCAAAATTCTTTCTCGACGTCCTCCCTGTGATGTGACCTATCCCCTGGGCTCCTTCTTATCTAAAACAGTAAACAAATAAGGGTGAGAATAAATCTCAGTAAGTTACTAAAATGCAACTACATTACATGCTTATATGATAAACATAAAGGAACAATGTCACAAATGATCATATAGCATATAGCACATAATATGAGAGGCTCCCTATCGCCAACCGTCCCATACCGGTTGGAAATAACGACCAACTCATCATACAACACATAGTGTAGGAGTAAACACTCCTATGAGGATACCAAGCCAAGGTTTACCGAAATAACATGATCATCAGAGAAAACCATCTGAGAAAACCATCTGAATAACCATCTGAGAAGACCATCTGTCTGAAACCATCCGAGGAGCATAAATAGCTGAAGCCAGGATCCCGAAAACCAAACCATATCCAACAGAGCCAAAGTAACAACGGGCAGCATCAATAGCTGAAACAGGTTCCGGAACCATATTACATAACAACAACAATAGTGGGAGAAAATGACACAAAGTCATACCCCTAAATGCTCACGCGAGGGAGCGAGTTCATCCCATCCAAGGCCAATCTGGACTGAGGAAATAGGTCCAGTGGAAAAGCCTTATAGTGCACTTAACTAATGCCACTACAATGCCTTCCACCACCACTCGATAACATCCCAAACCTGGGAAATAGGACCAGTGGAAAAGCCTTATAGTGAACTTGGCTAGTGTGCCACTATAATGCTTTCCACCTCCACTCGATAACACACAAAACCAGCTGGACTTTCAACAAAGAGCACAGTAATAAATACTTGCTAAAACAACAACCAGGGCATGATTCCATAGAAGGAAACCACACAAGCTCATCATAGAGAAGTAAACACGTTTTCACAATAATGTGCACAATCTTGACATTAAGTCACCACACAATCCATCTACACAATCACATTAAGTCAAACCCGATCACAAAGGACCAATTCTAACATTTTGATACCTCATAACAATTATCTAGGCATCCTAGGACATCGCCTAAGACCTAGCCCAATACTTAACGAAAAACAAACAAGTTGTTAAAACTCAGACTGCTCGGCCGCTCTACTTACTTGACTCGGCCGAGCGGATCGGTCGAGTCCTTTACTTTGATCGGCCTCTCTCCTAGAACTCAACATTCGACAATAAGGGGATCGGCCGCTCTAATTTACTGACTCGGCCGCTCCACTGCAGAATGGCCAATTCCCAGGAAAAATCTAACAAAGTTCACTTTCATTACCAAGTTGTTACCCAATCCTAAAGCACAACAACATCATTATAACTTCACAACACTACCATACCAACCTCATCTAGCATATACCCATAATAATAAATGTTATTACTACTCCCTCCGTCCCAAATTTACAAGTATAATAAAAGTTATTACTACTCCCTCCGTCCCAAATTTACAAGTATAATAAAAGTTATTACTACTCCCTCCGTCCCAAATTTACAAGTATAATAAAAGTTATTACTACTCCCTCCGTCCCAAATTTACAAGTATAATAAAAGTATACCAAAACATCATTTCACCACATATTAAGCATATATAGCATGATTATGACCATTTTAACACTTAAAGGGGGGATTAGTAACTTACCTATTTTTCGGAAATGAGTCAAGAAAATTATATTGTTCGGTAGATAAGATCTAATCAAATCCCTGAACATTTATATATAATTATATTTGAAAATGGAGTAGTAAATTAAAATAGGGAAAATAAATAAGAACAACTTACCTAGCTTCTTCTTCACAACAATGGAGGTTTTGAAATTTTAGGAAAGTTTGGTAAATGAGTATGGGGAGGACACGCTGGGGAAGGGAGGGATGAAGAGGTCACCTAAAAGATCTTCACCCAAAATCACAAATAAATCACTCTAGTTCAACCTTTAACAATTAAACCCCTCAACTCACATTTTCAATAAAGCCCCCATAATTTCCCACTAACAACTTAACTCCCCAAATAAACTTTACTACTAACATTTTAACTAACACAAATAATCAAATAAAATGTGCAAGTCATATAATATGATGCAACACATAAAATACACACATAATTTTAAATTAAATTTCACAAAAATATAAAATAAATATAAAATGAATAACACGAATTTTGGGGTCGTTACAATATATGTTTCCCTTTGCCCGTGGATGTAGCAATTAGGTTGTTGGTGAACCACGAAAAATCTATGTTCTTACTTGTTGATTTGCGTTCATTGTTATCTGATGTCTTTTGGGTCTGATTTACTAACAAGTGGCACCAGAGTGCGGTTAGTCAAGAAAGATCAGGGCATTATGGTGCAGTAAAATAGATGGATTCCAGGATGGACTAGAAAATTGACAAGTTTGATGGGAAGAACAGTTTCAGTTTATGGCATATCAAGATGAGAGCCATATTGCGAAGACAAATCTTGTGGGCTCCAGTGGCTGCTGCAATCAGGGATCAGAAGGATCCGACAAGAAAGGCAGAAGTCGTTTCCACAGCTGAAAATTCGAAGAAGGATGCAGACATATTAGAATTGGATGAGAAGGCTCATTCAATGATTATCATGTGTCTTGATGATGACATCCTAGCGGATGTAGCGGATCAGGAAACAACATGAGGCTTATGGCTGACGTTAGAGAAGTTGTACCTGACAAAGTCTCTAACAAACAAGCTCTACATGAGGAAGAAATTATGTACTTTCCATATGTACTTTCCATATGTCTCTAGTGATTTTGTATGAGTCATACACTGATTCATGTATAAATAAGGATACAATTACTCTAGAGCAAGTAAATTCTGGCCTGAAGATCAGAAAACTGTGCCGAAAGGCGAGTAGTGCTAGTACAGAATCTCAGTCATCAGATTTGACTACAGATAGCAGCAGGGGGAAAGTAGAAAGAACAGAGGTTCTAGATGGGGTCCAAGACCTAGAGATATCTGTAGTTATTGCATGGAGAAGGGGCACTGGAAATCTGACTGTCCCAAGAAGAAGAGAGAGCAGCAGGGAAAATCTGAGACGACTGCTGCGGCGGCAAGAAGTGACAATTCGGATGAGGATTGTGATTATGCCCTAGTGACTAAAGAAGCGTGCAAGGAAGTTGCATGGGTTCTAGATTCGGGTGCTTCTTATCACATTTATTCGCGCAAGAAACATTTTACAACGTATGAGCAGAAGGATGGAGAACATTTTTGTATGGCTAAAGGATCTGTCTGCGAGGTAGTTGGCATGGGCTCCGTAAAGGTGAGAACTTCGGGTGATAAATTTCTCACATTGAACAAAGTTAGACATGTTCCACAAGTAGCAAAAAATCTGATATCGCTTAGTCGGTTGGATAAGAAGGGATACAGTTTCAAAGGTGAAGGTGGAGTTCTAGATGTCTGCAAAGGTTCAAATGTGATTTTGAAGGGCAGGAGAAAAGGTTCCTTGTATATCCTCCAAGGTTCTGAGATGGGTGAGGGTGTTAACAAGAATGTGGAGCATCAATTTAGTATAGGTATGAGTGAACTGGGTAAGCCACGGTTAGAAGATCAACACACACCGGTTTTATCTGTCATGGTTGGCAAGTAAGAACATATATTTTACGTGGTTCACAAACAACCTTTTGGGTATGTCCACGGTCAAAGGAAAACAGATATTATTAATATGGCCGGAGAAACAATTACAAGAACATGATCACACTAATCTATGTTTGCATGAATTTTGATCACAAAATTCCTAGCTATGTAAAACCCTAGATCTAGAATTATTGATCTCTCTCTCTCTCTCTCTCTCTCTCTCTCTCTTTCAATGTCAATCACCGTAGAGGATACTAATTTTACAACTAGTATTTATAGTACTTGAGACCTAAATCAAAAGACGGAACGAGTCCTTAATTAAATCACAAAAGGACTTAATTAACTTTTCACGCAAGCCAGAATATTGCGAAACCTCTGAACCAGATGGTCCGGCAGGGTCAAGGGCCTTGTCTGGCTGGATCCATCATCACACCCGGGCGGACCTTTTCCTTCTACTACACTTCTTCTTTGTCTTCTTAATTTTGACATATTCAAGGTCATTCTCTAACAATCTCCACATTGACTTTGAATCTCGCTTCTAATAATTCAGATGCACGAACTACTGACATATACTCCACCTTGAGCCACATCCCTCGTACCAGAAATAGATTTTTCCACATTTCCCTTAGTCTGTCTTTCGTCAAAGACAACAACCAGATTTTTCGTATTTTTCTTATTTTCTTTATTTTCTTTTCCATTCCTTTTTAGTTTAGGACTTTCCTAGGTATTAAAACTAGTTTTTTTCACTATTTTTCATGCTAGACTTTTACAATATTTTAGATCTAGGTTTTTATTATTTATTTATGGAGATTTCAAGGCTTTGGATGAGGAACTAAAGCCAAGCTTTGGATTTGATTTCTTGAACCCCTTTTATCAATTTGAGGTATTTTTCTTTTAATAATTTTATCATTATTCATAATCTTACTTGTAATTATTTTAGATCCGTTGCTATGGTTTATTGACTTGATCAATCTATGTATCTGTATTATTGGATCTCTGCTAGAATTTTCTATTTACTGTGCTAGTGTAGAAATTCATAAGTAGCATCTTTACGATTTATGCATGTGCCATGGTAAATTGTGAAGTGGGTAAAATTAGACGATTATCTATATGAAATAATTGTAGAAAGCGTTCTTGATCTTAGTTTCTTAAATCATTAAAGCAATTGATTTTGGGATCTAGATTATGCCAGTTAAATTTAATTATTGATTAGGATTTCTAGTGTGTGTGCCACTGCTAGTAACTAATCCGAAAGAAGAAACAGGGATTGAAATAAATCACGTGATCAAGTGAATAGGTGTAAGGATCCCCGCCCCGCGACAAGGTCAACACGTGTCCAAATCCGGGATGGTTCCAAACACAATGGCACAATTTAACGGAGTCGCCACACTTTGTTAATTTTAAACCCAACAAAATGAAAAAGGTTAGAGACAAAAGGTTCGGAGGTCAGGTTACGGCTTGGGAATAGTTTTACGTCAGCCGAGCCGCCTCGGTCAAAACCGTGTCTCCCTTGTTAATTAACAAAAGTGCATGCGTGTGTGTGTGTTTTAACGAAAAATCTCTGTTTTTGACTGTTTATCAATTTTAACTGAAAAAGAAGGTTTTATTTGCACAAGAAACAACAGAACAAGGGGC
This sequence comes from Campanula takesimana, assembly GCA_026119855.1. Lineage (NCBI taxonomy): Eukaryota > Viridiplantae > Streptophyta > Magnoliopsida > Asterales > Campanulaceae > Campanula > Campanula takesimana. The sequence continues at coordinate 567,171 of JAOWBW010000279.1, forward strand.
AAAAAGGTCATTTTCCCTCTGACCCAAACCATCTGTACGGATGGGATGATCTTCCTTGGGATTTTTACAGTTTGTTCAGAAACAGTCCAGTTCCAGGCAGAAATAGAGCATTCTGCTGAAACTGGACTTAAACAGTTCTGATTCCAGTTTTATTTCAACACAACAAACTTAAACAAAATCATTCCTATGCCTAATGATCATCAATTGAACCCCAAAACTAGTATTTAGGTGTGATCAAAGCAATCATTGGAGAAAATCACACAAAGGTGATGAACATGGCCAAATGAGACAAAATGACCATTTGATGATTAAAGATGGAAACTTTATCATCAAGATGACATTTTTATACATTATTAACCTCTTAGAGACCAAATTATTGCATAAAGATTCAATCTTTATGACCCAAAATGGGATTTCAAAGCTAAATCAAAGGGGTAAGATGATAAACACTAAGGTTTTATCATCCCACATGATTATCATTGCCAAATCAAAACAAAATCAACATAAAGATTTGGACTTTCACCACAAGAGTGGATCCTTAAGCCAAATACAACCTTGGGACAACATTATTTGACATAAAGATTTGATAAAAATTGAAACTTTATCATCCAAATGACCATCCTTGCTACCAATGAACAACATAATCAACCAAAACATGTGCCTTTTCAGTAAAATAGATCATTAATTTGTTATAAGTAAGAAATTCAACAAACCATGATCATCCTTAGGTTAGAACCACTCTCACACAAAGTATGAAGGGCACCTTGAATCATCCATGGTTTGGACCATAATGTATAACAATATATATATATATATATATATATATATATATATATATAGTGCTTGAAGGACAAGACTTGCAATAAGATTAATATTAAAGTGCTTGAAGGACAAGACTTGCAATAAGATTAAAATTAAAGTGCTTGAAGGACAAGACTTGCAATGAAATTAAGTTGCTTGAATGGACAAGACTTGCAAGAATTAAGAGATGAACAACAATAATATGAACAAACAAAAGAGATAAGATGAAGAGAAGGATGGGGGAGAAGGTGGCTTGACCTATGTTTAGTTAGGCCAATCTTCCTTTCTCTTTCACTCTCAAAACACTCTCTGGAGCAATTTTAGCAGAGTAACACTAACAATAATCATTTCTCCCCCTGGAATGATCAGCAAGGGCTTCAATTTATAGGCCCTGTGACCTCCCAAAGTAGCCGTACGGCTAGGGATGGTGCCTTCTAGATTTTTCCAATTTTTAATTCCAAAAAGGTCCTTGTGTTCCAAATTTATCCTAGTGAGGTCCTGGCCTATCAGTTTGTCCCTGAATGGTGCCAAGAATTCCTCTAACTTGGTCAAATTCAGATTGGGGTACTTACAGAGCCCCTCGGCAACGTCGCTTTTGAAGAAAGCGGGGTTGTCGATAAATGCATCCCAATCTGATGGGAGGACGGCAAAGGCCGATTTGATTCCAATGGCTGGACCTAGAGGTATAGGATTCCTACGTATCCCATTCGTGGGGAATCAAGCCTAACGTAGTTCAAAAGAGGGGTGAGAGATTTTAAGGCTACTCAAACCTATGGGCGACCGTCGAGGTCGGGTGGAGAACTTAGCGTCTTCAAGCCTAAGGGTGACCGTAAAGGTCGGGTGGAGAACTTAGCGTCTCAAGCCTAAGGGTGGCCGTAAAGGTCGGGTGGAGAACCTAGCGTCTCAAGCCTAAGGGTGACCGTAAAGGTCGGGTGGAGAACCTAGCGACTCAAGCCTAAGGGTGACCGTTCAAGGTCGGGTGGAGAACTCGGGCATGACACTCTAGAGATTTGGACATGACACTCACTCGGTCAGAGGCTAAGGATTTTGGGCATGACACTCATCTGGTCAGAGGCAGGAATTTGGGCATGACACTCATTCGGTCAGAGGCAAAGGTTCGGGCGTGACACTCATTTGGTCAGAGGCAAGGACTTTGGAGTGACACTCATTCGGTCAGGGGCAAGGACTCGGGCATGACACTCGTTCGGTTAGAGGCAAGGACTTGGGCATGACACTCATTCGGTCAGAGGCAAGGGTTCAGGCATGACGCTCATTCGGTCAGAGGCAAGGACTTGGGCGTGACACTCATTCGGTCAGAGGCAAGGGCTCGGGCATGACGCTTATTCGGTCAGAGGCAAAGACTCAGGCATGACACTCATTCGGTCAGAGGCAAGGACTTGGGCATGACACTCATTCGGTCAGAGGCAAAGACTCGGGCGTGACACTCATTCGGTCAGAGGCAATGACACTCGTTCGGTCAGAGGCAAGGCAAGGACTCGGGCATGACACTCATTCGGTCAGAGGCAAGGACTTGGGCATGACACTCATTCGGTCAGAGGCAAGGGCTCGGGCATGACGCTCATTCGGTCAGAGGCAAAGGTTCGGGCGTGACACTCATTTGGTTAGAGGCAAGGACTTGGGCGTGACACTCATTCGGTCAGAGGAAAGGGCTCGGGCATGACGCTTATTCGGTCAGAGGCAAAGACTTGGGCATGACACTCATTCGGTCAGAGGCAAGGAGTTGGGCGTGACACTCATTCGGTCAGAGGCAAGGACTTGGGCATGACACTCATTCAGTCAGAGGCAAGGGCTCGGGCATGACGCTCATTCGGTCAGAGGCAAAGACTCGGGCATAACACTCATTCGGTCAGAGGCAAGGACTCGGACATGACACTAGTTCGGTCAGAGGCAAGGCAAGGACTCGGGCATGACACTCATTCGGTCAGAGGCAAGGACTTGGGCATGACACTCATTCAGTCAGAGGCAAAGACTCGGGCATGACACTCGTTTACAGAGGCAAGGGATTCGGTCAACCTGGCTCTATGGGAGAGGGTTGACTACAAGACTGGTCTTACATCATCTTTGACTGCCGGGACAAAACATTCGAGTTAACTCCACCTTTGGGAGTTTGACAAGGCAAACTGGTCTTACGTCCCACTAAGGACTGCCGGGACAATAACGAGATGGTTGACTAACAAGGATGGCCTTACTTCACTTTAGACTGCCGGGACAACAATGGATTTGACTTTCACTTGGTCAATCCTAGAGGTTTGGTCAACACTAACTACGAGATGGTTGACTAACAAGGATGGTCTTACGTCATTTTGGACTACCGGGGACAACAATGGATTTGACTTTCACTTGGTCAATCCTAAAGGTTTGGTCAACACTAACTACGAGATGGTTGACTAACAAGGATGGTCTTACGTCATTTTGGACTGCCGGGGACAACAATGGATTTGACTTTCACTTGGTCAATCCTAAAGGTTTGGTCAACACAAATTACGAGATGGTTGACTAACAAGGATGGTCTTACGTCATTTTGACTGCCGGGGACAACAATGGATTTGACTTTCACTTAGTCAATCCTAAAGGTTTGGTCAACACTAACTACGAGATGGTTGACTAACAAGGATGGTCTTACGTCATTTTGGACTGCCGGGACAACAACGGATTTGACCTTCACTCGGTCAATCCAAAGGTTTGGTCAACACTAACTACAAGATGGTTGACTAACAAGGATGGTCTTACGTCCACTCGGACTGCCGTGACACATTTGGTCAAATTTTCTCATGGCGGAGGGTTGACCACACAAATTGGTCAACTTGTCTCATGGCAGAGGGTCGACTACTCAAATTGGTCAACTTGTCTTATGGCGGAGGGTCGACTACTCAAATTGGTCAACTTGTCTCATGGCGAAGGGTCGACTACTCAAACTGGTCAACTTGTCTCATGGCGGAGGGTCGACAAAATCCAATGGTCTTATGTCACGCCGGACGGCCAAGGATGAATCTCACGGAGCCTAATGGACTTATGTCATTCCGGACGACCAAAGGGCGAGTTTAACAAAACCTAATGGTCCTACGTCACACTGGATGGCCAAAGGGAAAGTTTAACAAAGCCTAATGGTCTTACGTCACGCTGGACGGCCAAAGGGCAAATCTAACGAAACCTAATGGTCTTACGTCACGCCGGACGGCCAAAGTGTCGCGCCCCAGAACCGAGGTCCTACTTGGCCCCACGCTCGGGACACGATTGGAAGACGTTATAAAACACCTTTAGAAAAAAATTCGAAATATACTTTCATAAAGTTTAACAAATCCACACTTAAAGTTCAAAGACTTCCACTGACTTTCAAACAAACTTTCACAAACAAAACTATTTAGCCCGAAGGCTTACAAACCTTTATACAAATGTACTCACACCAACATTATCCAAAATATAGGTGTTACAAGACGATGAAGTCAAGGAAACTCTACCCAAAAGGTTATACATTTATGTAATGTAACCTTGACAAAACAAAACCCAACTCTTACCACTTTCAACGTCCTCCCGTGCCAAAGTGTCCTATCCCCTGGACTTGCTTTTATCTAAAACAGTAAACAAATAAGGGGTGAGAATGAATCTCAGTAAGCTACTAAAATACAACTACGTTACATGCTGATATGATAATCATAAAAAAAACAATATCAACAAATAATCATATAGCATATAGCACATAACATGAGAGGCTCCCTATCGCCAACCGTCCCATACCGGTTGGAAATAACGACCAACTCATCATACAACACATAGTGTAGGAGTAAACACTCCTACGAGAATACCAAGCCAAGGTTTACCGAAGTAACATAACCATCTGAGAATACCATCTGAGAAAACCAGTTGAGAAAACCATCTGAGAAGCAAAAATAGCTGAAGCCGGGATCCCGAAAACCAAACCATAACCAATAGAACCAAAGTAACAACGGGGCAGCATCAATAGCTGAAGCAGGTTCCGGAACCATATAACACAACAACAACAATAGCGGGTGAAAATGACACAAAGTCATACCCCTAAATGCTCACGCAAGGGATCGAGTTCATCCCATCCAAGACCAATCTGGACTAAGGATAAAGGTACCAGTGGACAACCTTATAGTGAACTTGGATTGTGTGCCACTATAATTCTCCCACTGCCCGACTCAAGGTACCAATGGAAAACCTTATAGGGAACTTAACTTGTACCCCTATAATTTTCCCACTGCCCGACTCAACAACACAAGACCAGCTGGACTTTACACGAAAGCACAGTATTAAATACTTGCTAAACAACAACAACTAGGGCAATGATTCTAAAATAAGGAACCAAGCCAAACACTTCAAAAGATGCAAACACGTTACTCAAAAAAGAGTTCACAACATTGACATTAGGTCACAACATAATCCTTTATTAATGACATTAAGTCACCTCACAAGCTTGCACCCATTCACAATTAATCCAAAACACATCAAAAAGATGTTCCATAATACCCATTTAATACATAGTTAAATTCCACATCCCAACTCATTTGTTCACAAAGGAACTATTAACAAACACTAGAGTGTTCCACGGCGCCCAACTAAGTCAACTAGAATAGTACTACGGAACCTAGACCGAGACTACACCTTGATCTTAAACCTCAACAAAAAGACAACCATTCTGATTTGGAACCATGCGGCCAATAGAACCATTTCATAGTACTCGAAAAGAGCTTTCCAACGATAGTTTACACGTCCAAAATGGAGTCCGGACGAAGAAGTTATGGACTCCGGAAGATTGAACGTAAAACGGACAATTTTATAAAATGCTCGGCCGCACACATTCAAACTCCCTGTTTTGGGGTCCGATTTTCACTCATTTCGTTCTAAATCTTAGGAGTACCTATATATATTTCCATCCTAACATTTAAAGACAAGAAAACTCAACTCCCGTCCCACGAATAATAGTATAATTTTTATAATATACTTATTTAACATTTAACTCAAGTTAATATTTGGCAGAGGAGATATCAGATTTTGGACTGATAATTGGTGTGGGGTTCGACTTGGGGGCCCGCTTCCTGAAGATCAACTTTTGACAGTGAAAGATGGTATTCAGGTTTTGGAGGACATGCTTCAGTTTATCCCGCAGGATCTACATGCCAATGTTCGTAGGGTGCATATTGATGAGCATAGTGAGGATCGTCCGGTCTTCACTCTTACAAAAATGGGAACTTTTGAGACAGCTGCATGGTGGGATTATATTCGGGTCCGCAGCCCTTTGGTGGAATGGGGTGCTAAGGTTTGGCATCCCAACATCCCTACAAAGGTCAGTGGTTTCTGGTGGAGGGCTATGCACAATGGTCTTCCGGTGGATGCAAAATTGGAGTCTCGGGGCTTCAATATCCCATCTCGATGTGTGTGCTGTCCTGGAGGTGGTCATAGGGAGACTCTTAATCATTTACTTCTACAGTCGGCGATTGCGCAGTCTGTTTGGAGGCATTGGGTTAGTCTTTTCCCTTTGACTCATAATTATATTGATTTACATCATTTGTGGACTGTTTGGTGTGGTGGACAGTCAAAGCGCCGACATGTTGGTTTAGTTCGTATGGATATTATGCTTTTTACTTGTTGGGAGATTTGGAAAGCAAGGTGTAAATCGATTTTCGAAGGAACTGTTATGAATAGTGCCAAAATTGTGGATGGGGTTAAAAATTCTCTTATTGAGATGTGCTCATTCTTAGTCCCGAAAGGGGCTCCTAGTGGGAATGACCGTGACTTGTTGGAGAGCTTAGGCCTCAAAGTGGCAAAGCATAAGTTTAGGCGGCAGAGGCTGTTGAGATGGGAGCCTTCGCGCTCTCATGTTTTTACTTTGAATACGGATGGTTCCGCGATAAACGGCCAGTGCACGGGTGGTGGTATTATAAGGGATGGTATGGGGGCATTTGTTTGTGCCTTTTCACACTACTACGGAGATGGAACCAACATGAAGGCGGAGATCTTTGCTTTACGTGATGGCCTGCGCTTATGTCATTCTTGGGGTTTACTTTCTGTTCAGGTAAACTCAGATTCCTTAGTAGCTGTGAATATTTTAAAAGGGAGAAATAAGTGTCCGTGGCAATACACGTATGAATTGCGGGAATGTGAAAGTTTGATTGGAGGGTATGAGTTACGTCATGTTCTTCGTCAAGCAAATGGGGTTGCGGATAAATTGGCTTTTGAAGCTCATATTCATAAAACGGTTTGGACATATGGATCGTCAAGGGAGCTTCCACGGAGTGTCTTGGACGCGTTACGTTTTGATGAAAGTGGATACTATGTTGAGCGTCGATAATTATTTGATGTTGTTGGTGTTTGCTGCGGCTTGGTTATGGTGTTTGGTTCTGTGGAATAGTTTCTTGAGTGCAAGGAAGGCATACGGACTCGTTTCAGTTGTAAAAGAGGCACACGGGCCCGTGTCTTGGACTTTTGATGGATCATTGGGCTCATTTAAATTTATTAGGATTGTTCTTTGGTTTAATTTTTTCAGGCTTTTATTTTTTAGATGGTTTTACCTTTTGAGGAGTTGGTTTATTTTTTGGATTTCGAGGTTCGGCTCCATATCCGGCAATGAGTCGGGTGGTTGTCCCCCTCTTGTACTTATATTTTATAATTAATAAAATCTTCCCAGGTGCCGCCCTGGTTTCTAAAAAAAAAATAAAAAATATTTTACCATCCCACGAGTAGGAGTATACTAACATTCTCAGGTATATAAACATACTCCATATATACCCTTGCATACAAACCAAGTCACTTACCCAGTATAATTATACTCCTTTTGTCCCAAATAACCCAAATAAACAAGTATCACAAATAAATTATTTTCACAATAATTGCACCACATATCACACATATAGCAAATATATGACCATTTTACTATTTAAGGGGAATTAGTAACTTACCTATTTTCCGGAAAAGTATCGCAGAAATATGTTTTGTTCGGGTAGAAATGACCTACTCAACGCCCTGATCATTTTTATATAATTAGTTTTTAGAACGGATAAGTAATTAAAAAGATATAAAATCAAAATGAAATGAACTTACCTTTTTCTTCGATGGATGAACACAGAGGGAGAAAAATCTTAGTGTGTGTGTGTGTTAATTATGTGCGCAGAGAGAGGGAGAGGAAAGATAAGAATGTTTTGATTTTTTATAAAATTTCCACTTTAGCCCCTCTACTTCCATTTCTAACAACTAAACCCCCAAACTTTAAAGTTACACTTTGAACCCTAAAGTTTTAACTAACTCATTTATTCCTTTTAACAAAATTTCTACTAACACTTTAACTAACACATATGCTCAAATAATATATGCAAGTCATAAAAAATATTTTCTAACACATAAAATGCACATAAAAGTTCCATTTTAAGTTAAGAAAATTAGGGTGATTTTGGGGTCGTTACAATCACTCCCCCTTAAAGAAAATTCGTCCCGAATTTTAGGGTAACTTACCAACAGTGTCAAATAACCAAGGGTATTTCCTTTCCATTTCCTCTCGAAGCTCCCAAGTTGATTCTTCCACATTATGGTTCTTCCTAACTGACCATCTGTGGTAGGCTTAGTCGCACGCCTACTAAATTAGACCTAAACTCGGCCACTAATAATGTAATTAGGGTAAGTCAGGGTCGATCCACGAAGAACGACGATTATTTACAAACTAGTCACTTGACCAGATTGGGGGTTGATATTGATGATTAAATCCTAAAACGGGAAATTAAACTAAATGTGATTAAAACAATGATTTAAAATCACTTCAGGTTGATTACTATCCCCGTCCTCTAATTCAATTTCATTGGTACTTCTATTTTTCTGTTAATCCTATTCACTTGATCACGAGATATATTGCAATCTCTGTCTCTTCTTACATATTAGTCTATAGCAGTGGCACATTCACTATAAACCCTAATTAATAAATTAATCTAACTGGCACAGTCTAGATCGCAGAATTAATTGATTCAATTTAAGAGACTAAGATCAAGAACGCTTTCTAGGTTACAAGATAATCGTTTAATTTTGCCTACTCCCCGAATTGCTATGGCACATACACAATTCGTGGAGATGCTACGGTGAAAACCCTAATTCTGGCACAGAACAGAGAATTCTAGCACAGATCAGGAAATAGAACTAATGGATTGGCCAAATCCACAAACCCTAAATATTAATATAAAATCTGAACAGACAAAATTATAAATAGATCAACAAAAGAATAAGAAAAATTACCTCAATTGAATCAAAGTATGTTCAAGATCACAACCCAAAGCAATGGAGTTTAGTTCTCCATTAATGGTTTACAAAAGCTCCAGAGAGAAAAAGAAAGAACGTAGTTTTGCCCAAAGTGAAAAAAAAAGTATGACCTAAAACTAACTCTAATTCCCCTTAACTAATCTAATTGATTCCCTAATTAAATGACTAATGAATCCTAATCCAATCAAAAGAATAAAAAAAAATAATAAAAAAAAGGAAAACCAATAACTCCTCTGCCAGAGATGCCGAATTCCCCACGTGCGGAAACCGAATTCCAAAACTTTGCAATTCAGTCCCTGGAGTATTCACTATTTCCAGTTCAGTCCTTAAACTTTCAGACATTGCAAAACAGCCCCTCAACTTCCAAATATTGCAGTTTGAACATATACTTCTTCGTTCCGGTTGATTTTGACTTTGCCTTGACTTTGACTATTCTTGATCTTGGAAACAAGACTTTGAAGCTCACCAAAAATTACACCCGGAAAAATAAATAAATAAATAAAAATGACTATTCTACCCCGGATTACAATAAAGCCCAAATGATAAAATAAAGCCAAAAATACATCAAATCTAGTCTAAGTACATCGAAATGAATAAAAAAAACATAGGAAAATAAGGGAATTAACATATACAGAATCCGCCACATCAAATTCCCCCACGCTTAGACCGTTACTCGTCCCTGAGTAACATCTTAACCCCACTCTAAACTCCGGTCTATACAGCGTAGCATGGGAGAAAATGACCCCTAATCTCCTCTAACCTCATTAGTCAAAAGTCAACAAACACAAACAATACAGAGTATAAGAAACTCCGTCCCCATATAACTCCAGAAAATCAAATAAAGATGAATGGCTTTAGCCCGATACAACTCCTAATAATGCAACAAAAACATATCCGGACTAAGGCCCACACATAAAAGCCACGGGAAACTAAAAGTGTCCTAAGTTTCCCCCACGCTAGTCTCACACTATTATCGCCCTCGTAAAAATAAGAAGTTGATGCCTAGAAAGTGTTTCTGGACATAACTTACCTCGTGAAAGCACCAACGCCCCCTTATTACTCCAAGAAAGAACGAGGGTTTCTATCCTAATCACCTCTAACCGAGCCTCCTACACCAAGTATGAAAATCCTAACCCGAGACTCCGAACCTCCCTCATGTCTCCAACACTGGTGAATAAATGATAATACACTCAAAGCCTCACCTTTTGCCTAAGCGCCCTTTCGGGTTTTCACTTAGCCTCTCTATTTTTTTTTCATTTCATCATTTTTTTTTGTCTTTTTTTTTTTTTTTTTTTTTTTGAAATATACGTACTGTACACAATACAAATACAAATCCTCCCCCACGCTTAAACTACAATGTGTCCTCAATGTGTGTGAAACAGTAAAAATATAGGACAGTAAAAGCGTAAGGAAAAGGTGTACTACTCTCACCACTACTTGCTCCGACCTTATTCCTTACCGTATTTTCCAACAAGAAATTATCACCCACAACAATTAAAAAATTCACCCACACTCTCAACGCTCACAATCGCTCACCAACAACATTTCAACAATAATATCAATACCACAATCTCAACACAACCACAATGCAATAAGAACACTCCAATAATGTCAATCGAAGCACCACAAATTCCAACCAACAAAGTACCAATCCCACTAATTTAAATGCGAGAGAATTGAGAAAATTATACCTCTAAACGCTCAAGCATGCCCACGTAACCTCCTTGTCCCTCCAAGAGTGCTCCAACAGAGAAAACCCAAAAATCCCCAAATCTGAAAATTAGGATGCTTGAATTTTTTTTTTATTTTTTTTGAAACTTGAAATTTGTGGTCTATGGTGTTGGGTTGGTTTGTGTTTAGGGTTGAGAGAGTGATTTAAGGTGAATGGGTGGAGGAATTGGAAGCATTTGTGATGAATTTGGGTTTAGTGTTTAGAGAGAGAAAGTGGGTGAAGAAGGTGAAATCGGGTGAATTGAGGGAGGATATGGGATTAGGGAGGAAGGAGATGAGGAAGGGAGTTGATTGCAATGGAGGGGGTGACGGAATTGTTGGCGGGTGGTGGTGTTTTTATGGAAGGATGGTTCAACTGTGAAGATGGAGAGAGGGAGAGAACGGGATGAGAGAGAGGGATAGAGGTCGACTGTTTTTAATGGAGGAGGAGGGTTCGCGGTGGTGAGATGGTGGTAGAGGAGAGTGGTGCGGCGGCTACAATAGAGGTGAGGAGAAAAGAGAGGGCCGACGGGTTTGGGGAAGAAAGGCAGTGCATGGTGGCTTTTTTTTTTTTTTTTTTTTTTTTTCGGGCAAGGAGTTTTGGTATTGGAGGTGTGGGCACGACCTCCCTGTTCGTGCAGCCAATTTTGGTGAGATTAACTCTAGAAGGAGCACAACTCGCCCCCACAGGCACAAGTTGTGCAAGGTTGAACCAAGGTGTGCGCACAACCTCCTTAATCGTGCAGCAAATTGATGATAAAATTGGGCACAAGTTGTGCTGTGTTGCACAAGTTGTGCAATGCCTGTTGCTCTTTTATTTTATTTATTTATTTATTTTTTCAAGTCTAGCTCAGGTACCCTCCAGCCATGATTTCCTGCACACCACAAAACAAAAATATACCTTTCAGTAGCACCAATTCAAAATGTAAAAAATTAAAATCAAAAGCATAGTGTACACAATAACCAATAAAAAAAGCAATTAAATCCGGGTTGCCTCCCGGTTAGCCGCCCTTTTTTACCGTCTTTAGCTAGACTTTTTTTTTTTTTTTTTTAATTTTTTTAAACGAAAAACTCCTAATCTAGAAATAAAAATGCAAACTATACACTACGAAACATTCCCCCACGCTTAAACTACAGTGTCCTCAGTGTGTAAAAGTGAATAAAAATAAGGACAGTTTAAATGTAAGTGAATAAATGGTACCTCATTAATGCACACTCCACCCCGTTTGAGCTCGAATTTTCTGCATAAACCCTTTCTTCTTTTTGTTCATCGTGCTCAAACCTCTATTCTTCTCCATCGGACCACAAGCCATCATCAATTCTTCCTCACCTCCAAATGTATGTTTTCGGTGCTCAGGAAGATTTTTCACCTTTCTTGGTCCATGTTTTACCACCGGGATCTCCAAACCAATCTTCACCTCATCAATCCCACTACAAACCTTGGACACATCATCTACCTTTGGCTCTACTACATCCATAAAACACAAACCACGGATATCCTTAGGATCTTTCTTGGAGTAAAAAATATTGAACTCCATTAAATCCCCATCAAACTCCATAGTTAATGAACCATTCGACACATCTAACTTAGTATGAGCCGTAGACATAAATGGCCTCCCCAACAGAATGGGAGCCTTAGGATCCGTGTCCATATCCAAAACATAAAAATCAGCGGGAAAGATAAACTTACCAACTCGGACCAAAACATCCTCAACCTTCCCCTTAGGGTATGCATTTGACCTATCTGCTAACTGAATAACAACCCTAGTATCATGTAAGGGTCCCAACTTGAGCTTTTCAAACAATGCATAAGGCATGACATTGATTGAAGCACCCAAGTCAAGCATTGCCATATGCTCAGAATCATCACCCAAAAACACAGGAATCACAAACATACCCGGATCACTGCACTTCTTGGGCATCGTCTTATGATAGACTGCAGACACATGCTCTTTCATCTTCACCTTTTTCTGACTCCTTGCCTTCTGATCCCTCTTCAATGTACACAACTCCTTCAACAATTTAGCATATCTCGGGACAGTTTGCAAAAGATCCAAAAATGGGATGTTTACCTCAAGCCTCTTGAAAGTGTCATATATAGCCTTGTCAGGCTCCGGTTTGCGATGCTCTCTCAAGGCCTCAGGAAATGGAACATCCGGCTCATAAACTGTTGGCTCTAGTGTAGTTTTCTTCTCCTCCTCCGGGATCTTCTCTTCAGGCACAACCTTTTCAACCTCAATCACTGGCTCCTCCGGTACAACTTCCGTCCCAATCCCCTTACCACTGCGCAAAGTCATGGCACATGCACTCTGCTTAAGGTTCGGTTCTGTTCTAGACTGTACCTTCGCTGCCTCATTAGCCTCTAGTCTCCCAACCGCATTAGCTATTTGCCCCATTTGTCTCTCCAGATTACCAATACTCGCATCGGTCATCTGTTGATCTGTTGGAAATTACCATTCATCATACATACGGACTGCGCTAAAGAGTGAAGCAGATCATCCGTAGACTATCTAGGAGGATTACTCTGATACTGCTACTGCTGCCCATACGGTGGTCTGTACTGATTATACTAACTAGTGGGATACTGCTGATTCTGTGGTGGACCCATCAATAATTGTCTCATCGTCACCTTAAGGTCCTCAACATCTGTTTCAAGCTTATTTGTCACACCTCCACTAAAATTCGCAACACTGACCTGTCTGAAACTCGACCTCCTGCCATGTGTCCGAGTGCTCTTAGCCAACTCATCAATAATATTTTTTTTCCTCCTCAGTTGTCTTGTTCAGAATACTGCCCCCACAGCAAGAATCAACCAACCGCTTATCCTGACTTGTCAACCCCCCATAAAAGTACACGATCAACTGGTCATCATCGAATCCATGATACGGGCAGCTCCTGCACAACTTATGGAACCTGTTATAATACTCGTATAGAGTCTCATCTACCTTCTGCTCCATGTTGCTAATATCCCGCTTCATGACATTGATCTGATCCGGTAGGAAAAACTCATCAAGAAACACCTCCTTCATCTGCTGCCATGTGGTAATGCTGTTAGGCGGCAGATGGTAATACCATGTACTAGCATCATCTTTCAAAGTGAAAGAAAATGCTCTGAGTAATAAGTTCTCTAAAGGAAGTGTAGCCGGCTTCATGCTTTGACATATCTGCACAAACTGGGACACATGCTGATTCGGATTCTTTCCAGGCATCCCAGTGAAGTGTGGTAACTGGCTCAACAGCCCCGGCTTCAACTCAAAAGTCACTCTGGCAGGTAAGGCGGGGAATTGGACGGCATGTGGTTGCTCATTCCAATTCGGGGCAGTCCTTTGCCTCAATGTCTGATCTGCCATTTGTTATCTAACTCAAGAATTCCCAGCAGATTGTCAGTAGAACGGGTGTGGACCATAAAAGGTGCCACACTAAAAACAAAAATAAATAAATGAAAACAAAAAAAGGAAACTAAATAACTAAACTAACTAAAAATAAATACAAATAAAATAAAAAGAAAAAGAACAAGAATTAAAATAAGAACGTAAACAAATAAACACCGTTCCCCGGCAGCGGCGCAAAAAATTTGGTAGGCTTAGTCGCACGCCTACTAAATTAGACCTAAACTCGGCCACTAATAATGTAATTAGGGTAAGTCAGGGTCGATCCACGAAGAACGACGATTATTTACAAACTAGTCACTTGACCAGATTGGGGGTTGATATTGATGATTAAATCCTAAAACGGGAAATTAAACTAAATGTGATTAATACAATGATTTAAAAGCACTTCAGGTTGATTACTATCCCCGTCCTCTAATTCAATTTCATTGGTACTTCTATTTTCTGTTAATCCTATTCACTTGATCACGAGATATATTGCAATCTCTGTCTCTTCTTACATATTAGTCTATAGCAGTGGCACACTCACTATAAACCCTAATTAATAAATTAATCTAACTGGCACAGTCTAGATCGCAGAATTAATTGATTCAATTTAAGAGACTAAGATCAAGAACACTTTCTAGGTTACTAGATAATCGTTTAATTTTGCCTACTCCCCGAATTGCTATGGCACATACACAATTCGTGGAGATGCTACGGTGAAAATCCTAATTCTGGCATAGAACAGAGAATTCTAGCACAGATCAAGAAATAGAACTAATGGATTGGCCAAATCCACAAACCCTAAATATTAATCTAAAACCAGAACAGACAAAATTATAAACAGATCAACAAAAGAATAAGAAAAATTACCTCAATTGAATCAAAGTAGGTTCAAGATCACAACCCAAAGCAATGGAGTTTAGTTCTCTATTAATGGTTTACAAAAGCTCCAGAGAGAAAAAGAAAGAACGTAGTCTTTCCCAAAGTGAAAAAAAAAGTATGACCTAAAACTAACTCTAATTCCCCTTAACTAATCTAATTGATTCCCTAATTAAATGACTAATGAATCCTAATCCAATCAAAAGAATAAAAAAAAAAAAAAAAAAAAAGGAAAACCAATAACTCCTCTGCCAGAGATACCGAATTCCCCATGTGCGGAAACCGAATTCCAAAACTTTGCAATTCAGTCCCTGGAGTATTCACTATTTCCAGTTCAGTCCTTAAACTTTCAGACATTGCAAAACAGCCCCTCAACTTCCAAAAATTGCAGTTTGAACATATACTTCTTCGCTCCGGTTGACTTTGACTTTACCTTGACTTTGACTATTCTTGATCTTGGAAACAAGACTTTGAAGCTCACCAAAAATTACACCCGGAAAAATAAATAAATAAATAAAAATGACTATTCTACCCCGGATTACAATAAAGCCCAAATGATAAAATAAAGCCCAAAATACATCAAATCTAGTCTAAGTACATCAAAATGAATAAAAAAAACATAGGAAAATAAGGGAATTAACATATACAGAATCCGCCACATCAATCTGTCTGAGGATGAAGAGTCGTTCTGAATTGCTTACTAAAATCAAGATGTAAATAAGGAACCCATATCTAATACCATGCTCGTAGACATCCCATGAAATCGAACTATCTTCTGAACAATTAAGTAACAACTGAAATTAACATTTATACCCTCAAAATAGATAAGGTGAGAAAACTTGGTAACCAATCCGCTATCAATCAATATCATTGGTCTCATCTATCCAGTGTAACTCCTTCAATAAAACCTTTCGTAATAGATTCATATCCACTCAGAAATCTCAAAGGCTTGTGACAAGCCAACTGATCACTGATATTTTACTTCCAGATTATTCACAGCTCAAGGACTTAGTTGAATGCATAGAATTTCTCGTGTCAAACAAATCAAATGTAACTCTTCAAATTTATCTCAATACTCTACATTTACTTGGATTCATAATTAAATTGGTCTTGTGTATCTCTTCAAGTACATGTAGTTGAATTCCGTTATGCATGTTGGTTCCACTAAGTATCGACTACATACTCTGTTACAAAAGTTTAAAGTTCCATCACTAGCAACGAACAAAATCGTGTTGTCCATCATTATTCATTCCACTAGTAATTTTCTATAGTTAAAATCATTCAATAGAGTAGAAACTTAAAGCTTTCACAATCGAAAAATCATCACATGTCTCGACTCACAAAAACTCCAAAATGTTAATTCCTCTAACATTACTCATTTAGTTTTATCAAACA
Organism: Campanula takesimana; assembly: GCA_026119855.1. Taxonomy (NCBI): domain Eukaryota; kingdom Viridiplantae; phylum Streptophyta; class Magnoliopsida; order Asterales; family Campanulaceae; genus Campanula; species Campanula takesimana. Next base: position 583,610 of record JAOWBW010000279.1, read on the forward strand.
TGAACTATAAGTCAATGTATCCTCTAACACATTACCTTTCCCGGATGATATAACATGGTACTCTACCTGTATTATCTTATGAGTAACTCTCTTTGAAAAAACCCAATACTTCAATTCTTATGGTTGGTAAACACTTCAAATATAGCTCCCTCAAAGTCATTTGCTAATGCAATGGATGTATAATCGCAATAAATCTCAAATTATGGGTAGGATGATTTTGTTCATAAGAAATCAATCTTTTCAAAGCACACATTGTTACCATACAATTCTGAAGCGATGAACATCTCAATCACTCTTTAAGGCATCACCATGAATAATAAATTTATTAAATCCACTATAATGGTACAACTCGACATATCCACTAGAAAATAGTAACACTGATCATATCCTCTAGATAACTGTAATACTAGTCAAATCCATGAAGCAATATAAATACTGAAGTTGTCATCAACTCTCGTTTCAACAGTTAAAAACTCGTTTCACTCTTACCAATCCATCGAGAAAATGTATCTTTCTGTGTCATATAGTTAACGGTGTAGCTACCTTAGAAATCCATCAATGAATCTCTAACCATATACCAATCTCAACAAGTTATATACCTCTGCTACTGAAGTAGAATTTTTTCCAATTACTGTTGCTTCCATATTTAAGGAATCAATAGCCATGCCTGAATTAAAACTTCCTCAAAATAATATATCCTCTAACAAGAAGACATAATGCCTTGATTTCACAACTGTTGCCTCTCACAAAGCAATCCAATTACGGCTACCGATACAACTCAGCATATCCCACAATACCACTGAAGTAGTTGTTAATTCAAATACTATGACCACAATTTATGATGCCCATACCTTTTCATAATAACCAATACTGATGCATCCCACAAAGGAAGAGTACATTCTCTAATTTAACTATAAACACTCTGCTGCCAACCCCATAAACCAAATACCAGGCATAACTTTGTGATAAAAAATATTCAGACTTTAATGCATAAATAGCATGAATGCTAAACACAGATATCTACCATGCTTAATTAAAACACACTAGCATATAAAGCTCCACCACAATAATATCAAAATCTTGCTATGGCAAAATAACTAAACCAGCAAGTAAAACATGCTCACAAATTTGCACATCACAAGTGCGCAACACTCTATCAATCACCAAACACTCCCCCTTAGGATAGACACCTCTAACACCTAAGGTAGAGACTCATGAGACACATGTAATCGAGAAGCAAAATGCACAGACACATAAGAATGCGAAGAGCCAGGGTCTATAAGTGTACGTGCCCTCAAACTAGACATAGAAATTATACCTCCAATCACATTAGAAGGATCTGAAATCTGTTGTTGATTGATGGCAGAAACACTACCTTGTACCTTAAGCTTCCCTGAAGAATACCTCTTCTGGCCCTGAGAAGACCCAATTACACTTCCCGATAACTGATTCTAAAATCTAGAGCAATTCCTCTGAAAGTGACCCAACTGACCACATCTCATACATTTTCCTTGATTTTTCCAACATCTTTCTTCAGAATGCCCTTCCCGTACTTGATAGTTCAACTTTCCTCTTATTGTTCTTCAACATGGTGCTCCACTTGATAAACTCTATCAACTGCATCTTAAACATTCTGTAACTTGTAAAATACTAGTTAAGTTCGGATCACAATTCTCAATCCTCTCACAAATCGAATTACCTTCCTCTCTTCAGTTGCAACTAGATGAGTATAGTACCTGGATAACTCTGTGAATTTCGATGTATACTGAGCCACGGACATAACATTTTGCTCTAAGTTGAGAAACTCCATTTCTTTCCTGTCTTGATCCACCAGAGAAATAAAATGTTCCTTGAACTTCTTTTAAAAAACTTCTCCCAAGTATATCGTACATGAGTCTCATTCCAACAAGTTTTCGAAGCCTTCCACCAGTACTCAGTAGCTCCACTCAATTTATAAGTAGCAAATCTGACTTGATCTTCATCTGAACATCTCAAGACATCAAATATTTTCTCCTTTTCTTTAATCATTAAGAGTTTTCATGGCTGCTTCAAACATTCCCTTGCCTTGAAGGCCCTGACTGATCTCTTTCTGTCCCAACCATTTTCAATAAGTACCTGCATAAGACTCTCAACGTTACTCACTCTCTACCCAACTACCCTCCTAGGTCACTTAGTCATTCTAGACCATCTACAACCTAGCTCTGATACCAACTGTTGCGCCCCAGACCCGTGGTCCTACTTGGCCCCACGCTCGGGACACGATTGGAAGACGTTATAAAACACCTTTAGAAAAAAAATTCGAAATATACTTTCATAAAGTTTAACAAATCCACACTTAAAGTTCAAAGACTTCCACTGACTTTCAAACAAACAAAACTATTTAGCCCGAAGGCTTACAAACCTTTATACAAATGTACTCACACCAACATTATTCAAAATATAGGTGTTACAAGACGATGAAGTCAAGGAAACTCTACCCAAAAGGTTATACATTTATGTAATGTAACCTTGACAAAACAAAACCCAACTCTTACCACTTTCAACGTCCTCCCGTGCCAAAGTGTCCTATCCCCTGGACTTGCTTTTATCTAAAACAGTAAACAAATAAGGGGTGAGAATGAATCTCAGTAAGCTACTAAAATACAACTACGTTACATGCTGATATGATAATCATAAAAAAAAACAATATCAACAAATAATCATATAGCATATAGCACATAACATGAGAGGCTCCCTATCGCCAACCGTCCCATACCGGTTGGAAATACCGACCAACTCATCATACAACACATAGTGTAGGAGTAAACACTCCTACGAGAATACCAAGCCAAGGTTTACCGAAGTAACATAACCATCTGAGAATACCATCTGAGAAAACCAGTTGAGAAAACCATCTGAGAAGCATAAATAGCTGAAGCTGGGATCCCGAAAACCAAACCATAACCAATAGAACCAAAGTAACAACGGGGCAGCATCAATAGCTGAAGAAGGTTCCGGAACCATATAACACAACAACAACAATAGCGGGTGAAAATGACACAAAGTCATACCCCTAAATGCTCACGCAAGGGAGCGAGTTCATCCCATCAAAGGCCAATCTGGACTAAGGATAAAGGTACCAGTGGACAACCTTATAGTGAACTTGGCTTGTGTTCCACTATAATTCTCCCACTGCCCGACTCAAGGTACTAATGGAAAACCTTATAGGGAACTTAACTTGTACCCCTATAATTATCCCACTGCCCGACTCAACAACACAAGACCAGCTGGACTTTACAGGAAAGCACAGTATTAAATACTTGCTAAACAACAACAACTAGGGCAATGATTCTAAAATAAGGAACCAAGCCAAACACTTCAAAAGATGCAAACACGTTACTCATAAAAGAGTTCACAACATTGACATTAGGTCACAACACAATCCTTTATTAATGACATTAAGTCACCTCACAAGCTTGCACCCATTCACAATTAATCCAAAACACATCAAAAAGATGTTCCATAATACCCATTTAATACTTAGTTAAATTCCACATCCCAACTCATTTGTTCACAAAGGAACTATTAACAAACACTAGAGTGTTCCACGGCGCCCAACTAAGTCAACTAGAATAGTACTACGGAACCTAGACCGAGACTACACATTGATCTTAAACCTCAACAAAAAGACAACCATTCTAATCTGGAACCATGCAGTCAATAGAACCATTTCATAGTACTCGAAAAGAGCTTTCCAACGATAGTTTACACGTCCAAAATGGAGTCCGGACGAAGAAGTTATGGACTCCGGAAGATTGAACGTAAAATGGACAATTTTATAAAATGCTCGGCCGCACACATTCAAACTCCCTGTTTTGGGGTCCGATTTTGACTCCTTTCGTTCTAAATCTTAGGAGTACCTATACATACTTCCATCCTAACATTTAAAGACAAGAAAACTCAACTCCCGTCCCACGAATAATAGTATAATTTTTATAATATACTTATTTAACATTTAACTCAAGTTAATATTTTACCATCCCACGAGTAGGAGTATACTAACATTCTCAGGTATATAAACATACTCCATATATACCCTTGCATACAAACCAAGTCACTTACCCAGTATAATTATACTCCCTTTGTCCCAAATAACCCAAATAAACAAGTATCACAAATAAATTCTTTTCACAATAATTGCACCACATATCACACATATAGCAAATATATGACCATTTTACTATTTAAGGGGAATTAGTAACTTACCTATTTTCCGGAAAAGTATCGCAGAAATATGTTTTGTTCGGGTAGAAATGACCTACTCAACGCCCTGATCATTTTTATATAATTAGTTTTTAGAACGGATAAGTAATTAAAAAGATATAAAATCAAAATGAAATGAACTTACCTTTTTCTTCGATGGATGAACACAGATGGAGAAAAATCTTAGTGTGTGTGTGTGTTAATTATGTGCGCAGAGAGAGGGAGAGGAAAGATAAGAATGTTTTGATTTTTTATAAAATTTCCACTTTAGCCTCTCTACTTCCATTTCTAACAACTAAACCCCCAAACTTTAAAGTTACACTTTGAACCCTAAAGTTTTAACTAACTCATTTATTCCTTTTAACAAAATTTCTACTAACACTTTAACTAACACATATGCTCAAATAATATATGCAAGTCATAAAAAATATTTTCTAACACATAAAATGCACATAAAAGTTCCATTTTAAGTTAAGAAAATTAGGGTGATTTTGGGGTCGTTACACAAAGGGCAAGTTTAACGAAACCTTATGGTCTTACGTTACGCTGGACGTCCAAAGGGCAAATCTAACGAAACCTAATGGTCTTACGTCAAGCTGGACGGCCAAAGGACAACTCATAACCTAATGGTCTTACGTCACACCGGACGGCCAAAGGGAAAGGGTCTCAACCTATAATGACTATTCTGAGTCAAGGTTTGACTTGGGTCAACTCCATTCTACGGGACGGTTGACACATTTTCTTGAAACCGAAGAAGAGCCTAGGGGTAACCGTTAAGACACATTGTGGACGAAAGAGTCCAAAACTTTGGGAAAATCATTTTGAGATGAGATCAAAAGCATTTTGCTTGAAACATGGTCTTTGATAAATGATGCCAAAAGGGTAAATTTCAGAAATGCTTATTCCTAAAGGAAAATCTTTTAACAAAGCATTTTAGTCAAATTTTTTATTTTAACTTAACCGTGAGGTTTGTCATGCATAAAGTCCTTTGGATTTTGTCCATTCGTTGAGAAGTTACTAATGGTAGGGGATCTGCTCGTCACTGTTATGGGGATAGCCCCAATGTCATCCTGACCATTGATGTGGAGGCAGCCCCATGTCCTCGTTGTTGTCTATGTGGAGGTAGCCTTAATGTCCTCATTGTCGTGGAGGTAGCCCCATTGTTGTCCATAGTTTCTCCACCAAAAATGACTTCTCCGGTGGGCGAACGCATTAAATATTTACCTAAACGTGGACCCATTGTCGTCTTTCAGTTTTTGAGGTGAGGTTAGGAACCCATCCCTTTTTCATGACGCACCCTTTCTTTTGCCTAGGCCGCCCTTTCGGGTTTTCAACCTAGCGGGTATCTCTTTTGCGTCTTTTATGGCACACCCTATTTTTTGCCTAGGCCGCCCTTACGGGTTTTCAACCTAGCGGGCTGCTTTTTTTTTTTGGTGCCTTTTCTTTCTATTTTTCTCTTTCTTTTATGAGTGATCCAACCGACTTGACGGGACGGGGAATTAATATGTCCTTTTGGGGGAAACATGCAAGGGCCTTTATTTAAGGGGGAGAGAGTCCCTTTATGTTGATGAACAATGTATCATGAAACGGGAGGAAGCCCTTGCTTGACAGAAGACAAGTGTTTAGCTCTTTCCTAAGATGTAGAGAAGAAGACTTGTCGAGACATTTGAAATTGGCCTTAGTTAATATCATCAAAATGATTGCTTGAACGTACCATGTTCATTATTAAGTCAGGATTATAACAAGCAATTAGCCTTGACATGTATAACTGTTGCGATCAATTAAGATTCGATCAATGGCAAGATCGGGAAGGAGAAGGCTTTTTGGGTCATTTCAGGGTTTCAGGGTCTTGGCGTGACCATGGAAAGGGGTTTTGACCAAAGAAGGGGAATCATAATTCATGGGTTCCTTTGTGGATCCGAACAATGTCTATCTGAAAGATCGGTCATTGGCGCGACCGCAGAGAAGAGACTTTGGTTATTTTTGGGAGGGCCAAAGGTTCGATGGCTTTTCTCATGTTGTGACCGGACCCGAAGGTTGCCTACGTTCCCCTCAATGTGAGGAGCTCAGGTCGCCGTAGTTCGTCCTTAGGCCGTCTTTTGCTGAAATTGGCTTTCTTTCGATGTTGTCTCGGAGGACGTTGTTGCTCACTTTGCTTTGCGGTGAACTCCTTGAGATGGACCTCTTGGGGTGAACCCTCTTTGGTGCGAACGGGCCTTTATTTCCGCCATTTCCTTTCCTCCTTTCCATACATTCATTCCCTTTCCCTCACTTTTTTTTTTTGGAGGAGGTAAACATTAGCCCCAGCTCGCTTTCTCGGGCATTGGCTCCTTTGTATCCCCTTGGTGGCGTGCCTGTTACTTTGGGCTGACTTTGAAGATTTCGGGAAGCCCTATGCTTGGTCGCACACGTGTGAGTACTGTCAAATCTCGGTGGTCGAGCAACAACGTCCTCGCCTTTGCACTGTCTCGGGATGCCTTCGATGTGCATCAAGAATTGGTTTTGGAAAGGTGTATCGGGTTGTGTATCGGGGAAGTGTATGAGGGAAGACTTGCCATTAATGGTTTCTTTATGCCAATTGATCACAACATTTATTCACATCAAGATTAATTGCTTGCGTTTATCATTTTTCATTCGTGTTAGGTCCATTCGCCCTTAATGAGTCGTCATTGACTAGTATGCTTAGAAGTCAATTCATCATTTTGGGGACGTAGCAATCAATTGATCATAACAAGCAAGGCAATTTCAAGAGTAAATGTATATTGCAAATAATGTCTCAAGTCTAGAGAGAAGAGAATGAAAATGACTCTTTTATTGAGATAACTTTGTACATACATGTCCAAGTGCGGACCTTTGCAAAAATAAGAAGACACAGTCCGGGACGGACTTTTGGTGAAAGTCTAGATCCTACGAGGCTGGAAGACTCATCATTTTTATTTATTTATTTTTTTTTATTTTTTTTTCAAGGGATGGGCTCCTATAAAGTGCGATGGTCCGTTTTCTTCCTCAATTGTCGGAGGGTTTGTCGGCGGCACATTCCATGTCTTCCACGGGGAACTCGGGTTCCTTGTCGTCGAGAAAGACGTCGCGAGGTTTCCACTTGGCTTGGCATTGCGATCGCCGGACTCGCCTTTGGCCATCTCCTTTTGGTGGCTCCCTTTCAAGGGGCGTAACCTCACGCATGGCATTCGGCGAAGGTACGGATCTCCATTTGATGTATCCGCCTTTGGGCCTCCGAGGCATGGGTATCTTCTCGTGGACGGTGTCCCAATCCTGCTCACGTGGATTGAAGTCTCAGACGCCATTTCAGATGTGGGCTCCTTGGTTGATGTTTCTGGTGGACAAGACCGCAAAGGACTTTAGCATTTTAAACCTCGAGGTGAAATTATAACCATGATTTTAGAGGAACGCCTCATTAGCGGATTAGCCTTTTGGAAAAGAGTTGACCTCTTATTTTAAGAAAACCTGATTTCCATTTTTTTTTTTTTTTTGAATGAGGATTGACACACACATTTTTTATTTGAGTAAAAGACTCACACATTCAAATAGGGTTAACGAAGAGACGATCATGACTTAAAACGGGCTTCTGGGAAGAGGTGAGTGATTGACTCACTTTCCAAACGGACTTCCTAGGGTAACGGAGAGCGGCCCTAAGGGTCCTAACATAAAGGTTACGGGGATAAGGAGCCTCCTTGGCTTGTCGAAATATAGTCAAGATAACATGGGACAAAACCCTACTGGCTTGGGACCAGATGGTACGCACACTAGTTCGAGCCATCAAGGCAATCGGAGCAACTGAGATGGTCATCACATGGAGGTGCAAACTGAGGAGGCCAATGCTTGACCAAGATATATCACCATGTGGTGCCATGACAGCTAAACTCGAAGGGGTCATGGCATGAGGGGCGCAGAATTGGTCATCATGTGATGGCCCAAGGAAAGGGGAGAGAGTTTCCCTAAGCACCTTTTGTTTCTTTTCTTCAACAGACGCTTTGGAGGATAACAGGGATCCGTCCAAATACTTGACTAACTTCTTAGGGAACTATGCCTAGGGGTTCAACGGGGACCTAGGGGACAACACCTAGGGGTTTAGGGGTTTAACGGAGGTTTCAGCGGGGATCACAAACGGGATCACAACGGGGATCACATCGGGGATCACAACGGGATCACAATGGGATCACAACGGGATCACAACGGGGATCACAACGGGATCACAATGGGGATCACAACGGGATCACAACGGGGATCACAACGGGGATCCCAACGGGGACCTTGGAAGGATAGTGGGGATCCATCCAAAGGCTTAACGAAACGCCTTTATGGAAGTCTTGGAGGATAACGGGGATCCGTCCAAAGACTTAACGAAATGACGCACATTAACGCAAGAATGCAATGCGTCAAGGCCAAGAAGCAAAAACGGAGCAAAGTCATGCAATGTGCAATTATTTATTCATCCAAGTTTACTTAAAAAGCATTTTTATTTCCTAAATGGTTGGAAAATATTTCTCTTCTTTTTCGCAACTACTCTAATTCCTAGATCAGTGGAGGTCATCACTACGTCTATAGACCCCTCGTTTTTCACCTGTATTGCACACTCCCAAGGAAAGACTATCCCGGGCGAGGGTCCTATAGGGCAAGCGGCTTCCACCGATCGAAAGAAATGATCCTAAGGTCTAGTGCGTCGCAAGGTTCCCGATGTGCGGGTCATCCTAATCATGATTAAGCCCCAGTCGGGATCGAGACTGTTCCGAAGGCTGCACCGATATTCCGACACGACCTCATTTTGAATGAGGTGTCTCAATCCTAGACTATGAGCTTAAGGATGATTAACATGACTCGTTCATTAGGGCTTAACGACACGGTGTTTCCCTATCTTTAGCACATGACCTTTGTTAATTGTGGTCGTCATTAACACACGGTTAAAGTCGGGTTAGGCTACGCTTGCATTACATCAAGGAGTCGTAACCCGGGAATTAACTTGGCCACAATTGACTTTGGACACGTGCTTAAAGACAATGGCAACGTGAACTAGACCAAAAACCAACCAAAGTCACGGTATTTGTGTGTCACGGACATGTGTGGTTGCCTCGGCTCGGAAGGGGAGGTGGAATGGACCCGTGTGCGCTCGAAGGGAACAAGAGCGCCAATCGAGCTGCATCTGGCATCCATCCCGGGTTTAAAGGGTATTTGGAACGTGCAAGGTCAAGTGCGCGTTGTGTGAAGTCAATTCTATATTCCCCTTTTGAGTCAAAATAGAAATTTTTATTTTGTTTTTCAACATGATGAGCATAGCATAAGCAAGAAATGAACAAGTATGAACAAGCAGGGAGTAAACAATTCATACACAATAAGTCAAAGAATATAAACAAAGACCAAAACTTGTATATGTACCAAGTTGTGCACAACCAAGGATTTTGAATCAAACATTTTGCAAAAGAACAATTTTCTCATTGAAACCATTTGTACAATTGTGCACAACGAGAAGAGTCAAGAAATTTTTACAATGAGATTTTGGAAACCATTTTTATTGACAAAAGATCATGCATAACCAAGTTTTAAAAACCAAGTTTTGGCCAAAAGAATAAAGGTAATGTGCACAAGTAAGACTGTAAATTTGGAACCTGGACAAGCAGAAGAAGAGGGGCATCCAGAATGTTGCTTCCCTTCACAAAATTGTTAATTTGCAACATTCTGACCCCTTACCAAAGTAGCCGTACGGCTAGACCAAGAGGGTTGATATTTTTCTCAGTTTTTCCAACTTCTGATCATCATGCTCCAGTTTATTGCATTTCCAGAACGTATTCACTCAAAACAGTTTAAACATAAACATCAAACACACATATATGCACAAAGTCAACTAACGGAGGCGGGAGTTTGACCTACACAAAAGTGCCTTCAAATCTTCTAAAAAGAAGTTTGCAAACACTTTATTCCCCAGCGGAGTCGCCACTGTAAGGATCCCCGCCCCGCGACAAGGTCAACACGTGTCCAAATCCGGGATGATTCCAAACACAATGGCACAATTTAACGGAGTCACCACACTTTGTTAATTTTAAACCCAACAAAATGAAAAAGGTTAGAGACAAAAGGTTCGGAGGTCAGGTTACGGCTTGGAAAGAGTTTTACGTCACCCGAGCCGCCTCGGTCAAAACCGAGTCTCCCTTGTTAATTAACAAAAGTACATGCGTGTGTGTGTGTGTTTTAACGAAAAATATCTGTTTTTGACTGTTTATCAATTTTAACTGAAAAAGAAGGTTTTATTTGCACAAGAAACAACAGAACAAGGGGCAAAAAGGTCATTTTCCCTCTGACCCAAACCATCAGTACGGATGGGATGATCTTCCTTGGGATTTTTACAGTTTGTTCAGAAACAGTCCAGTTCCAGGCAGAAACAGAGCATTCTGCTGAAACTGGACTTAAACAGTTCTGATTCCAGTTTTATTTCAACACAACAAACTTAAACAAAATCATTCCTATGCCTAATGATCATCAATTGAACCCCAAAACTAGTATTTAGGTGTGATCAAAGCAATCATTGGAGAAAATCACACAAAGGTGATGAACATGGCCAAATGAGACAAAATGACCATTTGATGATTAAAGATGGAAACTTTATCATCAAGATGATATTTTTATACATTATTAACCTCTTAGGGACCAAATTATTGCATAAAGATTCAATCTTTATGACCCAAAATGGGATTTCAAAGCTAAATCAAAAGGGTAAGATGATAAACACTAAGGTTTTATCATCCCACATGATTATCATTGTCAAATCAAAACAAAATCAACATAAAGATTTGGACTTTCACCACAAGAGTGGATCCTTAAGCCAAATACAACCTTGGGACAACATTATTTGACATAAAGATTTGATCTTTATGGCCCCAAAAGGGATTTTGAAGCTAGATCAATGTTTGGATGATAAAAATTGAAACTTTATCATCCAAATGACCATCCTTGCTACCAATGAACAACATAATCAACCAAAACATGTGCCTTTTTCATTAAAATAGATCATTAATTTGTTATAAGTAAGAAATTCAAAAAACCATGATCATCCTTAGCTTAGAACCACTTTCACACAAAGTATGAAGGGCACCTTGAATCATCCATGGTTTGGACCATAATGTATAACAATATATATATATATATATATATATATATATATATATATATATATATAGTGCTTGAAGGACAAGACTTGCAATAAGATTAAGATTAAAGTGCTTGAAGGACAAGACTTGCAATAAGATTAAAATTAAAGTGCTTGAAGGACAAGACTTGCAATGAAATTAAGTTGCTTGAATGGACAAGACTTGCAAGAATTAAGAGATGAACAACAATAATATGAGCAAACAAAAGAGATAAGATGAAGAGAAGGATGGGGAAGAAGGTGGCTTCACCTATGTTTAGTTAGGCCAATCTTCCTTTCTCTTTTACTCTCAAAACACTCTCTGGAGCAATTTTAGCAGAGTAACACTAACAATAATCATTTCTCCCCCTGGAATGATCAGCAAGGGCTTCAATTTATAGGCCATGTGACCTCCCAAAGTAGCCGTGCGGCTAGGGATGGTGCCTTCTGGATTTTTCCAATTTTTAATTCCAGAAAGGTCCTTGTGTTCCAAATTTATCCTAGTGAGGTCCTGGCCTATCAGTTTGTCTCTGAATGGTGCCAAGAATTCCTCTAATTTGGTCAAATTCAGATTGGGGTACTTACAATAGGGTAAAAACTGAAAAGAGATATCGATGATAATTGAATAATTAGGTGGGGACGGAATCAAATCTGAAGTATTTCTTAATTATTGTTTTAGCTCTATTAGTTTAATTTCTGTTTTTTTAGGATTTAATAGTTATAATTTTCTCCCAATCTTTAATTACGTAAATAAGTAACCGTTCTTCGTGGATCGATTCTGGACTTGCCCTAGCTATTTTTTTTAGAACCTAGTCCATGTTTAATTTGTAGGTGTGCGATTTAGCCTATCACAAGTTCTCCCATTACTTTTTTCTACCTTCAATAACTAAACTAGTAGGTAACCCGTGCTCCGCACGGAAATCTATTCCGTTAATGATTTTATATTTTTATTTTTTGATGTTTTTAATTGATAAATTAACATAATAATTTTATTTAAAAAAATATACATATTTTAAATTAATCAAAACATTTTCATAGCTTTGGTTGTACATAGTTGTAATAAATATGTTTTTTAATTAATTTAGAAGTATATTTAAATTTGTTGTATGAATATTTAAAAAATTTGATGGTATTAATAGTATTATTAACATATATATTAACTATTATTATTAAATAATATAATTAATAGTAATAGTTAATATATATTATAACAATTATCATTAATTAATACTATTAATAATAATAATTAACTTATATAGTAACTATTATAGTTAACAATTATATTTAACTATTATAATTAACTAATACTATTAATAGTATTAGTTAGTTATAATGGTTAAATATCACTCTCTCCGTCCCGGAGTAAGAGTCCTACCGCCTATTTGTACGGAGATTAAGAAATGATGGAAGTAAAGTAAGTGTTGTGAGTGTAAAAGTAAATTAGGAGAGAAAATGAACGGGAGGGAATAATAAGTTGATTGGTTTTGTGTTAATTTTTTTAGTAATAATTAAAATAATTATTATAATTAACTAATATTATTAATTGTACTTATTAACATATATAATAACTATTATTATTCACGAATAATACTAATAGTTATAATTAACCTCTATATTAACTATTATAATTAATTAATACTCCCTACGCCTTAGAGTAAGAGTCCTACCTTTTTGTGCACACTTATTAAATACACAATAGAAAATTGGTAAACATTGTAAATGTGTTGAGGGTATAATTGTCCAAAACACTATTCATTCTTTCTCATCGTTTGTCCTTTTAGAAAATAGACTTTTAGTGGGACGTACAAAAATAGAAAGTATGACTCTTACTCTCGAACGGAGCGAGTACTATTAATATTAAATATTAACATTTATTGTATAATGATTAACTTATACTATTAATAATAATAGTTAACTTATATAGTAACTATTATGATTAACTAATAGTACTATTAATATTAATAATTAATATATATAGTAACTATTATGATTAACTAATACTATTAACAGTAATTTTTATTTTATTTAATAGTTAATTATCATAGTTAAATATAAATTGGGACACACCAAAAAGGAAAGTAAGAACTTTAAACTGTGACGGATGGAATAATAATAATTATAATAATCTAATATTATTAATAGTAATAGTTAATTGATTTAGTAACTATTATGATTAATTAATATTAAAAAATAGTATTTAACTTATATAATAACTATTATAATTAACTGATACACTTACTATTAATAGTTAACTGTTATTTGCTTAATACCATTAGCTAATACTATTAGTTACTACATAAGGTAACTATTATAATAGCTATTACTAATAATAGTAATAGTTAACTAATATAGTTAACTATAATAGTAATCTATATCTATACTAATATAAAGAGAGGAAAGTCTTATGAACAGTACTTCCGCTCAAACTCAGCTGAAAATTATCGATGGCATTTCGGTAATATGTTTCTTTGGTTTAGGCAAAAGTAGGGAAGGAGGGGTTCCCAGCAAAGTCCAATCTTCTTCTCCTCCCTCCTCATTTTTCTCTCTCTCTAAAAGCACACCCACACACACTCTCTCTCACACACATGACCTTTCTCTCTCAACTCCTTTCTCTCTCTAACTCTCTCCGACGTTCCTTCCCAGCGTCCCAAAGTTCGTCGCGTATCTCTCTTCTCTGACGACGCTTCTTCTTCTCCGGTAAGGTCACATTCACCCTTTGTCTCGCATATCCGACGACTTACTCACCTCAGATCGGTCAAATCTGGTCGGAAATATCGAGCTCCAGCTCCTTCTCCTTTCCTCCGGTCGCCGGTGGCTCTCTAGATCTGCTCCGGCGATCCTACCCCGTCCTTGCAACGGTATTTCCCTAATCCATTACCTACAGCATCACTCTTTCTCTCTCCGGTCGTGGAGATAAAAAGGTGCCTCATTTTACATTTGTAATGGACTGATTTTGGGTTGCTACTCCTATTTGAGGTTTGCATTATGTTTACAGGGTATTTATTGATACTTTTAACTCAGATTGTTATTCTTACTTTATTTTTCTGTCTGGTCTCAATTTGCACTATGATTCATTAGGTTAACATTCACATCTCACTTTTGTAAAATTTTTATTTGGGTATTGGAATTTTTACCTTTGCTTATAAATGGGTTTGGAGAAGCCCCAAACAAGGGTTTTGTTCAGTCTATGAATATGTTCGACTGGGTCATACTAAATATTGCATTAAGTTGTTTTTGCAAGTGTATTGGTTTATGCATGATTAGTGTGCTTTGAGTTGTGTCATGGCCACGTGTGCTCACTACAAGAAAAAACACTTTTCGCGATTGCCAAAAGCCGTCTCGTATTTAGTAAAAGCCGTCGTGTTAGGATTACGCGACTGGGAATTCAATCGCCAAGGCCGTCTTGTAAATCCTTGTCGCGAAAAGAATGCGGGATGGGGACAGCAATCACCTTAGGCATATATTTTTACATGACTGCTAATGCAATCGCGGAAAGGGTCCAATTGAAATTTATTTATTTATTTGAATAATTATAGATGCCATCGCCTTAGATTACAAAGCAATTGTTGATTCTTCCATTTGGTGACAGGTTAGGCAATCGCATTAGCTCACTTAAATTGTATTTCTTTTTTATTTGATTCTCATTATTGTAGCGTAAATTAAATAAAAACTAAACAGACTTCTCGATATGAAAATTAATTAGTTACTATTAACATCAATGTAGAAATAAAAATAATTGGTGTTTGTATAAGCTCAAAAATATACATCTGTACATTTATATACCAAAAAAAAATCCTAATATTGTATTGGGTTTTATGCAAAAACATTAAATTACTAGTATTTACCCCTTTAGGAGTAGAAACCAAATACAAGTGTAGTACATCACTTGAAAATCTTAATCTATTAATCATCTTCTTCCTCACGACTGATCCCATCACCTAACGAGAAGACTCTTGCTATGAACATCCACCGAAATCTGATGAGGAATGTAAAGGAGTTGTTGACTCTAATTCATTGGCTTCACACTTTCAAATTGCACAAATTTCTTGTAAAATATAGCAAAAAAGAATTATGTTGGAGCTTATATAAATAAAACACAATTATTTAAAGGGAAGACCTCAATATGATGACATTGTAAGCCTCTCAAAGCTCATCTTGGACTTTCGCATTCTCTGATATGAACTCCTAACTTAAGCTTCAAGTTCTCAGTCTCCTAATCTAAGCACGCTGTCCTGACTAGATTTTTATTTCAATACGGATTTCATCATAGTTAGCAAGCCCTAGGCCCCAAGCTATAAATACAATAGCAAATAAGTAAAAAGAGTTGATCAATAGACTTAAAGCATCATACCTTTGAAGATGCATTCTATATAGTAACATCAGCATGATAAGGAGATTCTGAATGACTCACGTTATTAATGGTGGCATGCGATGCAGTCTCCACCCCAGGCAGCCCTCTATTTATATGTGTATGTGTGCGCACATCAACACCTGGCGTTCTCTGTCCCTTTGCTAGCAATAGATAGATGCAGCTCAGAAAAAAATGCTACCACTGTCTCAAAATGAGTGTTCGAATTTGGACATTCATTTTGGGACGTGTTGGTCCCAAAGGGCAACAAGGGTATGAAAAATAGCTAGAGGGGGGGGGTGAATAGCTGTTTTAGAATTCTTTTCGTACCCTTGATAAACTCAATTGCAAATGCGCACTTTATCAAGTAAGCGTAATGAAATGCGCCTAAGTGAGTGAGTGAAATGCACAGCGGAATTTAGTAATGAAAATAGGCGCAAAGTGATAAAGGGAGCGCAACACACACTAAGTATTTTGGCTCAAAGTGAGTGAAATAAGGAACTAAGGCAAATGATATAACAAACACAACACAATTCAGTTCAATCAATCTACAATGAGTAAACAAGCAAATAGTGAGTGAAAATAATAACTTGAAAGAAACGACAAGATAATAACACAAGCTATTTGGAGAGGTTCGATCAATGAAAGATCTACGTCCTCTACCAAGATGGTTAGTCTTGGATTTCTAATGGAGATCTTATATAATGAGTGAGTGTTACAAATTACAATGTTTGAGCTTATACACTAACTCAAGATCTATTACTATGAAAGAACAAATCCAAAACAATAACCGGTGTATCTCTTAAAGATGGATCTAAATGATCAAACTTAAAGAGGTGCGTGTGTGAATTTAGGATCAAGGCTCTTTAGATCTTTGAGATGGAGAGCACGAGAAACTAAAGTGTTAAGGCTTGAAGATCTGGGCTAAGGATGAAGGTATGAAGATGTTCTTGAGAAATCTGGAAAAAACGAAGGCAATCTTCAAATCTTCAACAGATGCTTAGAGAGAAATTCTTGAAATTCTTAGCAAAACTCAGCAACTTCAAAATGTTGAAGTTATGGGGTATTTATAGTGAACTTCAAAAAACTAGCCGTTGGAAATCCTTGTGGATAAGATGAGCTGTCGCTCGTTGATTGGAGCATGCATATATTATGGTCACTTTGACACTTAACATAAATATGACCGTTATGGACACGTGTCAACGGATTAGGCCTATATGCATCTTTTAACCACCGTTGGATCATTGGCGTAATTTTGAATTCTCTTCAAGTCTTTGAATCTTCAATAAATCACTGAGTGTTAAATAAACACTTTGAGGCGCGTTTGAGCCAAGAGGCGCACATGATGTGCGCTAAAATAAGGGGCGCATAGGTGCATAGCATAGCTAGAAATGAGTCCTTGTGCGCGCTATGAAGGGCGCAGGGCGCAAATGAAGAGAGGCGCGTGGCGCGTATGCGCGGCTCAAACTTACTGAGTGATTTTTCTTCGAATCTTGATCTTCTTGCCCTATTTTTAAGCCTATTTTACAACAAAGGACATCTTAAAAAATGAAGTATAAATACTTCTTACATGTGGGTCTAAAGTCCATAAAATAAAGCTTAGGTGATGGATCAATCAAATCTAATAAATCCTATTACATTAAAACTGAGATATATGTGGGCATACCCAACAATCTCCCCCTATTTGATTGATGCCATTACCTACTATATCAAGGACAAACATTATACTTGATAAAAACATGTCCAAATGAATGAAATTTGGTAAATCATGTCTCAAGTTAATGTACACACTAGTCCAAGATATAGATTTCTAATCTATTCCAATAAGGTTAACACATTACATATGGAAAGATAGAAATAACAGTTTAACCCATTCAAAATGATGTATGAATTTTAGTTTTGAAAAGTGTTTAAACCAAGTTTAAACTCAATGCATGAAAGTATGAAACAATTCAATATGATGCATATGAATTTAAACAATATTCATTGTTCTACAAACAAGGAGTTTGAGTGAACAAAGTTTGATAATAAGTGATGCATTGTTCTCATTAAAACTTGGGAAGTAGGAGTTACAAATTACAAGTTTCGAATAGAACAAAGACAAAAGATGTGCTAAAACAAGTAAGCACTAAAATCACTATCTTCAAAAGGGATTTACTAACAAAAAAAAATTCTAACTTACATTCAAAGAAAACTAAGGATTAGGAGGCGCATCATCTTCCTTCAAACCTTCTTCAATTTCAGAAACGGAGCGCTGGATTTGTTTGGAAAGTTGATAGGCGCGGTTCACTAAACCATGAGTGTCTGTGACGCCGTCTCTGAGGTAGCGCAAATGACCAACATTGATGTTATGATATTCATCAATGGTGCGTTGAGTAATGGCTTGCTGTTGAGCGGCGTTTTCTGCAACGTTCTGAAAGTTAGCTTCAATAGCAGCCTGCGCTGAAACAATGTCAGAGGAAATCCTATCTGAGCGCCTGTCTGCGCTGGAGTGTGCGGCGTTGAAGTGAGTGACAACTAACTCCTTCAAGACATCAATCTTTGAAAGCAGGGAGTTAATGTCAATAGGCGCGCTGGGAGCAGGAGCAGAGCTGGAAGAGGGCGCAGGAGTTTCAGGAGCTGGAGGCGCAGGAGTTTCAGAAGCTTTGGGTTCTGCGCCAGGATCAGCACCATACACAGTTAAACCTAGGATTTCTAGCTCATCCTTAACTTCCTTGAGTTTATCAACCACACTCAGCAATTTTTGGCTATCTCCAGCCACCATTTCAAACAACTTCCTTATATCACCTGCTATGTTCAACTCTACCTCCCTTATAGCATTAATGAAATCTTGGCCATCAGTGAGTTTGATGCCACCATCTATGCGCTCATGAAGGGAGGCAAGAGTGCCTTTGAAGAGCTCATTCATTTGATCAATAGCGTCATTCCATTGTTGAGGAGTCAGGAAATGTTTGTCCTTGATGTTGGCATCTATGCGCTTTATCTCCCCCTTAATGGCAGCAATCTCATCAGCCTGCTGGGTAAGCATTGAAGTATGAAGCTCTAATTGTGAGTTCATTTGAGACTGGCCTTGCTGGAGTTGCTTTAGTAGAGAAATAACCACACTCATATCAGGAGTGGGAGGAGGAGGAGCAGGAGTAGAGGGGCGCGGAGTAGGAGCGCGCGGAGGAGATGGAATATATTCTGCACTTGAAGAAATTTCTTCAGGATGAGGCGCAGGAGCCTTTGGGCGCACAGATGATGGTTTGCGCCTTAACTGATCTGGCTCCCCCTGAGGTTGATCCTCAATATCTTCACCAAATAAATCTGCAGAAATTTTATCTCTGACTTGTTGACGATCAAGAGATGGTGTTGGAGTAGGCGCATGAACGGTTGGAGGCGCATCATGAGCAGGCGCGCGTGCATCAGCGCTAGACCCTGCACCTTTGCGCCTTTCAGATTTAGATAAATCAGCAGCCTGTTTCAATCTGAATTCTTCATCTCTTTTTAACTGCGCTTCCAGTCTACTGGCTTCTTTAGCGCGTTTCAGCTCCTTTTCTTCTTCAGTGTCAGTTCTGGGGCGCTTAGCAGGTCTGCTTGGTTCTTCAGCAATCCCTTTGCCTTTGCCTTTCACTGCGCCAGGAATAGTTTCTGCGCGTGGTGCTACTGTAGCTTCTTCTTCTCCATCTGCGCCAGCTGCTTCTTCATCAGACTCAGTGGCTTCATCTACCAACTGAGCGCCTTTCACCCTTGGCGCGCGTTTGGCCATGCGCTTTCTGCGCCTCTTCATCACTAAACTGTCCTTACCAAAGATAGGGACATCAGTGGTCTGGTAGGCTGGGTTCTCAGCAAGAAAAGTAGCAAGCGCGGGGTAGGTGAGGAAGATTTTAGTGAGAATGCGGCAGTGAGTCTTGAACTTCGTCTTGCCGTCAGCTTTGTTTTTATTGTACTTGTCAATCTGGTCCTGAAGATTAGTAAATAAGATCTGAGGCCAGTTGAGGATGGTTTTTGCCATGATGGCAGCTGTGAATTCCCACTGCTCCATAGTAAATCTGTTGACATTTCCAGTTTTGAAGATAATGGAAGTGCCAACCAGATGCGCAATATGCGCCAATAAGTCACCACCATCCCTAATTTCCACCGTTTTAATATTGTTTTGAAGCGTAGGAATACGAAGAAGGGAACGCACCATAATGTTTTGAGCGGCGGCTGAATAAGAATTGACTTTGCCAGCTACACTCAAGGGGCCAGTTTTGTTGAAGTTGACAACGTTCTTTATAGTGCCGGCAGACATAGTTATCTCAACGTCTTGAACTACTGCGCGAATGCGATAGCGCACCATCCCTTCTATGTCTGTTGGAATTTCTACAAATTCTGCTGTAGAGAAAAATTCATCAACGAGGAGCGGAGAGTAGAAAGGTTGCTCCAGAGTGAACAAAGGGAGAAGTCCAGCCAGTCTGATATAATCCATAACTTCGACACCCATAGGATCAGCAGATAGCTCGTTTAAATCAAATGTTTCTCCAGGTCTGAAGTTAGATAGATCCTGAAAAAAAATAAACATTTAAAGGAATTAGTGTGAATTAGGCGCATAGAATCATAAATAGGCAAAGTGAGGACTAGGCGCATACAAAATTTTTGGCGCATAAAATAATTAGGCGCATAGATTCATGAGCGCATAAGAGAGCACAGTGAGTCAAGGCGCATGATTATAGTGGGCGCATGAAATTATGAGGTGCATAGAAATACGGGGCGCATATTTATGGTTCTATGAAATATACAAAGGAAAATTTGAACATAAAAATTGGCTAAGTATGAATTTGGGGGCGCATAGTAATTGTAGGCGCAGGATGATATTAAGCGCATAAAGGATTGAGGCGCAAACACATGTGAGCGCAAGAATCTCTTTGAGGCGCATAATATCAATGTGCGCATAATTATACTAGGCGCATGAATTCATATATAGGCGCATTACTTATGTAGAAATTTAAACTAAGTATAAAAACTCACAAACACATCCAAACATACATATGCAAGTTTTTAGAATCAAAAAAATGAAAATTTTGAAAAATACGTTTTGAAAATCATGAGACCCAAGTCAAGCAAAAATAATGAAGAACACGAAGAACATGTCTTGAGTGCTCGAAGAACACCAAGAACACCAAGAACACATAATTCATGAAACTTCACCAAATCAAACATACAATATATCAAAATGACCGCACGAAGACAAGGATAACAAATATGTAAATCAAAACAAGTAAAAATCAACAACGAATCCAAAAAATGGATTCACAGATCTTAAAAACCGAAAGGTCGAAAATGGTGATTTTTCAGATTCGCACCAAATAGCGAATTGATCGTTGAAAAAGTTAGTTATAAAGACTCGAAATCACAAAACGAACATAACCTAACGAACGATTTTGAAAACGGATCACCGAAGCAAGATTAATCAAGAAAAATGGGCATTCGGGTTTTTGAAAAAGACGAACACAGGAAAAAAAAATTCAGAAATTTAAAGAGTTTAAGAGTTAGAATTCATACCATTTCGTCTTGGGTAGATTTTGTAGCTTTCTTAGGACCCATTAACGAGATATATAAGAAAAAAAAGAGAAACGAAAGAGAGAGAGAGAGAGAGAGACTGGGAGAGGCTGGGAGAGAGAGAGAGTTGGTAGGGAGATGATGAGGGAGTTGGTGAGAGAGAGAGAAGTGTATATATATGTTAGTTTAAAAAAATGCACTGATATAGAAATAATACTGTCAAAAATTTTAAAAAGATGGGAAGTTGAAAGGATGTGTATTTATGAGGGATTTTGAAAAACGGCGGCTCATCATGACATGTGTACGGCGCATTAATGAGGGATTTATGGATTTGAAGGGCATTAAATGCAGAATGACATAAAGTGTCATGATGTGACATATTGGGTAAAAGAAAAAACTGCTCCACTTTCCCTTTAAGTGTATGAGCAATTTTGACTAATTTTTGCACAAACCCCAAAAACATCTATTTTGGTGTAAGTTTGGGGTGCAAGAAATAAATCCCCAGAAAATAAAATTTTCGAAAAGCGTAAAACGAGGGAAAAATTTAATTGCACAAGTACCCTTGAACAATTAATAGAATGTCAAATGACATAGATTCCTATAATAAATTAACAGAATAAACATACCTGGTACTTGTGTATTTAATACGTTCAATCATTGAAATTGAATTTTGAGAAATGATTGAGCCGCAATAGTTAATGCGCGCATGAAGGGGCGCATTACTTCGGCAAGGCGCATACAAATCAAGGCGCGCAAGGATGGTTTGAGGGCGCATACTCATCTAGGCGCGCAGAATGACTTAAGAGGCATTGAATGCTGGGCGCGCGCTAGAATTTGGCGCGCAAAGAGTTGAGCGCGCAGAAGTATTAGGCGCGCATAGTTTCCTTGAAACTTGAAATAATTTGTCATTTTGTCCTAATATACATAACTTAACAAAACATAAAATCATGAGTATTGACAAAACTATATTGAATTTAGTTGAGTTCAAGCATACCCATTTCACCTCTCAAAAACATGAACCGTTTCGCGTCGAGTGCTTTCGTTAGAATGTCGGCGATTTGATAGTCGGTTCCCACGTGTTCCAAATGTATATTGCCTTTCTCCACGTGGTCTTTGAGGAAGTGATATTTGATGTCGATGTGCTTGGTTTTTGAGTGCATGACAGGATTTTCAGAAACTGCAATTGTTGATGTATTGTCGCAGTAGATGGGACAATTTTCTTCGATGATATCATAGTCCACCAATTGCTGCTTCATCCAGAGTATTTGACAACAACAACTTCCCGCAGCGATATATTCGGCTTCGGTTGTTGAGACAGATACTGAAGCTTGTTTCTTACTCGCCCATGACACAAGTCAATATCCGAGGAAATGACAAGTGCCACTTGTGCTTTTCCTATCTATGGTGCATGCTGCGTAATCCGCATCTGAATAACCTACAAGTTTAAAGTTCGAATCTTTGGTGTACCAAAGTCCAAGGTTAACAGTGCCAGAGAGATATCTTATAATACGTTTCACAGCAATTAAGTGTGCTTCTCTAGGATCGGATTGATAACGCGCACAAACACAAACACTAAACATAATATCAGGCCTACTAGCAGTAAGATAAAGGAGTGAGCCAATCATACCTCGATAGAGCGTTTGATCAACACGTTTACCTTTTAAATATTTGTCGAGTTTGTTGCCGGTGGCCATTGGAGTATCGTATGCTTTAGCGTTCTCAAGTCCAAACTTCTTGATTAAGTCCTTTGTGTATTTGGATTGGTTGATAAAAATGCCTTCACTCATTTGCTTGATTTGAAGCCCGAGGAAGAATGTGAGTTCTCCCATCATGCTCATTTCAAACTTGCTCTTCATTAGTTTCTCAAAACGCTTGCACAACAATTCATTAGTAGAACCAAATATAATATCATCAACATAAATTTGAACAAGTAATTTATGACCATTATGTTTGGCAATGAAAAGAGTTGTATCGATTTTACCGCGAGTGAAGCCTTTTTCGATGAGAAACTTTGATAGTGTATCATACCATGCTCTTGGTGCTTGTTTGAGTCCATACAAAGCTTTCTGGAGTTTGTACACATGATTTGGAAATTGTGAATCTTCAAACCCAGGTGGTTGAGCAACATAGACTTGTTCTTGGAGTTCACCATTTAGAAACGCACTCTTCACATCCATTTGATATAACTTGAAGTTCTTGTGAGCGGCGTAGGCTAAAAATAATCTGATAGCTTCAAGTCTTGCTACGGGCGCGAAAGTTTCATCGTAGTCGATTCCTTCTTCTTGCCTATAGCCTTGTGCAACCAATCTTGCTTTGTTTCTCGTGATGGTTCCATTCTCATCCATCTTGTTCCTGAACACCCATTTCGTACCAATCACTCCTTGATCATTTGGTCTAGGAACTAGAGTCCAAACCTTACATCGTTCAAATTGATTGAGTTCTTCTTGCATTGCAACAACCCAATTAGGATCTTGGAGCGCTTCATCAGCCTTCTTTGGTTCAATTTGAGAGATAAAAGCAGTGTAAGCATCAAAGTTTGTAGCTCTCCTTGTACGAACACCAACTTGTAGATCACCGATGATATTAGCAATTGGGTGACCTCTAACTTCACGAATTTCAGGAGGTAAGTTAGGTTGAGTCGTAGTAATTTGAAGGTCTTCAATTGGTACATCTTCACCAGATTCAAAGTCATTGAAATTTGGGGGTTGAACTGGCTCAGTATTGAAATTTGGGTTTACACCAGATGCAGCAGTAGAAATAGGCGCGTGAGAGGAATCATGAGGCACATCATTTGAGTGAGGCGCATTAGATGATTCACCAGGCGCATGATAAATTGAATTAGGCGCATTTGATGTAGATGGATTTCCTTGTGTTGACAGATTCTGATCTTGAGTGGGTGCAACATAAATAGGAGCACCTGTATCATTTAGCTCAATAGGATCATCAGCAACATTTGGAGCCAAATGTGGCTCAAGGAGAGAATGTTCATCAAATGTAACATGTACAGATTCAGCTATCACTAATGTAGTTCTATTAAAAACACGAAAAGCTTTAGAGTGTTTGGCATACCCAACAAAAATACCTTCGTCGGCTTTGGCATCGAATTTACCTCTATGTTCGTTTCCGTTGTAGAGGATATAACATTTGCAACCAAAGATCTTAAAGAATGCAATGTTGGGGGTTCTACCACGCCAAAGTTCATACGGAGTCTTGTTGTGAAGTTTGTTGATAAGGGAACGATTTTGAGTAAAACATGCAGTGTTGATAGCTTCTTCCCAAAAGTACTTGGGCAATTTAGCTTCAGCTATCATCGTCTTTCCCGCTTCAATCAACGTTCTATTCTTTCGTTCAACAACGCCATTTTGTTGAGGGACTCTGGCGGTTGAAAAGTTGTGATCTATCCCATGATCTTCACAATATCGAGCAACACCGTTGTTCTTGAATTCTGTTCCATTGTCGGATCGAACACTAACGATGTCATCTTCTTTTTGGGTTTGGAGCAGTCGAAATAAGGTAGTGAGAATATCATAACAATCATCTTTTGTAATCATCATCTCTACCCAAGTATATCTTGAAAAATCATCCACCACAACTAGAGTATACTTGTTTCTTCTAATACTTGCGGTGGAAACTGGTCCAAATAGATCAATGTGAAGCAGTTGCAAGCATCTTGTAGTTGAAGGATTTGACTTGCTTGAAAATGACTGCTTAGGTTGTTTGCCAAGTTGACATGCGGCGCACTTTTTGTCATGATGGTCAGCAACTTTGGGAAGTCCTTTGACAAGATTATTCCTGCTGAGTTTAGATAGATACTTGAAGTTCAAGTGACTTAAGCGCTTGTGCCACAGCCAACTATTTTCGTTCACACTTTTTGCTACAAAACAAAGATTAGTACTAGAGTTCATACTATGGAAATCAATAATATAAATATTTGTCTTACGATATCCCGTGAGTAAGATAGCTCCAGATTTGCCATTCTTGATAAGACATTGTGTTGAAGTGAAATGGCATTCTAATCCTTTGTCGCAGAATTGAGATATGGATAATAAGTTGTGCTTGAGCCCTTCAACGAGTGAGACTCTTTCAATGCACACTTTGTCTTTCTTGAGCTTTCCATATGCTACAACTTGACCTTTGTTATTATCGCCAAATGTTACGGAGGGACCTCTTTCTTCATGGACATCTTCTAATAAGGATAAATCTCCAGTCATGTGTCTTGAACACCCACTGTCGAGAATCCATTCATAATTTCTAGCTTTTGAAGATCCAGCCATGAAACAAAGAACCTGAAATATAGACATTTAAGCAGGTCCCCTTTATTCCTTTTGGGTCCTAGGGTTAGCAACTTTTGACAACCCACTCTTGCTTGACCTTAGGATTTTTACGTCCTTTGGCATTGGGAGTGAATCGCAAAAGGCATTCCACGGCCTTGTGTCCTGAACAATCACAAATAGAACAATGATGAAAGCCACCAATCACATGAGTTTTCACAAACTCTTTACTTTTCTTGAGGATGGCATTCTTCTTTGGGTCAAATGAACTAGCCTTAACAAAATCTTTCTTTTGAGATTTTGGAGCGCTTTTTCTCGGAGGGCGCATAGGGCTAGGAGGCGCACGGCGATGGGGCGCGTGGCTCTTAGGCGCATAATGAGCACTCGGAGAAGGAGCGCGCCTATTTTCAAGAATGATTTTGCTAGGAGATGGTTCATCTGTAGCTATATCTTTCCCATTAGCTTTCCCAAATTGCTTCGTTGGGTAGACATAATGGAATGTTTGTCTCTTGACTTTTTCTTGTCCTTTACCCATTGAATTAGAATGTTTTTCCTTGGGAATTTCAAAAGTTTGTTGGTTGGTAAATTCACTATCTCTTTCAGCACAAACAGCACATTTAAAGTTGTCACTAGTTGATGAGAATCCCAAGCCACTTTTATCACCACTGACTTTTTGGGACTCAAATATATTCTCCATAGTGACACGAGAATTGGACCACTCATTTGTAATCTTTTTAAGATCAGTAATTTGAGCAACCAATTCATCGTTTTGAACTTTAAGAAGTGAGTTCTGTTCTGTTAGAAAAGTGTTTTTAACAGTAAGAGGAGTCATGCTCTTTATCTGCTCCTTAAGGAGGGTGAGTTCAGATTTAAGTAGAGATTTCTCGGTCTTAAGCTGGGAAATTTCATCACATGATAGTGCTAAAGCTTCCTTCATACTATCAAATCTAGTGATTACCTTTTCAGCCTTTTTGAACAATTTTTCTTGTTCAGCAATCACTTCATCATTATTGATTTTGGAGATTGGAGCAGTTGGTTCAACCTGTGGTCTAATGTATGCTCCTTTTCTCAATTTGTTCCTTGCTCCAAGATCACATCGTGAAAATAGCAATCCACCATCGTTTTGAGCCGGAGTGAGAAATCCTTGTTCAACGAGCTCGCTGATGGTTGGTCCTTTCTTCTTTTTCACTTCTTGAAAACCTGCAGATTTCTTGATAGGTTTATTCAAGGCATTCATATCGGGAACATCCTTGGAGAAGTCATCATCAGAATCATAAGCATCAACTTCATCATCATTTGCCATCAAACAAACGAGTCCATCATCGGAATCTTCATCGCTCTCATCGGAGTCTGTTTCAATCCAAGTGTTGTGCTTATTTGCTGGTGCTTCTTCTTCAGCAACCATTCCCTTGTGACGAGTGAACTTGGGGGTGAATTTGGGAGTATGGCTGCTCTTCTTCTGCATATATTCAAATTTGGGGATCGGGCAGCTTGATGCAAAATGTCCGGGTTTCCTGCAATTAAAACAAACAAGATCTTCTTTTCTTTTTGAATCACTGCTCCTTGAAAACTTTTGAGGAGCTTTGCTGGTAGATCCTTGAAATTTGTTGGTTGAGCCGGGTCTTGAGAATTTTCTGAACTTTTGAAATTTCTTCACAAATAAAGCGAAGTCTTCATCATCCATGTCTAATAGCTCAGAAGTAGAAATTTTGGGATCGGAGTTTTTTTCATCTTGTACAGGCGCAGAAGTAGGCGCAGGTGTAGGCGCAGCTTCTCTGTGCGCCATCATAGCCATAGATTTTGACTTTCCTTCAGTTTCGCTGATTCGTTGGAGTTTGAGTTCGTAAACTTTGAGATTTGCATATAGGTTCCTTAAAGTCCAAACATCTAAAGTTCCAGCGTCTTCAAGAGCGCTAGATTTATGTAGATATCTTGATCCAAAAGCTTGTAGAAAATTTACATTCAAATCTTTGTTGGTAAACTTCATGCCAAGTGAAATACATAGATTGATAATTTCACAGTAGCGTTCATAAGTTTGCCTCAAGTTTTCACCGGGGAGTTGAGAGAAATTGTTGAATCTTTTTTGTACTTCGTATTTCTTGTTCTCCTTGCAAACGGTGTCTCCTTCAATATGCTCTTCAATAGCATCCCATAGCTCATTTGCAGTAGCACAATGCATGACTTGTTGTTTCATAGCCGTGCTTAGAGTGCTTAGAAGAATGTTTCTTGCTTTGCCATCATTTGCAACTCTTCTAATTTCTTCCTCGGTCCATTCTTCCCTTGGTTTGAGAACTGTAGGTTGGGCAGCGTTGGTGCGTGGATTTGGATTCGCCTTCATCGGAATATAAGGTCCATAAACGACGGTATCATGGAGCCTTTCATCGATTGAGTTGAGATGAGTCAATATGCTGAATTTCCACACGTCAAAATGATCTTCATCAAAGACCGGAACGTGAGTGTAGTTTGCAGTTGCCATAGGTTTTGAGTTTGCCATTTAGAATCGGCACCCAAGCTGTTAAGCTTGAAAAACGAAAAATGTTTTATAAAGGTGTTAGCTCTGATACCACTTGTTGGTCCCAAAGGGCAACAAGGGTATGAAAAATAGCTAGAGGGGGGGGTGAATAGCTGTTTTAGAATTCTTTTCGTACCCTTGATAAACTCAATTGCAAATGCGCACTTTATCACGTAAGCGTAATGAAATGCGCCTAAGTGAGTGAGTGAAATGCACAGCGGAATTTTGTAATGAAAATAGGCGCAAAGTGATAAAGGGAGCGCAACACACACACTAAGTATTTTGGCTCAAAGTGAGTGAAATAAGGAACTAAGGCAAATGATATAACAAACACAACACAATTCAGTTCAATCAATCTACAATGAGTAAACAAGCAAATAGTGAGTGAAAATAATAACTTGAAAGAAACGACAAGATAATAACACAAGCTATTTGGAGAGGTTCGATCAATGAAAGATCTACGTCCTCTACCAAGATGGTTAGTCTTGGATTTCTAATGGAGATCTTATATAATGAGTGAGTGTTACAAATTACAATGTTTGAGCTTATACACTAACTCAAGATCTATTACTATGAAAGAACAAATCCAAAACAATAACCGGTGTATCTCTTAAAGATGGATCTAAATGATCAAACTTAAAGAGGTGCGTGTGTGAATTTAGGATCAAGGCTCTTTAGATCTTTGAGATGGAGAGCACGAGAAACTAAAGTGTTAAGGCTTGAAGATCTGGGCTAAGGATGAAGGTATGAAGATGTTCTTGAGAAATCTGGAAAAAACGAAGGCAATCTTCAAATCTTCAACAGATGCTTAGAGAGAAATTCTTGAAATTCTTAGCAAAACTCAGCAACTTCAAAATGTTGAAGTTATGGGGTATTTATAGTGAACTTCAAAAAACTAGCCGTTGGAAATCCTTGTGGATAAGATGAGCTGTCGCTCGTTGATTGGAGCATGCATATATTATGGTCACTTTGACACTTAACATAAATATGACCGTTATGGACACGTGTCAACGGATTAGGCCTATATGCATCTTTTAACCACCGTTGGATCATTGGCGTAATTTTGAATTCTCTTCAAGTCTTTGAATCTTCAATAAATCACTGAGTGTTAAATAAACACTTTGAGGCGCGTTTGAGCCAAGAGGCGCACATGATGTGCGCTAAAATAAGGGGCGCATAGGTGCATAGCATAGCTAGAAATGAGTCCTTGTGCGCGCTATGAAGGGCGCAGGGCGCAAATGAAGAGAGGCGCGTGGCGCGTATGCGCGGCTCAAACTTACTGAGTGATTTTTCTTCGAATCTTGATCTTCTTGCCCTATTTCTAAGCCTATTTTACAACAAAGGACATCTTAAAAAATGAAGTATAAATACTTCTTACATGTGGGTCTAAAGTCCATAAAATAAAGCTTAGGTGATGGATCAATCAAATCTAATAAATCCTATTACATTAAAACTGAGATATATGTGGGCATACCCAACAGGACGGAAGAAGTAAATAAATAAAGCACAACACACATAGAAAATCAATAAAATTTCAAATTCAAAATCACCAATTTAAGTTTGCCAGAAATTAGCCAAGTGGCAACATCTGAATGCAGTATACAAAAATTTTGGTGCATTTGCAATTGTACTCCACGTGATATTAACATCACACCAATATAAGTTCACCAGTTATTAGAAAAGAATATGGGTAAAGGAAAAGAAACAAGAACCATTCTGCAGAGGATAAAGTACACAGCTTAATAGAGAATCAAAATAACAAGGACGAATATCAAGTTTACCAATTTGTTGTATGCCTCTAAGAATTCAGCATCAGAAGCAGTGGCTCTCTTAAAATGAAGAATTACCATCTCCCGATTCCCTTAATCACAGTACTCAGTATATCCCAATTGAATTGCCTGAATATTATGGTTAACAAAAGGTTCATAAAGATGATACTGAATAAAAACATGCCACAAAATGAAAGAAACTACATGTTGAATTTAAATACTAGAGGATGGGTGCTTACACAAGTTTACCACATAATCCAACGTACTTTGTAATTTTGTTTTAAATGATGCAACGTACTTTGTAGTACGTTGCATTATTTGAAACAAAAATTACAAAGTGCATTGCATTATTTAATACGAAAATTACATTTTTTGAAATAAATTTGAAAGTACGTTGCATTATGTGGTAAACTTGTGGTAGATTGCATAAATTGTAAACAAAGGCTTGGTACGTTGCATTGTTTGGTAATTTTTCCCAAAAGTGATCACTTCTGGAGTAGAACAAAATCTTTAGTCCATATAAAAAGATGGAAATTTAATCATGGATACCTTTTGTAGTTGCATCCACACCCTTTTCCAAATCACTCATTACTTCATTGTGAACCCGAAGACCGCTATTCTGAAGCCTTTCTTCAAATTTCTAGCAACCAAAGTCTACATAAAGAACACCATATACACAAACACATAGAGATAGATTAATTCAAATTATGAAGAAAGTATATTTCAATAGTTTTACCACATCACCATCTACCATGGTTGTCGCGACCCCGAACCCGCGGGTCCGGAATACGCGAGCTGGATGTCGACTTAAAACCAAAACTCTAAAATATAGAAGTTAAAAATTCCATTTTGAACCAAAAGATGATAACACAAGGTTTTACAAATCCAAGTTTAAATCAACAAAGTACATCTAACATAAGCTCCACAGCTTATACCCAAAAGAATAAAATATGCAATTCTTAATGACGTCAATAATGGTAAAACTATCCCCAAAAGGTTATACATTTAAATAATGTAAACCGATCCATAACAACCTGCCCCAAAATCTCAATCCTCTCGACGTCCTCCACGATCCGCGAATCCTAATCCTTTTCCTCCTGAGGGGGGGTTAAGGAAAAACAAAGATGGAAATAAACGGGGTGAGATAAAATCTCAGTAAGTTACTAATGCAACTACATGACATGCTATAATGCAATAAGCAATAAACAATGATAAATATCACATAGCATGTCAAATAACAGTCAACAGATAGCAGCGGAAAGTAAACACATAACAAAGGATATTAGCCAAGGTTTCCCAACTGATAGAACCAATTACAGGATCGCTGCGCAGCTTCAACAATCAACCAATCCATATCTTCACAGTAGCATAAAAGCCGAAGAGAAAACCCCGGTCAAAAGCGACCAATCAACCCATCAATCACACAAACCATCTTCATAGTAGCATAAAAGCTGAAGAGAAACCCCGGTCAGAACCGATCAATCAACCACTCAGACCCTCTCCATAGTAGCATAAAAGCTGAAGAGAAACCCGGTACCGGAACCAATAACAATAATAAAGTGCCACAAGGGGCGGGAGCCATGCCACAAAGTCATGCTCCAAAACGATTAGCTAGAATACCCACAACGGAGCTAGCTCATCCCAACCAAGGCCAATCTGGATGAGGACAGAAGGACCAATGGGCGATGCTATACTGGACTTGGCTCGTGCCATTATAGCATTATCCATTGCCTGACTCGATACACAATTTAACCAGCTGGACTTTCAATAATGCTAAGTAATGAATACTATCTTTATAAACATCAAAAGGGTTCCAAAGTAGGGAACCGCAACACAAATCACCATAAAGATACAACGATTACTCATTAAGAGTTTAACAACATTGATAGCAAGAAGTTCCTCATAAAAGAGTTCAATAACAGAAATGGAATTGCTCATAAAAGCCCAACAATACAAATCATTAAAACGAAATGATTCTAGGACAAGGATCCATATCAAACGCATCCTAACACGATACACGCGAGTTACTCATAGAGAGTACTACCCAAATGGTCATTCCTCAAATAGCACAATGACTATCATTAAAACTATCCCAAACGTCCACTCATTATGAAAGTGTTCCCACATTTTCCAATAATCCATAACTAAATTCCATAACCTATTTATTCACAAAGGAACCAAGGCGGAACCACGCAAACCGATAATCCCAACTTGATTACAACGGACCGATTCTAAACACTTTGTCATAAGACACTAAATGAAATCTCAACACAATCTAAACCTGAAACTCACCAAAATAAACCACCTCATCTCGAAGTACGCTAAAAGAGCTTTAAAATGATAGTTTATACACCTAAAATGGAGTCCGGATGAGGGAGATATGGCTCTCGAAAGATTGGACAAAAAGGGAAATAAATTTCACACCAGGGGAGAGGGTGCGCGCGCCTCCTATGGGAGGGTGCGCGCGCCTCCTTTGATCAGAAGGAAAAATCAAGTTTGGAGGAGGAGAGGGTGCGCGCGCCTCCAAGAAACAGAAGGTTTTGTTCACGAAGGGCATAAGGGTGTGCGCGCCTCCTATGGGAGGGTGCGTGCGCCTCCTTGCCCGGAAAGGCAAAATCCGGCCAAAAATCTGGGTTTCTACCATTAACAACCCAAATCCAAAACAAACCCAATCTTCACCATTTCTAACACTACCAAAATGTGAACTAAAGTACCTACACCATTTGAACTAAAAGGACTCCAACAACATCATCTAAGGAACCTCAATCAAGGGTGATTCAAATACCAAAATTTCACAAAATGAACAAAAATGTAAATCATCACAAAATCAACCAAAGAAGCAATAAATGGAAATCATAGTATCATCTAAGCATAGGATGAACATTTTTAGCATCAATGGGGGGGAAAGTAACTTACCCGGATTTTCTCAAAGGTGACGGAACTCGAAATTTCTTGGCTTCCTACGATCCTATCGACGATCTAAACATGATTCATGTTTTAAGAAATGAGAAATAACAAGAGGAAGATGAAGAAAATGAAGAGAGAAGGAAGAGATAAAAACTTACCTTTTCTATGGAAGAGAGAGAGAGAAATGAGCTGGGAGATGGAGGTGGAGTGAAAGAGTGGGGTAATACTATATACAAGGCACACATTTTACAAGGCATGGACAAATGACTAAAATGCCCTTATATATATACTAAAAAATAAAAATCCCTCCTTCCCATTCAAACGTATCAGTCCTCTTCTCTCTCTCTCAAAAACCAACGGCGAACCCTTCTCTCTCTCGACGACTCGACGAACCCGGCGACCACCACAACACCACCACCGGAAATGAAGACAAACCTCCCTCTCACCGGTGGAAAGTCCGCCTCTTCTACCGCCGCTCCAAAAGTAATATAATCTCTTTTTAACCTAAAATTTAAATTTGAAAACCCAACAACAATTTTATGCCTAAAACCGATTATATAACTGTTAAATGTTGTGTAAACCTATCCAAAATGGTTCTAATTGTGATTTGGTAACACAAATTTGGGTTTTTTGTTTGAATTGGTTACGAATTTGTGGGTGTATAATCTGGACATGTCGGGGTGTGTTTCGTATGAACACACACGAGATGCTTGGCCACATTTCGTGTATTAGCACACGAAATGTAAACTGATGAATCAGTTTACATTTCGTGTGCCAATACACGAAATGTAGGTGAGCATTTCGTGTTTAAGCACACGATATATTTTCCACATTTCGTATATTAGAACACGAAATGTAAACTGATTCATCAGTTTACATTTCGTGTGCTAATACACGAAATGTGGACAGGTATCTCGTGTGATTAAACACGAAATGCTCACCAACATTTCGTGTATTAGCACACGAAATGCATACTGATTCTTGAAAAACTTGAAATGTTGCTTATTTATTGTCTCTTATTTAATTTTTTGTAGGGACGTAAACCTGCGACTGCCTCTAATAGAAAGAGGAAGGCCGATGAGGCAGCTGCAGCTAGAGAAGATGCACGTACCAAAAGGAGGCACGACAAGAATGTCGTGATTGAGCGCGTTGAGGAGGATGAGACGGATAGTGAGGAGGATTTAGAGCGTAGATATTCTAGGACGGGCTTAGAGGGGTCAGAGGAGGAGTCATCTTCTGGTACTCGTTCCGGAGGTGGGGCACACGGATCTGGTGATGATGAGGAGGAGGAGGAGGAGGAGGAGGCGGAGGAGAGTTCATCTTTGAGGCCTCGCAAGAAGCGGGTGGCTAGAGGGGAAGCACGGGCCAGAAAGGGGAAAGGGGCTAAGGATGAACAGTGGCAGCTTAAGAGTAACCCCGGTGGCGGCCCGGAGGAGGTTGATTTGTTATACGGGTTTGGTCATCACCGAGCCCGTAAGATATGGAAGAACGCCACTTGTGAGCCGGTGTTGAAGCGCCAAACGAGGCAGCAGATTCTAGATAAGTATATGATTTGTTTATTAAATAGCTTTATTATTTGTTGTTATTGTTTTAAACCTCCTCTGTTCCAGAAAAACAGTCCCATTTTGACTTTTTGTTAAAAAAAAATCAAAATGGGACTGTTTTTCTGAAACAGAGGGAGTATTAATTATAATGTTTTGTTTGGAATCAACAGGTTCTCGCCTGCTTCTTTACCGGAGGATGATAGAGCTTGGTGGGCTCGTGTTTAGGGTACCGGCCTCCATTACCTACATGATGCTACCATTCGCCGGCCTAGCATGGCGCTCCTAACGGCGTTTGTGGAACGGTGGTCTCCCGAGACTAATACCTTCCACATGCCGTGGGGGGAGATGACGATCACTATGCATGACGTCACTCATATCCTAGGTATATTCTTGTTTGTTGTCTATTTTTTATAAATTACATAAATTTTATCAATTTCATAAATTTTATCAATTTCATAAATTTTATCAATTTTATTAATTATTTCATTTTCAATTTGTAGGTATCAGCTGTTCAGGTGGCCCTGTTACGAAGGCGGTTCCAGAGCCTAACGTAGCCGGTATTAGGGCACGCCTTGATACATGTCGGAAGGTCACGACGTACTCTTTAGATGGCCTCCGCCGGTCCTTTGAGACCCCTTCCGACATGACTGACGATGAGCGCGCTTCCACGTACATCATGTTCCTCCTCGGCTCCACGCTGTTCGTGGACAAGACTCAGGATAAGATGCCCTCAGAATACCTTTCATTGTGCGTGGATATTGACAGAGTGGGGGCTCTATCCTGGGGGACAGCTGCGTTGGTATATCTATACCGGGAGTTGGGGAAGGCATCTAGATATGGATGCAAGCAGATCGGTGGTTGTTTGAGTCTTTTAGAGGTAATATTTAACAATCATTTAATAATTACAACATGTATTTATAGTTATAACATTGTTAACTTATTTATTTCATACATTTGCAGGCCTGGATATACGAGTACTTTCCGGTTTTCCAGAGAGATATTGACCCGTTATGGACGGAGGGCCAGCCGAGGGCTCGTAGATGGGTACGTACTGATACGGCCGGAAGGGATATGCCCCGTTGAAGTAAATCCTATAATCTCAAGGAATGCCATTCCATAGCAGTTGGTGTTGTAAGTGCAGTCACCTTGTACTACATATGGAAAACAGTTAAGAATATCCGATGCTCGTGGGTGAGAGAAGAATATGTCACCGATCATGTCACTCTCATCGGCTTTCCTCATGAAGACGATATATTGCTTATCCTCGAGTAATTTTATGAATTGTTGAAGAGAGGATCTTCCTTGTCGTTCTTGTGACTTGCATTTTGTGAGGGCATTGTGGACGTGTTTCGGAGTACTCACGTTCTTCTCATCCTTCCTCTTTAACATTGTTAGAATGTTATTTGGACGCACCGAAGACTGACTTGCGCTACACACCTCCTCATATTCAGAACTTGTCAATTTACCCAACGTTTGACCTTCGGGATACGTTGGAAAGTCATGATTATGAGAACCATTCTTCACAACGTAACCCCATAACCCATCACCCCTTTCTTTGGCCCGGATTTCAAAATTACACCCAATCTTCTTCGTACTAGTCAACCTCACATCCTTAGTTTTTCCGGACCTGTACTTGCCACCAAAATGGCATACAATCTTCGCGTAGCCTAGTATCTTGCCACTTGTCTTCCTCGAATCTCCTATAGAAAGGGTTATATTTTGACGGGCCGCGATATCCCGTACGTGTTTAACAAGCTCATCCCTATTTGAAAATAATAGGGATGTATCGAATTGATCACTGACATCCGGTCCCTACAAATTGTATTACCATCAATTAGAAAATTGCAAAATAAACAACAGGCTGAATGACATTTCGTGTAGCAATACACGACATATTAAGAACTATGTCGTGTACTTATATACAAGTTGGTTCTGCATATCTCGTGTACATATACACGACCTAGTAAATTACCACTCGTGTATTAGTACACGACATATCACGATATCAGAATTTAAAAATCCAATCTTGAAAAACAATTCAGTTTCAATATTGGATTTTTATTGTGATTTTGATCATAACACCAAATATAACTTTAAGAACTTACTTCATTGCAGCTTGGAATTTGATTTTGATGTGGAGAATTTGGTGGCAAACCTTCTTCTTCAAAAATAAAATCCACAAGATCAAGATTAATGTGATCATAAAGACTTGGAGAATGTTGTGGAGAATCCATAATATGGTGTTAGATAATGATAATAATGTGTATAGATTGATGGGTGTTAAGAATGGTTGTTGTGAAAGTGTATATCAATGGTGCTGCATGGGTGTTAACCAACCGGCGGTCTGTAATGCGTGTTAATGGCCGTTACAGGTAGGGTTTATGGGGGTTTAAGTGTTCTGTTCTGGGTGTATCTCGTGTGATTAAACACGAGATAATATGGTACAAGTCGTATAAATTACATACGAAATGTTTTTTTTTCTGGTAATAATCTCGTATGAACAATACACGAGATATAATCTATCAAGTCGTGTAGTGTTCATACGAGATGTTCAAACATAGGTCGTGTATTCACACACGAAACAACTTATGAAAAAGAGAAATTTAATTATAAATAAATGTGGTAGGTTATATGATATTGTATGATGTTGGTTCATTCATATATGTAATCATTGTTTGTTTTCCACATTATTATAACAATAAACATATAATCTTGATTAACAAATATGATAATTTCAAATATATAATCTTGAGCGAGTGGCATTCCTCTAATGTACAACTTGTCATTAACCTCGTTTGGCAAATCATCGAAACAACTTAACTCGTTATATAACATGTTTAATTAACTCATTATATATAATCTTGATTAGAAATATAACACCATAATTCATTAATTTAACCTAGTATATGCACATCATAACACGTCTGTTAGTTGATAAATAAAGTGGTA
This sequence comes from Campanula takesimana, assembly GCA_026119855.1. NCBI lineage: Eukaryota > Viridiplantae > Streptophyta > Magnoliopsida > Asterales > Campanulaceae > Campanula > Campanula takesimana. Next base: position 620,807 of record JAOWBW010000279.1, read on the forward strand.
TCACTTTTAACTAATAAATGTGATAGGTTATTTATGATATTGTATGATGAATTATAACATGTTTAATTACCTCTTTAAATATAATCTTGATTAGAAATATAACACCACAATCATTTGTTTAGGGTTTATAAATAAAGTGGTATCACTTAAATGTGATAGGTTATATGATATTGTATGATCCAATATGACATTTATTATTTGTCATGTCTAAGTGTACAAATTTTGCTCAATTAAGAACACAATTCAATAATTTATCATAGCATATGCGTATCATTAACATCGTGTTGCAAATCATCGAAGAACACCTTCATTTTGATATGTCGTATGGATATACACGAGATTATGATATCATATCGTGTGGTTTTGTACGATCTTAATGACATAGTAAATTTAAATTTCGTATAAGTTCATACGACTTAATATTTTACACAATTGGTCTATGTCGTGTAAAAGTACACGACATGAAGGCTTCCTGTCGTCCTTTCGCACACGACACGCGAATGGTAGTTTTGCCATTATTGGTGCCTTGTATGTAATATGCCTTGTATATAGAATTTACCCCCCATAATACCTTATTTCAAATAAACTCCCCACTAACAAATAAGACTCAACACTTCTTCACTAGCACAAATGACCCAAATAAAATGCTAGGCTTAAATTATTATAACACATAAAATGCACACATAATTCATTAATTAAATAATAATTTAAATAAATAAATGAGCAAATAAATAAATGATAAATTATTTATTACTAATAAAATAGAGCCTAGTTTTCGGGTCGTGACAATGGTCCCAGAAGCAACGCTTTGAGCTTTTAATAGAGTAAATTACAAAAAGCTCAAGTTTTGCAATTTTCAGTAACCTGTGCTTTATCATTCATATTAGACCATGTCCAATAATCCAACCCCCTAAAAACATTCAACTACTTTAATATCACGACACCTCATCTTCTCTCTCCATCCACTTAATCATTCAACTACACTCTCAACTACCCCTCCCACAATAAGCTAGTTTAGTTTAAAATTCAACTCCTCCCAACTCATCATTCTATACCCATCACTTTTTATTTTATTTACAATATTTATTTTTATAATTAAAAAAATAATAATAATTTATTATTAAAAATAAATTATTATTATTTTTATTTATAAATTTGAGAATTTTTTTAATTTTTTTTAATTCACACTTAATAAAAAAAGGATAATTAAGGAATTTTTAAAGAGAAAAGAGGGTTTTTTTTTTCGGTGTTCAAATTAAATGAAACTTACATCAATTTATAGAGGGAAAAAAATGATAAATTTTGGTGATTTATTTTTTTATAAAAAAAAATAATTTACTATGAAATAATTGAGCTAAAAAAATTTGGATAAAAAACCTCTCCGAAAAAAAAGAAAAAAAAAAGCTGGAAACAAAAAAGGAAAAAAAAAAAAAGGGGGGGGGGGGAAAGCAGCAGCCACTCTCCGGCTTGGGAGGTGAGCTGCAGTCTCCAAGTGCTGGCCACTCCCAAGCCGACACGTGTCTATTCGGGCCCCACAAAAAATCCTTCAACCTAGTTAAGCTTATTCAACCCCTCCCCTTCAACCCCCTCCTCTCGACCCCCTTATTGCACACACTCAACTAGATTAATCCCTCTCAACCCCCTCCTCAACTACCTTATAGGACATGGCCTTAAGACAATAGAAATGATATTAAACTTGGTGAAGATGAACCTTCCTTTGTTCCTAAATTACTGACTCTCAACATAAATTATGTAGATGTTGTAATTAAAATGGAAGATTTGCAGGCTTATTTAGGTTACAATTTTTTTTTTGTTGGAAGCAAGTTTTGCTCATCAAATATCCTAACCATAAACCAAACCCTGTTCCCAAAATGTGAAAGCCAAGACCCTCAATTACACCCAACAAACCTTCTCTATAAAACAAATTTGTTTGTTTCCAAAATCTGCAAAATTCTCATTTATTGAAACTGCTTAATAATCAATAACAAGCAAAAACAATACAGAGACAAAAAGATTAAGAAACTAAAAAAAAAAATTGGGTGTGTATATCCCTAGTTCATTTTTTGTGCGTAATATGAAATTTGTGAGCATCACATCAAAGTGTAATTTTGGGTGTTTCAACAACCCTAGTTCATAGAGCAAGAGAGAAAAATTAACAGATCTAGGCTAAGAAAACCACAAATATCAAGAGACAGAGACAGAGAGAGAGAGAGACCTTTGGATGCAGAGAGAATCACCTTCAAAATAGCAGAAATCCCGATCGGGTTTCACAACCCTATCCTGGTATGATAATCAAGCAGAACAGGAAGATACCAAAGCATAAAATTAGCTTGAGATGAAGATAGAAAGGGAGAGAGACAGAGAGAGAGAGAGAGAGAGAGAGAAAGAGAATTACCTTCGGAGGAATGGCTATGGGTAGAAACGTTGATGAAGGGAAGGATAAATGAGGCGAAGGGTTTCTTTTAGCTTGACCCCAATATGTTAATTTCTTTTTTCTTTTTATTTTATTCGGTTAACCTATTAGACGATTGTAAAACAATCGCCTTTTGATTAATTAATTTACAGAATTTTTAATTCTTCAATCTAATTTCTCTACGATGGTCAAGGCCATCGCTCTTTAAACAAAAGTCGGTCACTTTTAACTTTTCACATTCCCGCCTATAGGAAAGCTTTGGCGCCGGGCATGAAAAACTTATCCGCGATGGCCATTTGAATTATTTACTGTCTAATAAAGATAATGCGATGGCTCTTAAATGCAATCATGGAAGCAATCGCCTTATCGTATTTACCGTGACTGCTTTTTTTGCCATCGCAAAGTGCAATCGCGGAAGGTGAAATTTCTTGTAGTGGCTGAAGTAAGATAGTGTCAGCTAAATTTGCATTCTTGGGTCCTCATAGTGAGTATTCATTCATATATGCGTGTGTTAGGATATAGTCTGTGGATATGTGGTCCAAGTGTGGAACTAATGGATATATTAAGATGGATTCATGTAAGATAATCAAAAATCGGGTGTTCATTGACTTAAGTGAGTCTTTATGTAATGGGGGTGAGGGATGAAATGGTTCACATTTGTTGAAAATATTAATGGTTGTCTCCCTTGCTATAATTGTCATGAATACAAATTTAAAGACCTTTATGTATTGATACCAGAATGCATGCAATGGAAGACCATAAAAAGGCCTAAACATTATGGTTACTACGTACTGGGACTAGCTTAGAATATGTGCTTAAGGGGCTCTTTTTTATGTTAATAGGTTGTTTGAAACTTAAATTTCTCTTCATTTTATGGACTTACTTTCATCAACTTTAATGTTTGCATCAACAAGTGTTGTCCTTCTGCAACATAAGATTTTTGAAAGCTTAGGTGACTGAGTAGATAAGTGGTGAGTTTGTGAGTGCATAAAAACAGCCAATTTCTTTTTCCAGCCCAATTCTCTAATAGTTAAGCTTCCCCGTTGGTCAAACTTCATTGAAATGAGATAGAAAAAAATTACAGTTTATTATTTCCATCTTTGATATTTTGGTGTTTTGGATCTTGAATAATTAGGAAGAGGCTTGTGTTGTACTCCCTTCGTCCAAAATAAATTATGCGCTTTTTCTTACTTAGTTTTTTCCATATGTTAGTGAGAAAAAATCTTGAGCAATGATTTCAAACTAATTTAATTATTTTAACAAAAAAGTAAATTTGCTTAAAATTGTTGTTCAAAGTTCTTTGGTGTGTGATATGTATTAACTGACAGAAAGAGTAGTATATCATTGTAACACCCCGAATTTTCTTACTGTATCTGAGCATTTAATGGCATTAAACAACAATAATTAATACCTCAATTTAGGGTTCACAACTGACCCTTTATTACATCATCAATTCAAAATAAATGCGGAAGCGTAACTTAAAAACTTGTCTTGGCAGGTAAACAACCCTAGCCATCAATGTACTTTAACTTACACCAATTAAATAAGATTCTTAAAATAACTAAATAAGAATTCTTCAATCTGCCGTTCTTCCTACGGCTGCTCTCCTTCTCTTGCCCTTCTACTTAAATCCTGAAATAAAATTATAGAGAAGGGATGAGCGAACGAATACTCAGTAAGTTCATACGTGGCCTCTCCGGTTACTAAGGAGAGACGACCAGAACAAATACTATGAATAACTTTTACAAGGATAGCTTCAGTTACTTTTGATTCAAGACTGCAGAACAATACAGCCGTATTACTTTTAAGATTTGACTTTCAAAGGGTTATGGCACTACAATCCAAAGGGATTCATTCAAGTTCCGTCAATTCCAAAGTAACGTACATTATAACCTCAATGCCAAAGGTACAATTTTGTACACCTAGCTTTTTCCAAGCCATTAGTGTAGGTCGTAACATATATGGTATCCACACATATATGCTCGGGGTCTAGAATTATCCTTGTAATCAGACAATTCCTGAGAGAGGGCATGTGATCACTCATGCAATCCCTAGTTTAAGGACGAGTCTTTTCTAACTGGACTGTCCCGTCAATGTCTTTTCTAACTGGACATTGGCCACTCTAACAAGTAAGTGATTAACTTACAAGTTAGAATGAGAACATACTAAGGTACAAGTATGTGATAACAAGTTTCAATCTTCGATACTTATTAGATCAATGAGGACATCACTAAGTAAGGATTCTTCCAAAAGAACGTTCAATAACGCGGAGTTTATTCAAATACTATCATGCCATACTGATAGTCTAACTTGTAGAAAGAATATAGAATTCCAATAAACAGGAGTTCAAATAACAGTAAGGAACGTAATCCCTTACCTGAATTGCTTTTCCTTGCAATCTCCTCTCTGTGCAAATCTACAAGGCACCGAGTAATTTACTTTAGTACTATCTTATAATGTTAACTACTTCTACTTAGTTAACTGAGAGATGCGTTTTTTTACTTCTTTACTTCGTTACTCTTTTCCTTACGTTTAGGTTTCTGACTTGGATTTGCGAGTCAGTCCTTTAACTTTAATATAATTGTAATTAAGTCCCCTAACTTTGGTTTAATTACAATTTGGTCCCTCAACTTTGGATCAATTGCAAATTGGTCCTTCAACTTTGGATTAATTGCAGCAATGTCCTTTGACTTTGATTTTGTTCATAAAGGTCTCCCAAGTTTCTTTTTAATCACTTAGACCCCTCTAACTTCAAAGGTTTCCTTTTTATTTCTTCTAACTTTAACCTTTTTCAGTTTAATCCTTTTTCGTTAGGAAACTAACTGAATTCTTTTAATCTTCCTTCTTCTCATTAACTTTCTAACTTTCAAGGTCTTCCAAGTACTTATTCTATTTTCTCAAGTTAGTTTTCTAACTTTTCAACAACTTTCTTGAAGATTTTTGTCTTCTTTTCCTTATGAATCTAACAAAAATATTGACTTCTCCGTCCCAATTCTTAACATTTTTAATCAAGAATTAACACCCAATCTCATGACCATTGCCGAATGCTATATCTTCAAAATTCATTGATTTGGTTTATCTTTCTAGTTCTTTAAACTTTTCTAAATTCCCAAACATCAATTTTTTTATACCCAACTCAATAACAAAAATCATCAAAATCAACAAATGAGTCCCTCATGGTTTTATGGCCATTCGGCCGAACCCCATTATGGGGAGAACCCCATATTTTCTTCTTTTTGTTAAATCTAATTCAACCTCAATGATTTATTTGTTCAATCCCCAAGCATTGCATAGCATTAATCCATTCAAATCATGGTTATATAATCAAGCTTAAAAATAAACTAACATGAAGATCAACATCTTACCATAGCATTTAGATCAAATAAATCAACCTTTTAAGATTTTGTCATTAAATCACTAGCATGCAAAACCCTAATATTTATATTCTTAAATCATGCATAGTTTAAGTTCTAATAAACCGAATTCATTGAAATACATTTTAAAAGATGGGGTTTGACCTTACCTTGAGAATGATCGGATTAATCTTCAACGAACAAGTCAAAATCTCTCCTCCCTCCTCTCTCTGACTTTCGGCCGGCGGCTTGGGTTAGGTTTAGGGTTTTTGTGTTTTGTTCTTTTTGATAATTAAGAAGTGAAAACCTAAAATTTCACTAAACATGGTATTTATACTCTTGGGTAATAGTTAGTTTGGGTTGGGTCTAATTAACTAAGTTCGGGCCAACCCAATTTTTCGGCCCACTCCTTAGTTAATCTATTAATTCTAATTTTTATTTAATTAAATTAATGGACCCAATTTAAAGTAATTAAATAAATAAAAAAAAAATATTGCGGTTATTACAATCATTACTTTAAGCAATTGGGCTATTGCACTCCAAGTATTTCTATTTTTGTCTAATTAATTATATTTAGTTGGTGACACTCCTCCGTGTTTGTAATTGTGGTTTCTAATATTACATTCATATGTTACCCACAAGTTGTCTATTGTTCCTTTCCTTTTAATGAAAGGTGTTTCCCATGGTTACTGTATGTTGAATTGTGGAGTTATTAATTCTATATGGCTAAAAAAAGTTGTGGTATGTAGTAGGGGTGATCTTGATACTATTTGGGGTCATATTAGTAGTAGTATATGGGGTCATAGTAATAGTAATATCATTCTAAATGTTCCATTATTGTTATTGTTTTTTTTATTGACGGCCTTAGTATTAAAATGTTGTGCTTTTACTTTATTATGCAACTGTGTCGTCTAACTAACGAAATGTCAAAGTATTTCGTGTGATCATTTCTTTTTTCAAAGGTTATTTTTTGCAGATTTCAATGAAAGGTTAGTTACAATGTATTATTCATTCATTTATTGATTTTATATAGTATATATTGTTATACGTGGTTGTTTTGTGTTTCAATATAAAATATATTATGAAAATGCTTTAATGTCCTAATTTTTTAATTTTACCTCAATTTTCAGATGCAACCTATAAGGAAGGGTTGTGGATGGTATTGAGAATGCTTCATTGCTGGACAAAGAATGTGATCAGCTGCTTAGTAAACCTGCAACCAAACTGGCGAACAATTATGAAAGCAAGGTAATTCTATTCCCAAGTTTTGCTCCATAATCTTAATTACTTTTTCCATGTTCTAATTTTATTTAAAATAAAAATAAAAATGTGCAGGTTCTAATTGATGAGTTTGGTTAATTAATGAATATTTGTTTAAGTTGCAAATGCGTGATGGCGTTAATGGTGGCAATGCTGGTTCATTGCTAGCTATTAAAGTGCTTGATGAAGTCTCATCTAATCTGATTGGTAAAATGAATAAGGGTCCTTCTTTATAAGGAAGGGAAGGCAGTGATATTATCTTTTGTATTAGTGTGTTTATTTAGACGTTTAAGTACTTCCTAAGTGAAGCGGTGTAGTTTTATTTATGACATTTTTGGTTGGAGTACATTGAGATTTTTAGATTACTACTCCCTCTCTGTCCCTGAAAGATAGTCCACTTTGGATTTTTGACGGTCAACACATGTAAACTTTGACCAAAAATTATTATTAATCTAATCATCCCAATAAAATTTTAAAATTTGTCATTGATAAATCACTTGATGATTAATCAATCATAAGTTTAAGAATTTCATAAGTATGGTTGGATTGACATTTATATTTAGTCAAAGTTCACTTGTATTGTATTGACCACCGAAATTCAAAAGTGGACCATCTTTCTGGGACGGAGGGAGTATTTAAGTGGTCAAGTATCTTTGTTTGCGAAAGTGGTGTAGTCTTTTCACATTAGATTCTAATGTTACGGAAGAGTTTTGGAATTGTGGTGGATGAATGAAACTTTCATTATGAAAGTAACTAATTCTTCTGTCCCGTAACAACTTCTTAAACGATTTGGGAGTAGTTAACTCAGTAGTTTGAAAATGAATAACACGAATATTTACGTTTTATTTACTAAAAAATCATCCTTTTTCAAAACGATCATTAAATTTAAGAGAAAATTTTGGGGGAAACTAGTTTCTCCGTAAGTTATAAAAAGTCATGTTTTTATAGGGGTTAAAGTTTAGGGTTTAAGGTTTAGGGTTTAGGCCTTTTAGGGTTTAAGAAGGGTTAAAAAATATGACTTTTTATAACTTATGGAGGAACTAGTTTCCCCCAAAACCAACTCTAAATTTAAAATTATCATTTAATTTGGGAGGGGGAGTAGTAGTTTCAGTAATTCATATTTCAAATGTTTTTTTTTAAATTATATCTCTTTTGATGAATTAAATCATATTATCTTCGCGAGTAGTGCGGGTGTACTACTCATTAAAAAATCAAATCATAGCAGATACTTAGTTATGTGATTATCTTTAATTTGGTACATGTAGTCAACTTTACATGTAAATTGATTTTTATATGATGCTTTGTAATTTTTTTATTGAGAGAAAAAACTGAATTTTGATTAATATATAGTAAAAAAATGTATAAAAACTTTTCGCTTCCACTTAAATTTATTTTATTTTCAATCATTTAAACTCATAGTAATGTCCGTGCATCGCACGGGAGTAACACTAGTTATTACTAATAAGAGTAATAGTTAACTATAATGGTTAACTTTTATAGTTAACTATTACTAATAATAGTAATAGTTACTGTAATAGTTATCTATTATAGTTACCCTTTATAGTAACTATTATTATTAGCTAATAGTATTAGCTAATGAAAAGAAAATGAAAAGTCACTTATTTATTAGTATATTGTTGATGTGGCTTCTCCAAATACAAGCTTTCTCCATTGTTTGTTCACATGTCAATACCATAGCTCTTTTGGCCAACCTTCAATAACTAAATGTTGACTTTTAATTTTAATTGAATAAATAAGAGAATACTCCCTCCGTCCCATTTTAAACTTCAAAATTTTCCCTTTTGGGTGTCTCATTTTAAAATTCAAAATCCAAAAAATGAAAGTTATTTATATTTTTTTATTTGGTAGGACCTACATGTTATACACACGACAACTATCCCCTAACTATTTTTTACCCCACTTTCTCTCTCCTACCCACTTTCTATACTTACAACACTCTACCCCACTATTTATATTTTATAATATAAAGATTTTCATTTTTTTTTTTTTTTTTTTTTAAGGCGCTCAGCAACAAAGTTCTCGGGAGGATAATAATTGCAATTGACAAACCACCATCCATCATCACATTGCCAATTTGCTTACAATTGCGCCAAACCTTCTGAGTATAGTGACAGCAAGGCCCACCAACACATGTGTTAGACCAACTCCAATAAGGGGTTGAGACCAATTCGGGGTGGTTGAGGGAGGGGTTGAGTGGGATTAAGTTAGTTGACATGGTGCAATAAGGGAGTTGAGAAGGGGGGTTGAAGGGGGAGGGGTTGAAGGTTGTCAACCGGGTTGAGAGAAATTTGGGTGGGGCCCGCCTGGACACGCGTCGGCCAGGCGTTGGTGCCGACAAGGCGCGTGCGCCTCACCGCCGACAGAGGCGCGTGAGGGCAGCGTCCTTCAGCTTTTTTTTTTTGTTTTTTCTCCTTTTGCCAAGTGTCAGCCTACGATTGGTCCTCCGGATTTTTAGATTTGATTTTCAACCCAAATTTTCGACCTCAATTATTTTACAGAAATATTTTTTTTCCGCAAAATTCTGGATTTTTTTCCTCTATAAATTGATATAACTTTCATTTTATTTGGACACAAAAAAAAAAACTCTCTTTTCTCTCAAAAAAATTTTAATTATCCTTCTTTAACCCTTATTTTTGAAAATTTTCAACATCTTTTTAGTGAAATGGATGCCAACAATCCTAATAATCCCAATAATCCTTATTTTTATTAAAATTAAAATATTCTCGTATTTATTTAATTGTCTCGAAAAAAATTAATTAAGTGTGAATTAAAAAAAATCAAAAAAATTCTCGAATTTATAAATAAAAATATGGCAAAACTGCACCAAAAATCACTCAACTATGACCAGTTTGGGTATTTGGTCACTAAACTAATTTCCTTTTGAAACAACACATTCAACTTATTTATTTTTGCATCCATAATCACTATCACTAACCCCGTTAGTTTTTTGGCGTTAAATAGTCATGTGCAGCGCATGTGACCAAATTTGAAGGGGTACTTTAGGTAATACAGTCTAAATAGTATAAAAGAAATTATAGGGTTTATTTTTCAATTTTATAAACTACAGGGCTTGAACTAAAAGAAAAACACCCAATATAACACCCCTCCCCTTTCTTCTTCTTCATTCTGCAATTCCCCCTCCCCTTCCTCCGCCCCTTCTTCTTCTCCGACAACCATGGCATAATCCCCCACTTCCATGGCCGCCTGCTCCCCAAACCGACCTTCTTCTTCTTCTTCTTCGTCGATACCACGCCAGCACCCACTCCTTGGTCACCTCCTATTTTCTCTCTCTAATCTAGAGCCCAGATCTGGGACTTTCATACAAGGAGATCTTGATTTGAATCACTAACAATCAATCATCATCTGAATCACTCGAACTACTCCTCGACGAATCCGACATGAAATTCGGGGGCAACACCGGAAACTTCACCGACGGCCGCGCTGGCGACCTCGGCGACGAACTCACCGTCACCGGCGTTATATGAGTAAAGTGTTATCGTACAAATTAAAGAAGCCATCTGAATAATGGGATCCTCAAAATGCTTAAAGCAACATGTGCTTGATCTACCAGCTAGGGTTCTTAGAGATATGTGTGTTTTGGGTTTCCAATATAAAAGGTGGATTGCTTTTTTGCGACGATGAATAGTGATTTAATATTGTATCAGTTTGATATTCCAATTGATGATTGGATTTTATTTTGATTTTATGTGTTGCTAGTGGTGTTGATGATTATGGCTTGTGATTGGGGGTGGAATCATGGTGGTGTTGATGGTAGTGGTGGGTTTATGGTGGTGCTTACCGCGGACTAGTGGCGGTGGTAGCTGGTGGCGTGTGGGTGCCAGAGATTGACCGGTGATTGGGAAGATGAAGAGAGGGAGTTAGTCTACTTAACAAATGTGGGTGCATTTGTTTAGTTTCCTTAACATCAATAGCTAAAGTGGTGAAAAACAATTGATCAGGGACTTATTTGAAACAAGTTTAACCTTTATATTCTAGCTTAAAGTGAACTACCTAAAATAACCTTAAAAAAAAAGTCAAGTGCATTGGCACATGACTATTTAACGCCAAAAAACTAACGGTGTTAGTGATAGTGACTATGGATGCAAAAATAATTAAGTTGAATGTGTTGTTTCAAAAGGAAATTAGTTTAGTGACCAAATATCCAAACTGGTCATAGTTGAGTGATTTTTGATGCAGTTTTGCTTAAAAATATTAATAATTTATTTTTTAATAATAAATTTTTATTATTTTTTTAATTATAAAAATAAATATTGTAAATAAAATAAAAAGTTGTGGGGTATAGAATGATGAGTTGGGAGGAGTTGAATTTTAAACTAAACTAGCTTATTGTGGGGGGTGTAGTTGAGAAAGTAGTTGAATGATTAAGTGGATGGATAAAGAAGATGAGGTGTCGTAATATTAGGGTAGTTGAATCTTTTTTGATGGTTGAGTTATTGGACATGGCCTTAAGACTTGTAGTCATAGTTATTCTTCTCTCCAACCCACAACTCCACGTCACGGATGGTAATTTCACCGAACTCGATACGTTTCCGAAATTTTTCGGTTTGAGCGGGGCGGGTTTGATAATCAAATTCCCAAATCCGGCGGTTTCGGGTCCGGGTTTGGTAACACCACCTGACCCGCCCAAACCCGACTCGCCCGACCCGCATGCTTAGTTTATGTAGAGTTTTCCTATTCTGCCCTTATACCACTTTGTTATTACCCCCCAATACCTGGTATATATTATTAAGTCCTCTTTATTGAAGTCTTTGTTAAAAACTTAAAAGTTTGTGTTTGTTGGAAATGGGCTAAAGCTCAAATAGGCTGAAGTTATTGAGAGAAGGTGGGTTGAGGCCAAAAAAGAATATGTTGTTGTGCAACCGGATCGGGTTTGGGCGGGCACGGGTTTAATGACCCTCGGGTCGGGTCGGATCCGGTTTGCATGGTGGTTTGCTCGGGTCAAGATTGGGTTTGAGCAAACCCGGCCCGTACCCGATCCGTTGACATCCCTACACGTCAGGGAATCCTTTGGCTAGATTTTCTCCGTAGCGATCAAGACAATTTTAAGGTAAAGCTACCATTTAGAACATTTAACTTTGTCATATTATTTAACTAGGTCATCCAAGTCTCACAATATTCAGTCTTACCACTCAACTTGGCTACTCCCTCCGTCCCAGACTAAGGTTCTTAGTTTGACTTTACACGAAGATTAAGAAAAAATAAATGTTGTGAGTATGAAAAAGTAAGAGAAAGTAGGAGAAATAAAGTGGGTAGGAAGTTTTGTTGTGAGAATGACAAGTGGGTCACATAGTCCATTTTAGGTAATAAAGCAATTAAGAACCTTAGTCTGGGACAAATAAAAAAGGAAAGTAAGAACATTAGTCTGGGACAGAGGGAGTATATTATTTACATAAGTCACCAAACTCCTAAGATAATCAACATTGCCACTCAATTTACTAAAATTGTAAAAAAAAAAAAACAACAAATGGATGACTGATAACTTTTTTCGTTAATTAGTTTCAAAATCTCATTTATATTTTCAATAATATAAATAAAATTTGAAGAAATGAGAAATTTCAACTGCAATTTAGATTTTAATTTTTTGCTGATTTTGTTTAAATACAAATTGCAAATTCGTATCTTCAATTGGTAGTCAGAAAATTTCATATCATTCAATTTCAATTTTAAAAATTATAGATTTTCGGGAAAAAAAATCTATTAATGTATTTTTATTTACAAAAATTTAAATAATTTTTTTTATCAGTCCAAAGATTTAAGCTTCCAAAACGCAATTTCAAAAGTGTTAATTGCAATTATTTGAAACCTAAAAAGATAATAGTTTTAAGGAAAATAGTGCACGGAAAATCACTCAATTATTCATTTTTTGAGGATTTGATCACCAAATTCCTTTTTGTTGTAAACACACATCCTACTCTTCAGTTTTTGCCTCCATAGTCACTATCACAAACTTTATCTGTTTTTTCTGTTAAATGGTCATGTGCAACGCTTATGACCAAAATTTGTGATGGCATTTTAGGTAGTTCACTCCCCTTGAGAGTATTTGCTCATCTGGAAATTTAAAGGATAAAAAAAATATGTTGTAAAATTTGAAGGGGTTAAATGAATATATTTTCAAATAAAAGAAAAAGGGGGAAAACCCTAACTTCACTAAATGTCAGCCGACACGTCAATTTTTACCCATTTCATTTTTTATTGGGTGTCAGTTCACACCTGATGTGGCGGATTTTGTACTATTTATTTTACATGTTTCCATATGTGAAACGTTATTTTGATGTATTTGGGACAATTATGTAATATTGGACTTTATTATAATCCGAGGGTTATTTGGTCATTTATTTATTTTATCTGGATGTAATATTTCATGAGGTCAAAATTCAAGTTCCAAGATTTCAAGAAAAGTCAAATTCAATCAGAAGGTGGAGTAGCGGGTCAACCATTGCACTTGAAGAAAAAGCTGGAAAAGTGAAGCAGCCCTAGAGCACGATTCGGACTTGTGGGTCTGAGTCGGATTGATCACCAAAAAACACATCAGCACGAGTGGAAGCTGGAGACCAACTTGTGCCCACATTGAAGCCTCGCAGAACGAGTTGTGCCAGCGGCAGATTAGGTTAGAATTAGTTTAGGGGTATATAAACACTCTTTCATCTTTATTAACGTACGTTGGTTTTTTAGAGCTTAGAATATTGTTTTTTTTCCTTTGAAGATTTAAACCTTTGTATGGAGAACTAAATCCCATCACTTTGGGTTTGATTTCCTGAACCACTTTTGATTCAATTGAGATTTTTTCTTTTCATCTGTTTATTCTTATTCATAATTTTACTCGTTCTAATTGTTAGATCTGTTTCTAGGGATTGTGAATTTGACCAATTTATTTACCCTTGGTAATTGATCTTTGCTAGAATCTCTTTCTATGTGCCAGTTTAAGAGATTCATTGTAGCATCTTCACAATTTGTTTATGTGTCATAGTGAATTGTGAAGTAAGTAAAATCAAACGATTATCTATCTTAATAGAATGTGTTCTTGATCTGAATCTCTAAAATCGTTCATCAATTAATAATTAGATCTAAACTATGTGTTTAATATTGGTGAGAGTTTCTAGCTTGTGTGCCACAGCTTTTAACTACTTTGTAAGAAGAGACAGATGTTGAATAACATCTTGTGATCAAGTGAATAGGGTTAAGGAGAAAAGAATTGCCAGTGATATGTGATCGATATCATCGATTCTCATAAGCATGAGCGGACTGTAGCAAACCATCATGGCTACCCAAATAAGACATCATCTAAGTCTGATGTTTCACTAATAGAACATATTGCAATCCCTTCATCACACGATATCATGTTGGACATAAGTCATAGTCCTGCAGATACCCCGGGAAAACCCCACTTGGCTAGAGCGGTGAATTATCCTAAGATGTCTAATTGATTTTAGAGTCGCCACCTATGTTTTAGAGGAACATAAGGAAAACCTAAAAAGAGTCAATTTTATATACAAAACCAGAGATTCGGGAAAAGATGGGTTCGGGGGTTAGGTGACGGAGTGGGAAGTACTTAAACACCCACTCCGCCCCGCTTACGCGGGTCTTGCTACTTTTGGTGTTCTAATGCATGAGAAAGTCCTTCGATTTATTAATATACGAGTGCTAATAATTACAATGAAAAGAAAGGGGAAATTTACAAAGGAAAATAAAAGAGAATTGTTTTATTTATTTAATGGTAAAGATTAGTTGTCAAACTATTCTAACAATTATATTAAGAAAAAAATGGTAAATTAATGTAGAGATTAAAATATAGGGAGATAACCTTAACCAACTTTAATGTAGTAAAATGGTTATTTGGTCATGTCCCAATTGATGGGGATTGCATACATTACTAAGACATGTAAAATAAGAGAAGAAGAATAAAGTACCTTAAGAAAGAGGACTTCAAACTTGGACTTGAACATGGTGTTGTTGTAGAGAAATTGTTGTAGAACATTTTGTGTAGAGTCTTGTTACTAAGAACTCTTGTTGGGAGAATTTATGTATAGTGTAGTTGTAGATGATAAAAGTTTGGTCCAAAAAGAGAGTTCTAAAAGTCTAGAGTTTTGGCTAGAGAGAAAATGTTGAGGTCCCTTTTGTGTTCAGAAGGGGGGTCCTTTGAAATGAACCTAGGAGGTCCTTTTTATAGGTAAAAAATTGGAGGGAAAAGATGATCAATCCATGTAAAATGGAATTGACCAATCAAAAATAAGATAAATAGTAATAAAATAAAATCAAATAAAATAAAATGAAAATATTTTGTTTTTATGAAAATGGCTAGAAATATGGGATTGGGAGGTTACAAAATAAAGGGGGATGAATGTGGATGTAAAAAGAGTGTTTTTTTGTGATCAAGAAAGGATGTTGTAAATAAGAAAAGGGAGGGAAAAATGGTACAATCCGTTACTGCCATATCGGGAGGCGCGCGCTTCCGGCTTTTGGGGCGAGAGGCGCGCGCGGGCCGTGGACAGTATCGGAGGCGCCCGCGTCTGAGAAAGACAGAATGACAGAATGACTCTAAAATTAATTCTGTTATGCAGTTTAATCCAAAACTAACGGAATCAGTTAGGAACTTAACCGAAGTAACAGAAATTAACAAAAACAAGTTAAATAAAAATACTATGTATGCAATCGGGGTGAGAGGTCCAAGGCGGGGTGTCTACAGAGCCCCTCGGCGACGTGGATTGCAAAGCAAAACGCGTCGACGAAAGAAAAAACAACTGCCGAGGACATCGACAAGAGAAAACAAAGACTCGATAAAGCAGGAATTTGAAATTGCGAGTGATAGAGGTGCGCTCCCTGTATGAGTGACTTTTGCTAATAAATGGGTTCGGTGGCACGAAGCGGCCCACCGTGGCCGATAGCGGGATCTGGGGATCTGTTTGCTGAAAGCGGGACCTGTTTGCTGATAGTGAGATCCGTTTGCTGAAAGCGGGATCCGTTTGCTGATGGCGGGATCCGTTTGCTGGAAGAGGGATCCGTTTGCTAATGACGGGATCTGTTTGCTGGAAGCGGGATCCGTTTGCTAATGGTGGGGTCCGTTTGCTGGAAGCGGGATCCGTTTGCTGATGGCAGGATCCGTTTGCTGAAAGCGGGATCTGTTTGCTGATAGTGAGATCCGTTTGCTGATGGTGGGATCCGTTTGATGGAAGCGGGGTCCGTTTGCTAATGGCGGGATCCGTTTGATGGAAACGGGATCCGTTTGCTGATTGCGGGACCCGTTTACTGGAAGCGGGATCCGTTTGCTGATGCGGGATCCCTTTGCGGATGGCTGGAACCGACGCTCCGTCTGCCTATATGTGATATTGTTGTGTTGTTTGATGGAAAGGTGGTGATTTCACGGCTCACCATGGACCGAGTTGTTGTCATTGAACTGTAATTGTTTGACTCTGTGGGATGCAGGCATAGTTGACGGCGGATCACTTTCTGCTGGGGATGAAGTGTCTTGAGTTGCAGATGCTGTTGACCTTGTGGTGGTACCTGTTAAGTGTGTGCTTTGCAGGTATATGTGCTTGTGACATGTATGAGATGTGAAATGGCAGTTATGAGAGAAATTGTGCTTGTGGTGTGATGTGATTTGAAGGCAGTTTTGCATGAGAGATAATTTTTGTAAGAATGGAGAAAGTGATTTTGTGTGTGGTGTGATTTGAGGAAAGCCTCGGATGTATTCATACCTTCACTTACCATTGCCGTTGGATGGATTAGTGTTGTGGTGGTGGATGCCTTGATGCTTTTGATGAAGAATGTCCATGCTTTGGATGGAGAATGATGATGTTGATGATGATGAATTGTGACACGCCCCCAGGTCCCAGGATCCCCTAGTAGAACCTCGAACCTGGATACGCGTGACTAACGAGAATCAAGAAACTAACAAGAAACTGGATGACAACTGTTTATAACAAACTGACATGATATATATACTCTAGAGTAAGGAGCTAAGATAGCTCACACCACGAGTTCTAGACAAGAAAATTTAAACCAAACATGATTATACACAGCGGAAACATGCCTAGCACATATGCTGGCATTACACGATGTCTAGAGACAACAAGTCTACCAAAAAATACTGAGTTACATAACCCATAATACATCGTCCTCACCAAAGTGTAAAAGAACCACGATTCCCAAAAGAATAACCACCTGCGTAGTAAGTTCCCAGCTATGTCGAGCCTCACTTCGCACTATCACTAGCCTTCCTTTGATCTAAGGAAAACAATTAAACAAGAAACGGGGTGACATAAATCTCAGTAAGCTATTATATGCAACTACATGACATGCTATCATGCAGTTCAAGTAGATACTCATGTAATCATGTATCAAGTATCATCAAGTAACAAGTATATGAGAGGCTAAACCACTCATCGAGTAGCACATAAGGCTAAGCTAGCACATTATATAGGATATTGCTTCCATCCTTATTCCTCCCAAGAATACCATTGTTGTTGTAGCTTGTATTACTTTGACAATCACGATCAATATCAAGAAACTGTTCATACAGTATATATAAGAAGACCCGGTAACCAGTGTCATTCCCAAGATCAAGATTCACGAGGTGTTCACAAGTTTAGCATTCACTTTTATCAGGCGTATTGCTCTAACAAAGGAAGCTATGCCCTTACTATGGCCTGTAATAAGGGGTCAAGCGCAGATACATAGATCCCCGATTATCACTTTGGCCCCAGCCTCATGATAAGCGTGAACCTATATACCTCCGAACAAGCAAGGACCAGCTAGACTCACACAAAAATATACAAGTAGGTATTTACTTGAACTACGGGAGAAGAACTAATCCAAAAGTAGTGGACTAGCCCACAACACGGAACATGCTTCAAGTAATCAAGAAGTCACATTATTATCAAGCAACTATATGCAATGTTTGCACATACACATCAAGAATATTTCTCATACACGTTAGTGCTTGTTCATAGCACTTTCTAGTTCATTACCATACACATGTATTGGTGTCAAGTCATGTACAAGATTTTATTGTCTTATACTCGAGTTATCATTCCAATCTTTGGACATTCAAGCATGTGTAAGAGTTATATCTTTTTCTCTTATAAGTTCTTAATCCTATTCTTAGGATGTTCAATTCCAAGACTCTGTTCTAATGCCCCTAAGGTGCACAAACATTGGTTTCAAGACAAGCATAACACATTAGTGCTTGTTTATAGCACTTTCAAAACATAAAGAAGAGTTGTTACTCTTATACTTAAGCTCTGTATTCAAATCATTGAATAATCATGTTCAAGACTAAGTTCAAATGCCCCAAAAGGTACATATACACTTGCTAGGACATCTTATACTAAGGCTCTATGCCTTAATTGGAGTTACTTCCAACTTATACAAACATTTAACAAGCTTTTTATTTTTCAGGGCAACTGGGCGGGCGCTCAAAATGGACTGGGCGGCCGCACCCTAGCAGGTGAATCCTTTGAAAAATGTTCCAGAAAGATGGGCGGTCGCCCAAGGTTTTTGTGCGGTCGCACAAGGCTATTTTCAGCCAATACTCATTTATTTCCCAGGGTGAATAATTTTCCGTCCCAAATGTAGGAGTATAATTTTTACTAACATTTTAACACACCCAGGAGTGCATAACAAGACTCAAATCACTATTTCAAGTTACTCTTTCTTTCTTACACAGAGGGTTTATACTCCATTTGTCCCAAAATTACAAGTATCACAAAAATTGCCCCAAACACAAAATTGACAAGCACAAGTATCAGGAATAACATATATGCATGTTATTACAAGCAAGGGGAGCTAATAACTTACCTAGTCCGAAATCAAAGTTACCCAAACAAATTTCTGTTCGGCCGGCCGGAAACGCTCTATTCAACGCCACGAATATTTATACGGGATCGGAATCAAGAACGGATGGATAATTAAACTCGAGGAGTCGAGAATAGGGTAAACCCTAAACCTAGCTTTTGAACCAGAGAAAGAACGAGAAGAAAGATTTGGGAAAATGCTTTCTCAGTAAAGCAAACCCACTTTATATACTTGCAACTTTCCAAAAATTGCACTTAGGCCCCTCAAGTTTCACTTTTAACAAAAGGCTCCTAAAGTCAAAATTTCACAAATGACCCAAAAGTCAAAACTAGACATTTAACCACCTTAATATTCTAAAGCAGTTAAGAAATTAACCCAAGTAAAACTAACACATAATATGCAAGTTTAAGAATTTAATAAGTAAGTCAAATATTTAACAAGAATAAGGATGGGCGTTACATCCTCCCTACCTTAAAGAAAATTCGCCCACGAATTTTACTTACCAAGATTTTCAAATAGGCTCGGGTATTTATCTTGCATCTCTTTCTCGGTTTCCCAAGTAGCCTCTTCTATTTCGTGATTTCTCCAAAGGACCTTCACAATAGGAATCCTTTTGGTGCACAAGACTTGCTCTTTCCAGTCAAGAATTTTAACAGGTTGTTCCTCATAAGACAAATCAGGCTGAAATGGAATAGCCTCATACTCAAGAACATGCGACTCATCCGCCATATACTTGCGAAGCATGGACACGTGAAACACATCATGAATACCAGATAAAGAAGGTGGTAAAGCCACTCTATAAGCCAACTTCCCAACTCTTTCAAGAATCTCAAATGGACCGATATAACGAGGAGTCAATTTTCCTTTCTTCCCAAATATCTTTATACCTCTACGAGGAGAGACCTTCAAGAATACAAAATCACCTACCTGGAATTTAAGATCCCTTCTTCGATGATCAGCATAACTCTTTTGTCTACTTTGAGCTGTGTGCAATCTATCTCGAATGAGTTTCACACTCTCAACTGACTGTCGAACCATTTCAGGTCCCAAGAGTCTAGCTTCTCCCACTTCATCCCAGCATATAGGAGATCGACACTTTCTGCCATAAAGAGCTTCATATGGAGCCATTTCAATGCTAGACTGATAACTGTTGTTATAAGCAAAGTCAGCCAAAGGAAGATGAGTATCCCAACTACCTTTAAAGTCAACAACACAAGCACGTAACATATCCTCAAGAATCTGTATAAGTCTCTTAGAATGCCCATCAGATTGGGGATGAAAAGCTGTACTGAAATTCAATTTAGTACCCATGGCACCCTGAAGAGCCTGCCAGAATCGAGAAGTAAAACGAGGATCTCTGTCAGATACAATACTCACAGGAACTCCATGGATTCGAACAATCTCCTGAACATACAAAGATGCCAACTGGGACAATGAATATTCTATGGAAACAGACAAGAAGTGAGCTGACTTGGTCAGTCTATCCACTATAACCCAAACAGCATCATGTCCTCGTCTGGTACGTGGAAAACCAGTCATAAAATCCATTGTGATATGCTCCCATTTCCACTTTGGAATTTCTAATGGTTGCAACAAACCTGCTGGACGTTGATGTTCCACTTTTACTTGTTGACAAGTCAAACATTTGGATACATACTTAGCAATTTCTCTTTTCATGTTGTTCCACCAGAAATGCTTCTTCAAGTCTTGGTACATTTTTGTGCTTCCAGGATGAATAGTATACTTGGCTTTGTGAGCCTCTTCAAGAACTCTCTTTTTAATATCAAGATCAACTGGAATACAAACTCTGCCTCGAAAGGTAAGAATTCCATCACTGTTGAAAGAAAAATCTGGTTGCTTTCCTTCGTTCATTCCACTAATAATTTTCTGCAATTCAAAATCAGTTACCTGAGCTTTTTTGATCTGTTGGAGTAAATCTGAAGTAGCCTTTATATTAGCAAGAATAACTCCATGTCTCGATTCACAAGGACTCCAATCACACAAGTCTTCTAACAATTTCCATTCACGAATCACCAAGCAAGAAATATAAGTCTTTCTGCTCAGTGCATCTGCCACAACATTTGCTTTCCCTGGATGATAAAGGATAGTACAATCATGATCCTTCAATTTCTCCATCCATCTACGTTGTCTGATGTTAAGTTCTTTATAAGAAAACAAGTACTTCAATCTTTTATGATCAGTAAAGACTTCAAATTTGGTTCCATACAAGTAATGCCTCCATTTATGCAAAGCAAAAATAATCGCAGCCAACTCTAAATCATGAGTAGGATAGTTCTTTTCATAAGGAGATAATTTTCGAGAAGCATAAGCTATTACCTTGCCATCTTGCATCAGAACACAACCCAATCCTTCTTTAGAAGCATCAGTATAAACCATGAAATTCTCAGAACCACTAGGCAAAGCCAAGACTGGAGATGTAGTTAAGCGCCTTTTCAACTCTTGAAAAATTGATTCACACTTGTCATTCCACTCAAAAGAACTAGCTTTCCGAGTCAGTTTAGTCAATGGAGTAGCAATCTTAGAAAATCCCTCTATGAATCTCCGATAATAACTAGCCAAGCCCAAGAAACTACGGATCTCTGTCACTGTAGTTGGCCTCTTCCAGTTTACAACTACTTCAACTTTGGAAGGATCTACTGCAATACCAGTAGCAGACACAACATGTCCCAAGAATGAAACCTCTTCTAACCAGAAAGCACATTTGCTGAATTTTGCAAATAATTGTTTCTCACGAAGAACTTACAATACCACTCTGAGATGTTGTTCATGCTCAGCCCGTGATTTAGAATACACAAGAATATCATCAATGAATACCACCACGAAACAATCAAGATATGGTTTGAAGATACGGTTCATCAAATCCATAAATACAGCTGGAACATTTGTCAAACCGAATGGCATAACAATAAACTCATAATGCCCATACCTGGTACGGAAAGCTGTCTTTGGTATATCCTCAGATCTGATTTTCAACTAATGATAACCACTTCTCAAGTCAAGCTTCGAGTACACTACTGAACCCTGAAGTTGATCAAACAAGTCATCAATATGAGGTAACGGGTATTTGTTCTTAATAGTTACCTGATTAAGATCTCTGTAATCAATACATAATCGCAGAGTCCCATCTTCCTTTCTGACAAATAACACTGGTGCACCCCACGGTGATACACTAGGCTTGATGAAGCCCCTTTCAAGCAATTCCTCAAGCTGTGTTTTTAATTCTCTCAACTCAGCTAGAGCCATTTTATAAGGTGCTTTAGAGATTGGTACTGTACCTGGTAATAACTCAATACAGAACTCAAGCTCTCGATCAGGTGGCATGCTATACTCAGAAGAGAACACATCTGAAAAATTCAGACACAACAGGAATATCTTCCATCTTGGGAACAGATAAACTCTTGTCAAGCACACATGCGAGATACCCGGCACAACCACGAGATAAAAGTTTTCTAGATTTTAAAGCAGAAATAACATGTATAGCATATATAGGCCTATCACCTTCAAAGGTAAAATCAGGCAAACCAGGTATAGAAAAAGTTACTAATTTTCTATGACAATCAACAGATGCATGATGCACATAAAGCCAATCCATGCCAAGAATCACGTCAAAGTCCCTTATAGGTAACACGACTAGGTCAGCAAGAAGGGCATGATCACCCACAAGAACCTCACATTTCTTGTAAACCTCAGAAGCAAACATGCAATCTCCCATAGGGGAAGATACTTCTAGCACATAAGGCATAAAATCAGGAAGAACATGCAAGTGCGACACAAAATGAGATGCCACATAAGAATGAGATGAGCCTGGATCTATCAGGACTCGCGCTCTCGTACTAGAAAGTAATATAGTACCTCCTATGACTGCGGAAGACTCAGCTACACCCTGCTGATCTAGAGCAAATACTAAACTCGACCCTGAACTTTGGGTCGACCCCCACTATCTCTCTTAGTACCTGAAGCCTGTTGACTCGTATCCCCTACTTGACTTCCCTTGCCTTTAGGACAATTCTTGATAAAATGCCCAGTTTCACCACAAGATAAACATTTTCCCTTGCTTTAGCCAACACTTGTCTTCAGAATGGCCTTCTTTCAAGCAATAACCACACATTCTCCTGAACCTTGGACTGTTGTCTTAGAACCAGTTGATACACTACCTTTACTTTCGGATGGTTGTCGAAATCGACGATCTTGGCGGCTAGATTTCACCCTTAGAACCAGATCCCTATGCTTTCTCTGAAACACGACCTGTCATGATTGTTCCCTGCTTCACCTTAGTGTTCTTCAATGTCATTTTCAATCCCCATAAGCCCTTTCCACTGCTTGTTGGTAACTAGTAAGCTGTAGAGAAAGTGTTGGGTATGCCCACATATATCTCAGTTTTAATGTATTAGGATTATTAGATTTGATTGATCCATCACCTAAGTTTTATTTCATGGACTTTAGACCCACATGTAAGGAAGTATTTATACTTCATTTTTTAGGTTGTCCATTGTTATAGAATAGGCTTAGAAATAGGGCAAGAAGATCAAGTTTCAAGAAAAATCACTCAGTGAGTTTGAGCCGCGCTTATGCGCCTCCTGCGCCACGCGCCATGCGCCTCTTCACTCGCGCCTTGCGCCCATTTAGAGCGCGCGCCCATAAGGATTTCTTCATAAGCTTACGCGCCTCTGCGCCCCGTTTTAGCGGCCACGCTTAGTGCGCCTATTGGCTAAATGCGCCTCTTGGCTCAAACGCGCCTCAAAGTGTTATTCAAACACTCAGTGATTTATTGAAGACTCGAAGACTTGAAAAGAATTCAAAATTACGCCAATGATCCAACGGTGGATAAAAAGATGCATATGCGCCTAATCTGTTGACACGTGTCCCATAACGGTCACATTTATGTTGAGTGTCACAAATGGCCATAAAATATGCATGTCCAATCAACGAACGACAGCTCATCTTATCCACAAGGATTTCAAACGGCTAGTTTTTTGAAGTTCACTATAAATACCCCATAACTTCAACATTTTGAAGTTGCTGAGTTTGCTAAGAATTTCAAGAATTTCTCTATCAAAGCATTTGTTGAAGATTTGAAGATTGCCTTCGTTTTTCCAGATTTCTCAAGAACATCTTCATACCTTCATCCTTAGCCCAGATCTTCAAAGCCTTAACACTTTAGTTTCTTGTGCTCTCCATCTCAAAGATCTAAAGAGCCTTGATTCTAAGAACACACACGCACCTCTTTAAGATTAATCATTTAGATTCATCTTTTAGAGATACACCGGTTATTGTTTTGGATTTGTTCTTTCATAGTAATAGATCTTGAGTTAGTGTATAAGCTCAAACATTGTAATTTGTAACACTCACTCATTATATAAGATCTCGATTAGAAATCCAAGACTAACCATCTTGGTAGAGGACGTAGATCTTTCATTGATCGAACCTCTCCAAATAGCTTTTGTGTTATTATCTTGTCATTTCTTTCAAGTTATTATTTTCACTCACTATTTGCTTGTTTACTCATTGTAGATTGATTGAACTGAATTGTGTTGGGTTTGTTTTATCATTTGCCTTAGTTCCTTATTTCACTCACTTTGAGCCAAAATACTTAGTGTGTGTTGCGCTCCCTTTATCACTTTTCGCCCTACTTTCATTACTAAATTCCGCTGTGCATTCACTCACTCACTTAGGCGCATTCATAACGCTTACTTGATAAAGTGCGCATTCGCAATTGAGTTTTTCAAGGGTACGAAAAGAATTTTAAAACAGCTATTCACCCCCCCCCCTCTAGCTATTTTTCATACCCTTGTTGCCCTTTGGGACCAACAAGTGGTATCAGAGCAAAAACAACTTTATAAAACATTTTTTCGTTTTCAAGCTTAACAGCTTGGGTGCCGATTCTAAATGGCAAACTCAAAACC